>JABWTJ010000805.1:193877-474588 GCA_016801875.1 Solanum sitiens
AACCCTAAAAATGAATAGGATCAAGACTTATGTTTTCAAGAATGCTTGTGATTAGACCAAGGTCCACACATATTGATACGCGTAGAACCAGACCTCAGAACCCTTACTACGACCAAGACAACTAACTTGGGGAGTTAATTGAGCTTGGAAAGGTTGGAACTAACCATGTGAGGCACGCGAAAACGAAGATTTAATCGAAAGAGTTTTTACCGGACTCAAAAGAAGAAATCTTAAGTTTTGAGGGTCCAAGGGTAAAATGGTCTTTTCCAAGCCAAGGGTAATATTTTAATTACCCTGAGGAACAAATTAATTAATAAATTAATTTATTTATTTAAAGCATTTCGGGTGGGGCAACCCGAATTGACCCATTTTCGCAAATGGGGTCACTCGGGTTCGAGCCCCACTAGAAGCAAGATTTAACTTGCTTTCATTTTTAATTAGTTAACTTAATTTTAATAAATAATTAATATTAGCTGATTTAGGAAAAATAAATCAGATTTTTATTAATTTTAATTAATTATTGAAGCTGACTAAGTCCTACCAACTAGTCTTACTTCTACTAGACCACTATCTCCCATCCCCCACTCTCTCTTACACGTTAGTCTCTCTCTTTCACTCTCTTTTCTTGGCTGCCAAACGTGATAAAACAATCAAAAAAAAAAAAAAACCAAGTAAAGGCAAAAGTTAATCAAGAACTTGAAAGCTAGAAACACAAAAGAGAAAGCAATCCGGTAACGTTAAGCAAAACGTACTACACTAGTCGGGTAAGGTGTGACTTTGGGTGTGTGGACTGATTTGTTGAGAAGTTCTTGGGCAGCATTCTAGGCATTTAACAAGAAAACAAAGGTATGGGTCTTCTTACTCTTGGTCCCTTTCCCAAGAGACCCCTAGGACTCAGTATATTCGGCTTAAAAACTAAGGTTGCTTTCCCCGTTGCATGTCCCTGTCATTAGCTCCCAACGAATTCGTAGGTTGGTATGAATGCTGTTAGACTTAGGATTAGGTGAGGTTTGTGCTGGATATGAATGTGTTGAATGTACGTTAATTTATGAAAAGACAAACCATGTGTGTGTTCGGAATTATGAAAAATGTGTGGCATGACATGAGTTTCGGTCTAGAGGCTTAAAAGTGTTAATGTTATGTTTGTTGTTTTATGTACATCAATTGAAGTAAATCGTGTTGTTCACAAAAAGTAAATGAGGCTGAATTGAATAAAAATCTCATAGTCAATTGATTCTATGAATGATGCACTTGAAATTACGTTAAAACGGAATCCATGAATGTAATCTTGTGCTAAGTAATGCATTAGTGTTATGAGTTAGAAAGTACCTAACATTTTCAGCATTTTACAAGTTAATTTAGACTAAATAAAAAGGCATATGAATCTAGAAATTTACTACAAAATAAAAGAATGAGGCCACTAGGAATTGAACTCGTGACCTCATCCTTGGGCGAAATAGACCACAGAAAAGGGTGAGGGCTGCGGGGTTCGATCATGGGTCTGATGCAAGGGAATGAATAAGAGAAAAATTAATGAGGGGAGTGGGATTCGAACCCACCACCCCTCGGTCAGAACTCATGAAGAATAGAAGGGAAAATTAAAAAAAAGTGTTGGAGCTAAGGGGATTAGAACCCCTTAGCTACTGCCCGCGAAAGTGAATTAAAAAAATAGGTGAGGCCGTGGGGGTTCGATCCCACGACCTCACTGCCCACGCTCTCAACTGAGAGAAAAGTATTAAATATATATATGGGGCTATGGGGGTTCGAACCCACCACCTCACAGCCCTTAAACGAAAATTAATTAAAAGAAGGAGGTTGTGGGGGTTCGAACCCACAACCTCCTTACTTGGGTGAAATTAAGAGAAAAATAAAATAGGCTGTGGGGGTTTGATCCCACAACCTCTTGGTTTGAGAAAAAAATAGGATAATATTATGTTAATGAAAAATGAAAATGGGGTTGTGGGGACTCGAACCCACAACCCATCGGCCAATGCAAGAAAATTTTTAAATAGAAGAGTAACCCTTCAATGTAAATATTGTGATTTGACTTAGAGTTAAAATGTTATGAATATTAGAATGAAATCAATTAATAATGTAAAGGACATTTAATTGATTCAAGACTTGGGTTTCCTTGCCCAAACTTTCGTATTGATACATAAGTCATACGTGAACAAACATCCAAGAATAATGTCACCTACTTAGATCAAATTCAAGATCTTGGCATAACTACAAGATACATAAGTTTTGTACTACATAATCTTAGGAATGTAAGAATTACTTAACGAACTACGAATGAATCCTCATGGCTTGTGTGTATAGACTCATAAGTCTAACATACGTTCAAAAGTAAGTGAACCTAAGATGTATGAAATGAAATGATGAACCCTAGAAGGGGTTAAGTATGAGTGTAAATACACTAAATGGCCAAGTGCATTGGCATATGATGAAATGAACGTTCACGTAATAAGAGGTGAGTAACTATGAAAAGCAAAGGTGCTAATGATAATGAATGTGGTGACAACATGATATGAGGCTAATGTAAATGATGAGAGTAATCTCAAAGGAGCCTAAGTAAAGGTTACCAATACGTACTCATCTAGGAGAGTGTAAGTTAATAAAGAGACCAGTCTCTATGAACACTCTAATGAAGGTATTGAGATTAACACACTTAATACTAATGAAGAGATGAGAAATCATCTAATGAGCTATGATGTCCTCATACTTGAAGCCAGCTTCCATGGCGTATGAGATGAATGAAATGGAACTTTATACTGAGCACCGATAGGCTAGCTATGAGCGGTGATGCCTTCTTTCGGGAAGGACGGAGGTTCACGTAACTCTTTTGAGATGAGACTGTCTGGCATGCCGAGTATGGGTCTCCTTATATCTCCTAGTCTTCGAACCTATACTGCCAATATAGGGATCTGGCGGGGTTAAATTCCCATATACGCTAGCATGTTTTGGGTCACCTTGGCCGGTGATTCCACCTCTTTTCGGTGTGGGGGAGACACTGGATTTCATGATGCTCACATGATCTATGTCGGTTAAAGTTAAAGTTCCCAATGAATGAATGAGGCCAGCCTCAAATGATGCACATAATGAAATGAACGATACCAAAGGTGTTAGGATAGGATAATCAAATAAAACCTTATTTGACTAAGTCCTAAACTAGACTCCTAAGCCTAAGAAAACTCTTCTCTCCCACGCTCATCTCTCTCTCTCACATCTCTATCACTCTCATTGACGTTCTCTCTGTCAAAATAACTTCAAAAACAGTAGGTAAACCAAAGTTCTTCACACTTGAAGAACTCACACGAAAATATAAGAAAAACAAACGTTAATCAATCACGTAGGCAAAGAGAAAGTTTTCCGTCGAGTTTGGTGTTGAACTTTTGGTGTTGAACGTGTGTTTGGAGGAGTTCTTGGGCAGCAAGTTGAGGTTTGAACATCAAAAAGGTATGGGTTCTCTTCTCTCTTGGTCCCTTTCCCAAGAGACCCCTTAAGATTCAGTCAATTCTAATCCGAAAACTAGGATTGTTCCCATTGCATCTCCCTGTCACTAGCTCCCATTAAATCATAGGTTGGTTATGTTTTATGGTAGAAAACTAGGGATGATACGTGTTTTCGTGATGATTATGTGTTTATATGTATGTTCGGAATTATGTGACTTATGTTGATGTTTTCCAAAAATATAACTACGTATGTTTGTGTGTGTTGTAGTGGCTATTGTTCATGGTTTAGGACTTGAAATGGCATGATAGTTCTTTATATTTCATGTACACATGTTGATGTAAATCGTGATGTTCATATGAGTTGAAATGTGGCTTATTTGAATGATAATTTCTTGGCTAAACGAATCCATGAATAATGCACCTAAGAACGTATTAAATAATCTACGAATTACCCTATGATTTTACGTGTAAATGTTGATGAAAGTATGCTGAAAAATTTCAAAATTTTTTCCAGATTTAAGTAAGGAATTTCGGTCAAGTTAAGAGGTTTCAATATGTTGTGAAAAATGAATTAAAACAAGTGAGGTCATGGAGGATTGAACCTGTGACCTCACCATGTTAAAAACCATGAAAATAAAGAAGTAAAAAGAAATGTGAGGCGTGGGAATCGAACCGACGACCTTTAGGCAGTAAAGGAGAGTGAAAGAAAATGAAAATAAAAGAAATGTGAGGCGTGGGAATCGAACCCACGTCCTCTAGTCAGTAAAGGAGAGTGAAAGAAAATGAAAATAAAAGAAATGTGAGGCGTGGGAATCGAACCCACGAGCTCTAGGCAGTAAAGTAGAGTGAAAGAAAATGAAAATAAAAGAAATGTGAGGCGTGGGAATCAAACCCACGACCTCTAGGCAGTAAAGGAGAGTGAAAGAAAATGAAAATAAAAGAAATGTGAGGCTTGGGAGTCGAACCCACGACCATAGTCTAGGCACTAAAGGAGAGTGAAAGAAAATGAAAATAACAGAAATGGAGGCGTGGGAATTGAACCTACGACCTCTAGGCAGTAAAGGAGAACTAAAAGAAAAATAAAGAGAGGTTGTGGGGGTTCGATCCCCCAACCTCATGGTCAACGCGAAATAGTCAAGGAAAATTAAATAAAAAAAAGAAAAGGGGTTGTGGGGGTTTGAACCCACAACCCCTCGGCCAATGGAGAGAGAGTTTAAAGAAAAGAAATTAAAAGAAAATAAGGTTGTGGGGGTTCGATCCCAGATCCTCTCAATCCCATTGAGCGAAAAATGAAGAGAAAAACTAAGGGAAAAATAAAATGAAGGTGTTGGGGCTCGATCTTGGGTCCCCAAGCCGTGTGGACCAAAATAAAATAAATGAAAAATGTAATTGTTGTCCAAGAGATTCGAAATTGGGTTCCCTTGCCCAAATTCCGTATTGATATGTAAGTCGTACGTGAATTAAATGTTCAAGAATAATGCCGCCTAAATAGATCGAAACCGAGATCTTGGCATACATACAAGATGCATAAGTCTTGTACCACATAATCTTAGGAAGATATGAATCACTTAAACGAACTATGAATGAAGTCTCATGGCTTGTATGTATAGACCCATAAGTCTAGCATACGTTTAAAAATAAGTGAACCTAAGATGTATGTAATGAAATGATATAACCCTAGAAGGGTTAGGTAAGAGTGTAAAACACACTAAATGGCCAAGTGTATTGGCATACGATGAAATGAATATTATGTAATGAAATGATAAAACCCTAGAAGGGTTAAGTAAGAGTGTGAAACACAAAAATGGCCAAGTGCATTGGCATATGATGAAATGAACATTCACGTAAAATGGGGTGAGTAATTATGAAGAGCATATATGCTAATGTTAATGAATGTGGTGACAACATGATAAGAGACTAATGTGAAAGATGAGAGCAATCTCAAATGAGCCTAAGTAAATGTTACCAAAACGTACTCACCTATGAGATGTAAAGTTAATGAAGAGACCAGTCTCTATGAACACTCTAATGAAAGTATTGAGAATAACGTATACTTAATACTAATGATGATATGAGAAATCATCTATTGAGGTATAATGTCCTCATACTAGAAGTCAGCTTCCATGACGTATGGGTTGAATGAAATGGAAATTTATACTGAGCACCGATAGACTAGGTATGAGCAGTGATGACTTCTTTCAGGAAGGGCGGAGGTTCACGTAACGCTCATGAGATGAGACTGTCTGGCATACCGGGTATAGGTCTCCTTATATCTCCTAGTCTTTCAACCTATACTGCCAATATAGGGATCTGGCGGGGTTCAATTCCCATGTACGCTAGCATGTTTTGGGTCACTTTGGCTGGTGATTCCCCCTCTTTTCGGTGTGGGGGAGACATTGGATTTCATGATGCGCACATGATCTATGTCGGTTAAAGTTGAAGTTCCCAATGAATGAATGAGGCCAGCCTCAAATGATGCACATAATGAAATGAACGATACCAAAGGTGTTAGGGTAGGATAATCAAGAGGTGAGCTAGACTAAAGTAATGACACTAGGTTATTCTTGATCATTGCACAACAAACACGATGAGAGTCTTAAACTACATCCAAGGTATAGCTGGTGTTTACACTAGCTTACGAATGAATGAAATGAAGTACGTATGAATGAATGAAGCAGACTCTGTGTTTGTTAAAGAAGGCTCCCTAGTTGAGGTCCCATATGTTGAGCCCTCATTTTGGGAAGTCTTAATATCAAGTCCATGATTCCAAGGTCTCATGGCATATGAATGAATGATATGAAAGATGTTATGTGCTATATGTAATATGATATGTGCTATGTGTAAGATGTTATGTGCTTTGTGCAATATGATAAGTGTTATGATGCATGTTACTTTCATGGCATGACTTTCCTAATCCAAATTTGGAAAGCTCACTGACTTTCCTAATCCAAATTTGGAAATCTCACTGACTTTCCTAATCCAAATTTGGAAAGCTCACTAACTTTCCTAATCCCAATTTGGTAAGTCCACTAACTTGACTTTCCATAATTATGTTGTTAGGAAAGAGCTATTCTTACTCATGCATGTCCTTGGTATGTGCTTGCATATACCCATACTTAGTACAAGTGTGTACTAATCCCATACAACTCTATATTTTTAGGTGCAGGCACAGGTGGACGCTAGAGCTTACAGGTTGACGTTGCAGCTATCTGGACGTGGAGCTTTCATCCGGACTTGGTAGGCCCTCATGCTTTCGAGGATGTCTACCGTTATTATCTAGCTTAGATGTAGGCTTTAGCTAGTGGAGCATGCTCCACTAGTGTTTCTTTCCACTTTCATTTCAGACTTTGTATTAGTGCCATTTTGGCAAAAACACGTTCAATGCAATTATAAATTGTTTCTTTCTTTTGATTATCTCTTTATTAGATGGTTGATTTGTGAACGCCTATGATGTTAAGTTTAAAATGTTTACCATGAAATAAGAAAACAAAAAGTTCAAATTTTCCGCAAAAATTAACCTAGATGAAGTAAGAATGATGTATGTAGGCTTGTCTTCGACCTCTGAGAGGTCAACAATGCCGGTCTCATCTAGGGTCTAGATTTCGGTCATGACAGGCTAAGAACCGATCAAAATTACATCAGTATTGAACAGTCAAATCCTGTTTAAGGTATACAAAAATCCAACCAATACAAACAAGTAGCAAGCCAGAGAATGATAGCAACAGAAAGTTCATACATAGGAGGCAAATATCAGTGCACAACATAGCTTCAGTAATTAGACCACTAATATACAACTAACCTATAGTTAAAAGTAACAATACTTCCTGGCAGCGGCGCCATTTTGATGCTTCAATATGTGTATCTTTTATGTTTTTTATCAATGACACTTACCTACATTTTAAGTGTCTACAAATCGAAGCTAGTAAAGTAACCCAACCAACAGTTGAGATCGTGTCCCAAGGGAGTGGTAGTGAAAGTAGTAGCTACTTAGAATTCCATTCTAAATAGTTCTAACTCAAGTCATTTTCGAGTTAAGCACAAATTAAATTCAATTTTTTTCACCAAAGTATCAAATATGATGAACAAGTGGTTTTTTGTCACAAGTAGTAGAATAACAAAAATAAAGGAGAAAACAAGCATAGAAGAGAATTCTTGGGGTGTGACCGCAAGATATGTTGACACAAACTAATGGGTACATGCTTTTAATATGAAAATCGCAAGACAATGGTGACTAGGCTAAGCTTTAGCTGAAAGTAAGTTCCCTCTCAAGAAGCTTACCCCATATCAAATGGGTTCCTCTCGGACAACACTCGTCTAAACTAACCAGCCTACATCATACCTACATCCTGACCATTCGATAGAGGATGCTTGGATATGGGACTAGGGATCACAATCTCGGCCTGAACCTCATGTCGAACCAATCCTTAGGCCATCAGTCTAGTTTTCTTGGTTTCGTGACCTCCCTCTCGGGAAAGCCGAAAATACATGGTTTTTTTATATTTTCTACTACAAAATCATTAGATTAAACCACAACCATTACGTGAAGTCACCATTAAAATGCATTTAATCCTATCAGCAAGTAAGGCCCAACAGTAATATCAACACACATTTTCTAAATCACACCCCAAGAATGAGGTTTTTTAGCCACACATCAAGCAATAATTAAACATACTTAAAATCATAAAGGAATCGAGTGGGAATAAGAGATTATACCTTAAAATAGCAAAGAAAGGTAAATGGAGAAGACCCACCTCCAAGATTAGAAGAAGAACTTTATTCAAGCTTCTTAAAAACCCTATACAAACTTGAGAGAAAACTTAAGAACAATGTTTCTAAAATAAAATATTGAGTGTGTATTTTTTACTCTCTAAATGTTACTTCGAAACAAAGAAAGAGCTCAGTATTCATAGACTTCAGATTTAGTTCCTGTGGATCCATTATGCGTCTTTAGTCGTGAATTGCAAAATGATTTGACGACTCGCTCTTTCTCTGGTTTATCGCCGTTTCTTCCTTTGCCTTAATATCCATTCATGCACTATCGTTAGGCGGAATAATTCTACTTCGTGGAACTATTTGGCAAAACGTGGACTACTTCTTTTCGTCGCATTTTGATCTACTTCCTTCAAGGTGCACTTGTTGAAACAGAAGGTAAAACTTTTCTTTACGACGTATCGCCAAATGTGATTGGTGATGCACACTGTGAATCTTTAGCTGTGTTCTTCTGTTTTGCTTCCATTTTGCGCTTGAGTGTCCAAGCTTCTACAGAATTCCCAAATACCTGAAACTTTAGGACACAATAGAGGACACTATTTGGATTAAAATAAGGCCCTACATGAGTTCAATTCGAGCACTCATCAAACCCAAACCCAAACAATTAGCATACCAGAATGTGGTACCCGATCCCATATTTACGCCGGAACGTGTCAATGTGATCCCAGTTTAGTTATGTAGTAATCTGATCCTATCTTCATGTTGGAACGTGGAAATCTGATCCTATTTAGTTATGCCAGAACATGGAAATCTGATCTTTCAACACACCACAATTACAATCACAAGTACATTCTCAAGTTATACAATCAAGAAGTGATTCATGCATATAGTCATTCATCTATGTCAATTACAAAAAGTGTGATAAAAAATGCAAGATTCATATACATACAAGTATCATAATGAAGTACGAATATACATACATTACACAATCATAGAATAACAACAATCACCTACCTAGAATCAAAGTTTGAATCCCCTAAACAACTTGAATCATTCGTTTTCGGATTCTTTCCGCTTATTCTAGGTCTACAAATAATTAATATACGCCAGGATCAACAAACAATATCCAATTACCCGGATTATAAGCAATAATATCAACCATGGTTCAACCCTTCATCTCATGTATCAAAAGTAGGGCTTTTCCCACCATGGTTTCTGATTTGAAACCCTCCCCCATTGATAATAACCCAAGAAAATAGATTCCACGGATCAAAAAACAGATTTGGAAGGTGAAAATCTTACTTTAGCCTCAATAACGGAGGAAAACTGTCAAGAAGTCGTATGGGGTCAATTTTTTGCCCTCAAAGTCGAAAAGTGCAGAATAAATACATTTTAGGGTTTATTTACAACTTTAAGTCTTGTCTGGACTGCCACAGTGGCACCCACCATGCTACAGATGCCCCGCTAGAGCCACCAAATTTGGCACCTGAGTTTCTTGCACGAAACAATGAGACATTTAATTAACTCTAAGACCACCATTTCACAACAACCTCTAAACAACGACACTCAGAAAATATTGTATACGCTAAGATTGATTCTGGGAGTTCTACTTGCCCTAATTAAATTTTGTAAACTCATACCGGTTTTTTAACGACTTATCTAGCTACTCATGTAATCAAAATCATAAATAAATCCTATTAGATTTCCGTACACCTTAATGACTCCGAATTCGACCAAACCTAGACTAGCTTAAGAAAACTTTTCAAGCCCCAATTCTTTTCCCATTGGCTTTTCCCTAATGACGAAAATGAGGTCCTTAAGAGTGCAATCTTATAAATAGGGCCCGAAAATGATAGTATGTATGTACACGTTATCCCTATAAGGTAGAGGTTGTTTCCGATAGACCTTCATTTAAGTAAAGTCAACTCTTCTTAAAAGATGCAAAGAATATCTCTCCTCTTTCTACTTTCCACTTTTAAGGTTATTATAGGAAACTTGAATTGAAAACATTAGCTAGCTAAAAATAGTGATCGGTTTTCGAAGGTGCATTAAACTTTGAAAGTTGAATGGTTGAGGTAATGTCACACATGTTTGGAGATTATAATATAGCATAGATAAACTTTAAAATGGAAAAATAAAAAAAAGACAATTTATTAGGAAGTTACCGAGAAGTAGTATTACATTAGTACTGATCACCTTTGTTTGACATTTTATTAATAGAAAGAAATTTTAAAAAAACAAAACAAAAGGCTACTCAAACATTAAAAATATATGTCAAATAGCTTGTATTAGATAGTATATCTTTTTTTTTCCGCATATCATTCAATGCATACTTAGAAAAGTAGAAAAAAAATTCAAGATAAGGATGATCATAGTTCAACAGGTATCAAGAAAAAGAAATGAAGTCCTTGTTTATTTGTGGGATCTAAGGAACACTCAAGCAAGACTATAAAAAGGGAGAACAGTAAAGTTGACTATAAAAAGGGAAAAGTGAAGTTTTCTGCGCATGTCGAATCTTTCCATGATCTCCTATTTGGCTCTCAAAGTGGCCATTTTATTACTTGATTTAATCTCTACTGCAGGGAGATATCAATAACATTGGAGCAAACTCTTTCTTTTTCTTGTGGGTGGAGATTAGTTATTTGATGTAATTGAAGTCAATGTTTTCTGGCTTATTGTGCAAAACTAATTACTTGTATATTTATTTATATGTAATTTTGAAATATTTGATTTGTCTTCCACTAGTAAATGTCACCATATCATTATTAATAATTATCAGTTTAAGAAAGTTTTTGGCTCTGAATTTACCGGTGATACATCGTTCATGCTTTGAAATGTATAGCCTTATCAATTTGAAACCACGTTGGAAGATGCTAAAAGTTTTTCATTCTAAAACTGGGGTGACGTCTCTCACATTGGTCCCCTATCTCTTGGTTGTGAGAATCAAATCTCGCCCATATTGTAGCTACCACTCGGGTTCCAAGAAACAACTCTCTTAGGAAAATCTCTAACAGAGTTATATTTGTTGTTTACTGTCTGCTGAAGAAGATAAATATAAACTAGGCTCCGTGGGTCTGCGAATACATGGTTGAATGTTTTGAGGATTTGAACTCCTCTGCAAGCATACCCTATGAACTGCTTATTTCTAGGATTTTTGTCTATTCTCTTGTGGATCTCTATAACTACGCGTTAAATTGATTGATGCTAAATATGATACTCGAACTTTTTCGAGCATGGACTATGTGTTGATTAACGAGAAATTGTATAAAAAGGAGTTTGTCCAATCCAGGGATGATACACCCCGGGCTACTCGAATCTCTACTGACTATGCAGCATTTCTCCTCAACGAGGCTGAACACATAAAGGTAAGGTTCGATGGTCTTGAATGTTAGGTGTTAATAGGTGTGAATGGAAAATGAAGAGTTGCGACTTTTATGAAATTTTATTATTATTATGAAAAGTTTTGACTATATGAAAAGTAGTGACTTTCATTAAAGGTTGTGATCTTTTTGAATGATTGTCACTTTTCCAAAGGTTTGTCATCTTTATGGCAAAGCACAATAAGAACTTTTTCACACTACTTTTTGTTTTCTATAAATTGAGGGATTTCCTCTCATTTTAAAAAAGAATTTCTAGACTTCTTCTACTACTACTAAATCTAGATTAGTAAGTGTACTATGTTGTCGTTGAGTGGCTCATTGACACCACCATTTAGGGTATCAATACACTGGTGATTGAGCTTATTCTAGCATGGGAGGACATATTCCAAATCAAACCTCGGAACTAGATGGGAATGTTTTCCTTAGGGGATAGTGCGCATTCAATGGGCTTGATCTTCTTTATTTGTTTTTCCAGATTCTTATATGTGTGATAGATTTTAGATTTATGAATTAATTTTTATTCTTACGTTCTTCAATGGTTCATTAAACTTTGGTAACTTCGTGTTTCTACAAAGTTTGTTGGAATAAGAAAGTTTCTTTAAACACAGATTGACAACAATCTTATTTAAGAAAAATATTTCGTGTATTTTTTAAATTTGCTTATGATTCTAGTTTCTCTACTAGTTCTAACATTCTAGTTGTGAAAATGTTCTTAAAATTTTTTGTTTCTTACCGAATTCTTCAAAGTTTTATTCTATGTATCTTAGAATACAAGATGAACAACAATCTTCAGGAAATTATTCTAGTGTTCGTATTTTTTGTATTATACTGATTAAGAGAAACAGATCATCGAAGAAAAATATTAATGCATTACTTCACCAGAATTCAGTAGATTGTTTAGCAAGGTCAAAGTGACAATGTACAGAAAAAGTTTGTGGTATTTTGGTTGAAGATTACACCAAGTAACCTTCTTATTATTTATCTAAGGAGCAAAATAGTTTCTAAGAGTTAATAGTTTTGATTTTTTTATCATATGTAGCATTGGAAAAAGATCTTCAAACTATATGTTGTGTAATGAATTTTGCTTCGCAAATAGTGTTGCCTTTAAAATTCTTTAGCTTGCAAAAATAGAGATGCACATTTTTATTTTATGATAAAATAGAATGTACAAATGTTATACTTTGAAGACCATTTTAAAAGAAAAACATTTGTATGTGATAATCTAAGAATATGTTTAATTCTCTTTGGAGAAACATTTTTTTGTAGTTTTGTTCTCCTTGTTAATTTGATTTTGTCTGATTGTTGTGGACTAAAAACTTTTGTAGTTTTCTACTCTGGATTAATTGGACTATGCAATTGATTTGAAGAATATGAAAACTTCATCTACGAAGTCTGTGTTGTAATTTTTGTTTTCTATAAACTTCATTATTATATAAAAATAATCTAAACACTACGTGGTATGTCTATTTGTGATAGAGGAAAAAGACCAGCGACCTAGAGTTTGTGATTTTGTGCCTCTATGGAATGAACTTTGACATTATGTAAAAATTGTCATATGGAATTGAAGAACTTCAATTCTTTTTTAAAATAGTATTTTCAAAAGTGGTTTCATGTTCACAATGACACATTGATAGCATGGGAAACAAATGTGAAAAAATTATTTTCAAATACTTAAAAAAACCATTTTTGAGATAAGTTTTAAAAAGTGGGGGTTCTTTACTTATGATAAAGTCTAATTTTATTTTGGAGCAAATGATATGGAATTCACCACCTACGTACCATCGATTGAACGACGGGACGTTGATGGCCTTCGTAGGTCTTCTTCTGCACTTCTTTTCAGTTACATTCTACGTTTTAAACCTGAACATCTTTCCTTAAAAGCAAACCAAAAAACTTGTTAAAACTACTACAAAAATGCTCTAGACACACACAACTCTTAAGAAAAATGCATTGAAAGTATCGTGAAACCACGGTACATCAAAACCCTCGATTTAAATTCGTTGTTTGTCCTCAATCGACGTACTATACTCAAAACAACATTTGTACAAAAGTATACTCTTTTAAGCTTTCGCAATGACATGACTATCAATCCTGAATCTTTTTTTTATTTAGTGCAGGCTTACGCTCTCAGGTTCGACAAGCTAACTCATGTGGATCACATCTTGACATAAACTCACCATGCATAGACACATCTATTGTTTTGCCTCTCACAAAGGTAAAAACTTTTTGACACCGCAACTAGTGCCCTCACTTCAAAAGAAATCCTCATTTTTGACACAGTGATTATAAGTTTGGTACAAGGATATTTGTTCAACACTCACGCTCAAGAACAAGTTCAAATACATTTAGTGCTCGTCGCCATAGGCTTGTCCTTATTTTCACTGCTTAGGTTAACCATACTAGACTCTAGGATCACGATAGGACTTTCTTGGCTTGTAACCTCGGCTCAGGGTTAGGTATGGTACATTTGGGTACATTTTTAGTGACTTTTTTCCCTCCTTGACATTAACGCTAAGCTCCCTACCTCTTTTCATTGCCTTTGACACCCTATTTTTCTTCTCTGTTTATCTTTGCCTTGCTAACCTTTTTTGGATGTGACTCTTACTTCTTTTGCATCTTTTTTCTCTTCAAACTCACTTCGTTCTTTTTTTTTCGCTTCAATCAATTGATAATTTCACCGAGTCAGATTTGTTGCTCACTTTCTCTTTTTCTTTAACATCCAACTCTTTTCATACCCATTTATGGGTTCTCATTCATAATAGTCACCCTCAACTCATGGCTTTTCCATGAGTTTAGTGCATAATACCCGTAGTCGGGTCAGGGACAAGGCTAGGTTATTTATTGCATTAGCCACCCTCAACTTAGGCTTTTTGGCCTATGTCGAGGTGCACATGTCCAAGGAGGGACTGGGGCCAAAACATTAGACCCTGGGAAGGTTAGTCGATGGAATTTTTTTTGTCTATTATAGGCTCAACATATTTGGATCAAAAGGGTAAATTCTTTCATTTGGCAACTTCTTTTAGGCTAGATGTTTGCTAATTTGAACAAGGGCCAATGATCATTTCCTAGATTCTAACGCAGATTCCCTACACAGGACTAACCGTGCAAGTTCTAGCTAGGTACCAACTGTTGAACACTCAAATATCCTCACACTCTCTTGGAACCTCATTACACTATCAGACTATCAATTTTACCAGTTTATGTGTTAGTTGAAGGTTATACACTAGGTGCCTATCTATGTCATGCTTAGAGCCAACACATTGAACTTGGTTTCACTTATACATGCTCGCACTATCCAAGAAAGGGTATCATTTTAACAACCATTATTCTTCATTTTTCATGCTTTTCTAGTTTGTACAAATTACGACATGCCAGTTCAACACAAAATTAAATAGTCCTTTGGGGAAAAAGAACACAAACAAGAAAACCCCAAGAGAGGATTGTGAGTTGGGCTACCTAGACTTCACCCTATCACTCACTTTCCATTTACCCCACCCCAAAAAATGAACATGCCATTGTCCCTTATGTATAAAAAAAACAATAAGTACAGGGGGTAGGTAAAGCAAACCTGAGGCGCATAGCGCCGACGAACTATCAACATGTGGGTGGCTCTGGTTTTCAAGAACACACAACATCATCACTTGGGTCACCCTCAGTGGTGCCCACATGAATCTCTGCACCATTAGTGGTGCTCCTCTCACCGGTCACTTGAATAGATATAGATGCGACAGAAGCATCCTCTCGTTCCCGTATCTATCAGGCCTCTTCATCCAATACAGAGGCCCTCCTAGCCAACTACAAGATAGTCCTCACTCTCTTTTTCGCATGAGTCTCATCACCGGCCTCAGTAGTTCGGCTCGAGCGGTTCCTCTTGGCATGAACACGTGGCTCAGACGGTGGCTGAACAGAGGGCTTGAACAAGGCGTCTAGCACTGTGTCCTTTGCAAGATCGATGGGTGCACTCTCCAACTCAGTCCTCCTCATTTACATGATAACATCCACCTCAGCTCGCAAATTAGCAACTGCAGCCTGAATATTAGTAAGGTCTATGGTAGGTGCTGGTCGTTCTAGCACACGCAGCTCGAAGGGGTTGAGGCGTTCGTGAAAAACCCAAATTTTCTACTCGGTCTACTACACTACCATCTTCTCTATTCAGTGCTCCATCTTGGTGATGGATTTCTGCATCCAAGGCTGCATGTAGTGTTGTAGGGTGGCCTTCTAGGCCTCTAACTTCTAGACTCGTGCTAAAGGCATCAATGCATCAAATGGGGGCGCGGATCGGGATAAGCTAGGGCCTGACTAGCAGCATGGGTGGAATCAGCTGGGGTGGTGTCAGGAGGCTCTAAAGTGGCAGGGTCATCCCCTTGGGCTAATTCCACATTGTCCGCCAAATTCTTGCCCAATGGAGGCATTTCAATCCTGGGTCCTCTCCCTGGTACCGCTACATAGGCCTTATCCTTTATGAGGCCTATATCGACTATCCTCGCCAGGCTATGGAGTGCGTCACAGTGCCAAATCGGCAGAGCAGCTTCCCTGCACAACTGGAAGATAAGACAAGCAAAGGGGTAAGTAGTAGAGGTCTTGAAAGCCCTCTCATGGATCACTGTTATCAGCACCCAAGCAAAGTCTATCTCCAACCCGGATACCATGGATGCAACCAACACCACTCTATCCCAGGTAAGTACATTATCAGCAGTTGTGGGCAATAGTCGATGTCGGACAAGAAACCAAAAGAACTTGGGCACAAAGGTGAGGGTCGTCTTCTTGATTAACCCTTGGGGATCTAACACCCAGTCTGCCCTCTCACCATTGTTCGCCAGATATTGTGCCAACCATTCGTAACTATCTCTAGCTTCTCTGCGGGCCTCTGAATTACGCCTGTAACAACCCTAAAAATGAATAAGAAAAATACTTAAGGTGTCAAGAATGCTTGTGATTAGACCAAGGTTCACACGGATTGATACGCGTAGAACCAGACCTCATAACCCTTACTACGACCAAGCCAACTAACTTGGGGAGTTAATTGAGCTTGGAAAGGTTGGAACCAACTATGTGAGGCTCTCGAAAATGAATATTTAATCGAAAGAATCTTTACCGGACTTAAAAGAAGAAATCTTGAGTTTTGAGGGTCCAGGGGTAAAATGGTCTTTTCCAGGCCAAGGGTAATATTGTAATTACCCTAAGGAATTATTTAATTAATTTAATTAAAAGATCAATTCTTGTTAGGGCGACCCGAAGTGACCCATTTTCGCAAATAGGGTGTCACTCGGGTTCGAGCCCCACTAGAAGCAATGAATTTATGATTTTATCATCAATTAAAATCTGATTTTTGTAAGGGCAAAATGGTCCTTTCATGTATAATTTAATAAATCAGATTTTTGTTTATTAAGGAGAGTCCTAAATTGACTAAGTCATCATCTAATCCTAAACTACTTCACACGTTTCACTCTCTCACGTTTATCACCTCTTCACACTCAAAAACTCTCTTGTTCTCTCTGCAAATTAACGTGAAGAACAGAAACTTTAACTAAGGTTCTTCACACTTGAAGAACACACGAAAATTTTTAAGAAAAACAAAGTAATCAAAAATGTTAAGGCAAACAGAAGTTGTCCGTCGAGTGGTGTGGACGTTGAGGAAGCTTGGACTGATTTTGGAGAAGGTTTTGGGCAGCAAATTCACATTTGAACAAGCAAATTAAGGTATGGGTTTCTTCTCTCTTGGTCCCTTTCCCAAGAGACCCCTTACGATTCAAGATATTCACTCCAAAACTAGGGTTGTTTCCCCATTGCATGTTCTTGTCACTAGCTCCCAATGATTAGTAGGTTGGGTTTTGTTTGCTGGTAGATTTAGTTATGTGTGGTGTTTTTGTATTGATTGTGAATACGTTTATGTACGTGAAATCACGAGAATGACAAGCAATGTGTGATCGAAAAAAATGATGTGTGTGTGTGCACGTTGGCAGTGAGCTTTGGCAGTGAACTTACTCACTGTTAGAACTATGAATTAACATGTTCATTCTTTGTATTTTATGTGTGAAATGTGTACACAATGTGATGTTCATTTAATGAAATATGGTTGATTGAATAACAATCTTTTAGCCAAATAAACTTACGAAAAATGCGCCTAAAAATGTGTTAAAATGATTTATGAATGCACCCTTTGAATCATGTGAAAACGTTGATGAAAGTGAGTTGAAGAATGACTAAAATTTCTAGAAACTATGCAATACTAATTTATGCTAAAGCTTAACAAAGAAATCTGGAAATTGATACATTTTAAAGAGCTGAGGCCACCACGATTCGAACATGTGACCTCACCCTTTAGCTACTCGTTTTCGCGAGAAAAGAAAAGAAAAAGGGGGCTGGGGGAATCGAAATGGGGTCTGTTGGGTTAGTAAGAAGAGAACATGAGTTAAAATAAATAAATGGGAGGCGTGGGAATCGAACCACGACCTCCAGGTAGCGAGTGAAGGAAGAGAAAAATAAAGAAAAGAAAAAGTGAGGCGTGGGGATCGAACCCACGACCTCAAGGCTGGAAATGGAGAGGAGCGAATTAATTAATAAATCAAGTGAGGTTGTGGGGGTTCGATCACACAACCTCACTTCTAAACGCTTAGCCTAAGGAGTTTTAAATAAATAAAAAATTAGGAGGCTGTGGGGGTTCGAACCCACCACCTCACAGCCTCAGCGAAAATAAAAATTTAAATAAGGAGTCTGTGGGGATTCGAACCCACAACCTCCCTATCCGAGCGAAAAATTAAGAATAAATAAAAGAGGCTATGGGGGTTTGATCCCACAACCTCTTGGTTTAGGCGAGATTGGGCAATATGATGTTAACGAAAAATAAAAAGGGGTTGTGGGGGGTCGAACCCACAACCCTTCGGCCAACTTAAGAGGAAAACTAAGTATAAAATTAACGATACAATGTTAATGTTGTGATTTAATCTAGGGTTCTAATATTATGAATATTAATAATAAAATCAATGAAAAATGTAAATGATATCCAAGTGATTCAAACTTGGGTTGCCTTGCCCAAACTTCCGTATTGATACATAAGTCATACGTGAACAAAATATCCAAGAATAATGCCACCTAATTAGATCGAAATCAAGATCTTGGCATATATACAAGATACATAAGTCTTGTACTACATAATCTTAGTAATGTATGAATCACTTAACGAATTATGAATGAAGCCTCATGGCTTGTGTGTATAGACTCATAAGTCTAGCATACGTTTAAAAGTAAGTGAACCTAAGATGTATGTACTAAATGATGAAATGAATAATGAAATGATGAAACCCTAGAAGGGTTAAGTAAGGGTATGAAACACACGAATGGCCAAGTATATTGGCGTATGATGAAATGAACATTCACGTAAAATGGGGTGAGTAATTATGAAGAGTAAATGTGCTAATGATAATGAATATGGTGACAACATGATATGAGGCTAATGCAAATGATGAGAGCAATCTCAAATGAGCCTAAGTAAATATTACCAAAACGTACTCACCTATGAGAGTGTAAGATAATGAAGAGAACAGTCTCTATGAACACTCTAATGAAAGTATTGAGATTAACACACTTAATACTAATGATGAGATGAGAAATCATATAATGAGCTATGCTGTCCTCATACTAGAAGCCAGCTTCCATGACGTATGATTTGAATGTAATGGAACTTTATACTGAGCACCGATAGGCTAGCTATGAGCGTTGATGCCTTCTTTCGAGAAAGGAGGAGGTTCACGTAACTCTCATGAGATGAGACTGTCCGGCTTGCCGGGTATGGGTCTCCTTATATATCCTAGTCTTCGAACCTATACTGCCATGTACGCTAGCATGTTTTTGGGTCACCTTGGCCGGTGATTCCACCTCTTTTCGGTGTGGGGGAGACACTGGATTTCATGATGCTCACATGATCTATGTCGGCTAAAGTTAAAGTTCCCAATGAATGAATGAGGCCAGCCTCAAATGAAGCACATAATGAAATGAATGATACCGAAGGTGTTAGGATAGGATAATCAAGAGGTGAGCTAGACTCAGGTAATGACATTAGGTTATTCTTGATCATTGCACAGCAAACCCGATAAAAGTCTTAAACTACACCCTAGGTACAACTGGTGTTCCCACTGGCCTATGAACGAAATGAAATGAAGTACGTATGAATGAATGAAGCAGACTCTGTGTTTGATAATGAAGACTCCTTAGTTGAGGTCTCATATGTTGAGCCCTCATTTTGGAAAGTCTTAATGTCAAGTCCATGATTCCAATGTCTCATGTCATATGAATGAATGATATGAAAGAAGCAATGTGTTATATGTTATGTGCTATGATATGTGCTATATGTGAGATGATTATGTGTTGTGTGCAATATGATATTTATGATGATGCAAGTTACTCTCATGGCATGACTTTCCTAATCCAAATTTGGAAAGCTCACTGACTTTCATAATCCAAATTTGGAAAGTTACTAACTTTCCTAATCAAAATTTGGCAAGTCCACTGACTTGACTTCCCATAATCATGATGTTAGGGAAGATCTATTCTTTCTCATGCATGTCCTTGATGTGTGATTTCATATACCCATACTTAGTACAAGTGTGTACTAACCCTATACAACTATACTATTTTAGGTGCAGGCACAGGTGGACGATAGAGCTACAGGATCATTGTTGCAGTTATCCGGACGTCCAGCATTCATCTGGAGTTGGTAGGTCCTCATGCTTTCGAGGATGCTACTGTTTTATATTCTATCTTACTTTTAGAGTTGAGCTAGTGGAGCCTGTTCCACTAGCGTTTCTTTCCTGTTTTATTCAGACTTTGTATTGGTGCCATTTTGGCAATTATACACTTAATACTTAATGAACTATTTCTTTCAGTTGTTTATCTGTTAATGTTAGATGGTTGATGGTGAACAATTATGTAATGATGAGAATGTTTAGAAAGTATGTTAAGAAACAAAAAGTTTCAAATTTTCTGCTAAAATTAACCTAAGTGAAATAAGAATAACGTAAGTAGGCTTGTCTGCGACCTCTGAGAGGTCAACGACGCCGGTATCGTCTGGGGTCTAGATTCCGGTCGTGACAAAGTTTATATCAGAGCACTAGGTTAAATTCCGATAATAATGAGTTCACATCAACCACATTGAGTAGTTTCTAAGTCATGGTAGTGAAGTGCACCACTATCTTGGATTAGAGACTGGATGATGCGTAGGAAAATTTCCCTTTTTCTAATCTTATCGTGCTTTTCTTAATGTCTGATTTCTTGGTGTTATGAGCGTGTCTAACATCAATTCTTATTGTTTCCAGAGAATGAATACTAGGAGGAACGTTGGTCAGATGAGAGAAGGAGCAGCTGCTGGGAACAATCAGGTTCCACCCCAGGCTCCAGCTGAAAGAGTGGCCATGCCGATTAACACAGCTTGGTTGACTGATGTGGAGGTGAGGGCATCCCTGGCCCAGATGGCACAGGCCATCACTATGCAGGCCCAGGATATGACTGCCCAGGTCAACCGGCAGAATGTTCAGAGGGAGAACCCACTGGTACGTAGCGTGGCTGACAGGCTGCGAGACTTTACGAGGATGAATCCTCCTATTTTCACAGGGTCCAGGACTTTAGAGGATCCCCAGGAGTTTGTGGATGAGGTGCATAAGATTCTGGTGACTATCGGGGCCATATAAGAGAAGGCTGAGTTGGCTTCCTATCAGCTCAAGGATGTGGCACAGACTTGGTGCAAGATGTGGCAGGATAGACGAGCTTTGGGCGGAGTTCCAGTCACTTGGGAGCTGTTTAAGACAGCCTTTTTGGAGAGATTCTTTCTGAGATATATGAGGGAGGCCAAGGTTGAGGAGTTCATCAACCTTAAGCAGGGATCTATGACAGTCAGGGAGTATTGCCTAAAGTTTGTTAAGCTATCCAGGTATGCTACTTTCCTTAGTATCTAATAGCAAGGATAAGGTGAGTACTGAAGTTTGTTAAATTATCCAGGTATGCTACTTCGCTTGTGTCTAACAGTAGGGATGAGATGAGCAGGTTCCTCACAGGAATCAGTGCAGATCTCGAGGAGGAGTGTCGATCTGCGATGCTCCATAATAATATGGACCTCTCCATGTTGATTGTGCATGTACAGTAGGTAGAGGAAAGCTGTAAAAAGAGGTGTATTTGTGATGCTAGGAGGCCTAAGCCTCAAGATCAGGTAGGTCCCAGCCATGGAGGACACAGAAACAATTTTGGCGTCCGTGAGCAGCCCAGGTTCAAGAAGGGTCAACAGAGTTCTGGGAACTCAAATTTTCAAAGGAGTACAGCACCTAGAGGAGGCAGACCTGAGCCCAAGAAGGGAAATGGAGGTGAGATGCAGCGTCCTAAAAAGAACTGTGCTAAGTGTGGCCGAACTCACAGTGGAGAGTGCAAACAGGGCACTAATGCATATTTCGGTTGCGGTAAGAGTGCGCACATGGTTAGAGACTACCCACAGAACAGAGGTCAGGCTGGAGGTAATCTTCAACCTAGACCTAATCCACAGGGTGCAACAACAGCCGAGCCTCCTAAGAGGAACGGGTTCTATGCCCTGAAGGGTAGGGAGGAGCAGGAGAAGTCCGCTGATGTGGTCACAGGTATGCTGCAAGTATTCTCAACTTCTGTTTATGCTTTACTTGATCCAGGGTCTACGCTTTCCTTTGTAACTCCTTTGTTTGCTCTCACTTTTGAGATATTGCCTGAAGTTCTGCATGATCCTATAGTGGTTAGTACACCTTTAGGAGAAAATGTAAGAACTGATAGCGTATACAAGGGTTTGCCCAATAGTGATAAGTGGTAAGACTATGTGCGCAGACTTGGTTGAGTTACCCATGCATGATTTTGATGTTATTCTTGGCATGGACTGGCTTCATAGTTGTTATGCTTGCTTGGACTGTCGTAGTAGAGTGGTGAGATTTTGTTTCCCTAATGAAGAGGAGCTAGTCTGGGAGGGGTACAACTCGAGTCGTCCTAACCTCTTGATTTCGAACCTTAAGGCCAATAAAATAATGTCCAAGGGGTTGTTGTGTCATCTTGTGAGTGTTAATGATTTAGATCATGACATTCCTTCCATAGACTCAGTGCCTGTAGTGAATGAGTTCCTAGATGTATTTCCTGATGATTTGCCTGGAGTCCCTCCCCCTCGAGAGATTGATTTTGGTATCGATTTAGAACCCGATATTAAACCAATTTCAATTCCTCCTTACAGAATGGCTCCAGCCGAACTCAAAGAGTTGAAGCTGCAATTAAAAGATCTCACTGATAAGGGTTTCATTCAGCCGAGCATATCCCCTTGGGGCGCTCCAGTGTTGTTTGTGAAAAAGAAAGATGGAACCCTTAGAATGTGTATCGATTATCGGCAGCTCAACAAAGTCACTATAAAGAATAAGTATCCACTTCCCAGAATAGATAATTTGTTTGATCAGCTCCAAGGGTCTAGTTTCTTCTCTAAGATTGATCTTCGTTCAGGGTATCATCAGCTTAGGGTTAGGGATGGAGATATCCCAAAGACAGCCTTTCGTACCCGCTATGGTCACTATGAGTTTCTAGTCATGTCATTTGGTCTCACAAATGCACCTGCTGCATTTATGGATCTCATGAACAGAGTCTTTCGTGAATACCTTGACTCTTTTGTCATAGTATTCATTGATGACATTCTCATCTACTCTAAGACCAAGGAAGAGCATAAACAACATTTGAGACTAACCTTGCAGGTACTTAGACAACATCAGTTGTATGCCAAATTCAGCAAATGTGAATTCTTGCTGAGATCAGTGACCTTCCTGGGTCATGTTGTGTCCGATCAGGGCGTGGAGGTGGATCCCAGGAAGACTGATGTAGCAACCCTAAAAATGAATAGGATCAAGACTTAGGGTGTCAAGAATGCTTGCGATTAGAACAAGGTTCACACGGATTGATACGCGTAGAACCAGACCTCAGAACCCTTACTACGACCAAGCCAACTAATCTTGGGGAGTTAGTTGAGCTTGGAAAGGTTGGAATCAACCAATTAAGGTTCTCAAAAATGAATATTTAATCGAAGGAGTCTTTATTGGACTTAAAAAGAAGAAATCTTAAGTTTTGAGGGTCTAGGGGTAAAATGGTATTTTACCAGGCTTAAGGTAATATCGTAATTACTCTAAATATATATAGTTAATTAATTATTTATTAAGATGGAGGGGCAATTTGGGGAGAGAGAGCCGAAATTGAACTCTTGAAGTGGAGTCTTGCTCCACCCGAGTTCGAACCTAGGTGGAAGCAATGATTTAAATTGTTTTTATTTAAATTGATTAATTTAATGTAATTAATTTATATTTATAATTATTAGATGATTCAAAATAAAAGGAAAAATCAGATTTTTGTATTAATTTAATTAAATCCTAATTTGACTAAGTCTTGAATTTAGTCTCCTAATCCTAATAACTCACTCTCCCTCACGTTTCTCAACTCTCTCACGTTATCAATCTCTCTCTCACGTTATTCTGCCAAACACAACAAAAAACAGAACAAAATTCATCAAGAGTTCTTCACACTTGAAGAACTCACAAGAATTTTTAAGTAAGAGACAAAGTAATCAAAACGTCAAGGCTAAGAGAGGTTCGTCGAGTAGGGTGTACGTTGAAGTGAATTGGGCGTGGTTTGGAGGAGTTTCCGGGCAGCAACTTCACACTTGAATAACGTCCAAAGGTATGGGTTTCTCTCCCGGAGTTCTTTCTCCAAGAGTACTTTCCTTCGAATGTTTCTCAAGCTCTGAAACTAAGGTTGTTCCCCTTTGTATGTCCTTGTCATTAGCTCCCAACCGAATTCGTAGGATGGGTATGTTGTGCTACTAGATTTAGGCATGAATGACGTGTTTATAATAAATGTGAATATGTTTATGTGTGGGAAATTACGAAAACAACATTCAAAGTGTGACCGAATAATTGATGTGTGTGTGTGTGCTCGTGGACAGTGGCTTTAGCCACTATTTTGGAGTCGTTTGAGACGTGTTTTCCTTGCGTATTTTATTTGTAAAATATGTGTACAATAGGATGTTCATTTTAAATGAAATATGGTTGATTGAATAATTTTCTTTAGCCAAATGAATCCAAGAAAGATACGTTTAAGAATGTGTTTAAATGACTTATGAAAGCACCTGGAAAATCATGTGAAAACGTTGATGAAAATGAGTTGAGGAATGGTGAAAATTTCCAGCAATTATGCATTAATATTTTAAGCTAAAGTTCAACCCAGAAATCTGGGAATTTATACGTTTTTAAAGAAGTGAGGCCACCAGGTTTCGAACCTGTGACCTCACTCCTTAGTCACTTATTCGCGAAAAAGAAAAAAATAAAGGGGGGCTCGGGGGGGATCGAACTCGCGACCCAGCTGCTGCTTCGCAAAAAGAAAAGAAAAATAAAGGGGCTGGGGGAATCGAACTCGTGATTTGTGGGGGAGAAGAAGGAGAAAATTAATTAAACAAATAAATGGGAGGTGTGGGATTCGAACCCACGAGCTCCAGGTACGCGCGAAAGAGGAAAAAATAGGAAAAAAGAAAATGCGAGGCGTGGGAATCGAACCCACGACCTCAAGGCTGAAGGAAGAAGCGAAATTGATTAAGAAATTAGAGAGGCTGTGGGGGTTCGAACCCACCACCTCACAGCCTCAGCGAAATTAAAATGTAAATAAGGAGGTTGTGGGGGGTCGAACCCACCACCTCCCTATTCCAGCGAGAATTAAAGGAAAAATCAAAGAGGCTGTGGGGGTTTGAACCCACAACCTCTTGGTTTGGGCGAAAATGAGTAATGAAACCTTAATGAAAAATAAAAAGAGGTTGTGGGGGTTCGAACCCACAACCCTTCGTCCATCTTAACGAAAAATTAAATAGAAAATTAATCCTTCAATATTAATGTTGAGATTTAATTTAGAGTTCTAATGTTATGAATATTAGAAATAAAATCAATGAAAAATATAAATGATATCCAAATGACTCAAACTTGGGTTTCCTTGCCCACTCTTCCGTATTGATACATAAGTCATACGTGAATAAAATATCCAAGAATAATGCCATCTACTTAGATCAAAATTAAGATATTGGCATATATACAAGATACATAAGTCTTGTACTACATAATCATAGGAAAGTAAGAATCACTTAACGAACTATGAATGAAGCCCCATGGCTTGTGTGTATAGACACATAAGTCTAAGATACGTTCAAAAATAAGTGAATGTAAGATGTATGTAATGAAATGATGAACCCTAGGAGGGTAAGTGTGAGTCTAAGATACACTAAGTGGCCAAGTACATTGGCATATGATGAGATGAACTATTAAATGACGAAATGACCATTCACATAATAAGAGGTGAGTAACTAAGAAAAGCAAAGGTGCTAATGATGAAGAATGTTGTGACAACATGATATGAGGCTAATGAAAATGATGAGAGCAATCTCAAATGAGCCCAAATAAATGTTACCAATACGTACTCACCAATGAGAGTGTAAGATAATGAAGAGACCAGTCCCCACGAACACTCTAATGAAAGTATTGAGCTTAACACACTTAATACTAATTATGAGATGAGAAATCATCTAATGAGCTATGATGTTCTCATAATAGAAGCCAGCTTCCATAAAGTATGAGATGAATGTAATGGAACTTTATACTGAGCACCGATAGGCTAGTTATGAGCGGTGATGCCTTCTTTCGGGAAGGGCGAAGGTTCACGTAACTCTCATGAGATGAGACTATACGGCTTGCCGGGTATGGTTCTCCATACATCTCCTAGTCTTTGAACCTATACTGCCAATATAGGGATCTATCGGGGTTAAAATCCCATGTACGCTAGTATGTTTTTGGATCACTTTGGCCGGTGATTCCACCTCTTTTCGGTGTGGGGGAGACACTGCATTTCATGATGCTCACATGATCTATGTCGGTTAAAGTTAAAGTTCCCAATGAATGGATGAGGCCAGCCTCAGATGAAGCAAATAATGAAATGAATGATACCAAAGGTACTAGGATAGTATAATCAAGAGGTGAGCTAGACTTAGGTAATGACATTAGGTTATTCTTGATCATTGCACAGCAAGCCCGATGAAAATCTTAAATTACACCCTAGGTATAGCTGGTGTTCACACTGGCTTATGAATGAAATGAAATGAAATACGTATGAATGAATGAAGCAGACTCTGTGTTTGCTAATGAAGACTCCCTAGTTGAGGTCCCATATGTTGAGTCCTCATTTTGGAAAGTCTTAATGTCAAGTCCATGATTCCAAGGTCTCATGGCATATGAATGAATGATATGAAAGAAGCTATGTGTTACATGTTATGTGCTATGATATGTGCTATATGAAGATGTTATGTGTTGTGTGCAATACGATATTTATAATGATGAATGTTACTCTCATGGCATGAACTTCCTAACCCAATATGGAAAGTTCCCTAACTTTCCTAATCTCAATTTGGCAAGTCCACTGACTTGACTTCCAAAAATCATGTTGTTAGGAAAGAGTTATTATTTCCTATGCATGTCCGTGGTGTGTGCTTGCATGTACCCATACTTAGTACAAGTGTGTACTAACCCTATGCATCTATACTATTTTAGGTGCAGGTACAGGTGGGCAATAGAGCTACATGATCATTGTTGCAGCTATTCAGACGTCAGCATTCATCTGGAGTTTGGTAGGTCCTCATGCTTTCGAGGATGCTACTGTTTTACATTCTAGCTTAGTTTTAGAGTTGAGCTAGTGGAGCAGGTTCCACTAGCGTTTCTTTCCGGTTTTTATTCAGACTTTGTATTGGTGACATTTTGGCAATTATACACTTAATACTTATTGATCTATTTCTTTCAGTTGCTTATCTCTTAATGTTAGATGGTTGATGGTGAACAATTATGAAATGTTAAGAATGTTTAACAAGTATGTTAAGGAATAAAAATTTTCAAATTTTCCGCTAAAATTAACCTAAATGAAGTATTAATGACGTAAGTAGGCTTGTCTGCGACCTTTGAGAGGTCAACGACGCCGATATCATCTGGGGTCTAGATTCCAGTCGTGACAAAGTTGGTATCAGAGCACTAGGTTAAATTACGAAAATAATAAGTTCACATCAACCACATTGAGTAGTTTCTAAGTCATGGTAGTGAAGTACACCACTATCCTGAATTAGAGACTGCATGATGCATAGGAAAATTTCCCTTCTTCTGATCTTATCATGCTTTTCCGAATATCTGATTTATTGGTGTTATGAGCGTATCTAACATCAATTTTTTGTTGTTTTCACATAATGAACCCTAGGAGGGCTATTGGTCAGAGGAGAGGAGGAGCAGCTGCTGGGGTCAACCGAGATCCATCCCAGGCTCCAGTTGAAGGAGTGGCTGTGCCAATTAACCCAGCTGGGTTGACTGATGCTGAGGTGAGGGCATCTCTGGCCCATATGGCACAGGCCATTACTATGCAGGCCCAGGCTATGACTGCCCAGGTCGACCGACAGGATGTTTAGAGGGAGAACCCACCGGTTCGTAGCATGGCTGACAGGCTGAGGGATTTCACGAGGATGAATCCTCCTATTTTCACAGGGTCTAGGATTGCAGAGGATCCCCAGCAGTTTGTGGATGAGGTGCATATGATCCTGGTGGCTATGAGGGCCACTGATATTGAGAAGGCTGAGCTGGCTTCCTATCAGCTCAAGGATGTTGCACAGACTTGGTGCAAGATGAGGCAAGATATCCGTGTCTTAGGTGGAGTGCCAGTCACATGGGAGTTGTTCAAGACAGCATTTCTGGAGAGATTCTTCCCCAGGGAGATGAGGGAGGCCAAGGTTGAGGAATTCATCAACCTTAAACAAGGCTCTATGACAGTCAGGGAGTATTCCCTAAAGTATGTTAAGCTGTCAAGGTATGTTATTTTCCCTAGTATTTAATTGCAAGAATGAGGAGAATACTAAACTTTGTTGAAATCATCCAGGTATGCTACTTCCCTGGTTTCAAACAGCAGGGATGAGATAAGCAGGTTCCTCATAGGAACTAATGGAGACCTAGAGGAGGAGTGTCGATCTGCGATGCTCGATGATAATATGGATCTTTCCAGGTTGATGGTGCATGTCCAGCAGGTAGAGGACAGCCGCAGAAAGAGAGGTGTTCGTGATGCTAGGAGGCCTAGGCCTCAAGATCAGGCAGGTCCCAGTCATGGAGGCCACATGAACAACTTTGGCGTCCGTGAGTAACCAAGGTTCAAAAAGGGGCAATAGAGTTTTGGGAATTCTAATCCTCAGAGGAGTGCTACACCTTGAGGAGGTAGAACTGAGCCCGAGAGGGGCAATGGAGGTGAGATGCAGCGTCCTAAGAAGAATTGTGCTAAGTGTGCCCGAGCTCACAGTGGAGAGTGCAGACAGGGCACTAATGCCTGCTTTGGTTGTGGTAAGAGTGGACACATGGTCAGAGACTGTCCACAGAACAGAGGTTAGGCTGGAGGTAATGCTCAGCCTAGGCCTAATCCACAGGGTGCAGCAGCTGTCGAGCCTCCTAAGAGGAACAGGTTCTATACTCTGAAGGGCAGGGAGGAGTAGGAGAAGTCCGCTAATGTTGTCACAGGAATGCTCCAAGTGTTCTCAACTTCTGTGTATATTTTACTTGATCCAGGGTCTACACTTCCCTTTGTAACTCCTTTGCTTGTTCTTAATTTTGAGATATTGCCTGAAGTTCTGCATGATCCTATAGTGGTTAGTACACCTTTCGAAGAGAATGTAAGAACTGATAGAGTATACAAGGATTGCCCAATAGTTGTGAGTGGTAAAACTATGTGTGCAAACTTGGTTGAGTTACCCATGCATGATTTTGATGTTATTCTTGGCATGGATTGGCTGCACAGTTGTTATGCTTGCTTGGACTGTCGTAGTAGAGTGGTGAGATTTCGCTTTCCTATTGAAGAAGAGTTAGCCTGGGAGGGGTACAATTCGAGTCGTCCTAATCCCTTGATTTCTAACCTTAAGGCCAATAAAATGATGTCCAAGGGGTTATTCTGTCATCTTGTGAGTGTTAATGATTTAGATCATGACATTCCTTCCATAGACTCAGTGCTTGTAGTGAATGAGTCCCTCCCCTTTGAGAGATTGACTTTTGTATCGATTTAGAACACGATACAAAACCAATCTCAATTCCTCCTTACAGAATGGTTCCAGCTGAACTCAAAGAGTTGAAGCTGCAGTTAAAAGATCTCACTGACCAGGGTTTCATTCAGCCGAGCATATCCCCTTCGGGCGCTCCAGTGTTGTTTGTAAAGAAGAAAGATGGAACCCTTAGAATGTGTATCGATTATCGGCAGCTCAACAAAGTCACTATATAGAATAAGTATCCACTCCCCAAAATAGATGATTTGTTCGATCAGCTCAAAGGGTCTAGTTTCTTCTCTAAGATTGATCTTCGTTCAGGGTATCATTAGCTTAGGGTTAGGGATGGAGATATCCCAAAGACAGCCTTTTGTACTGTAACAACCCTAAAAATGAATAGGATCAAGACGCAGGTGTTTCAAGAATGCTTGCAATTAGACCAAGGTCCACACGTATTGATACGCGTAGAACTAGACCTCAGAACCCTTACTACAACCAAGCCAACTAACTTGGGGAGTTAATTGAGCTTGGAAAGGTTGGAACCAACCATGTGAGGCTCACGAAAACGAAGGTTTAATCGAAAGAGTTTTTACCGGACTCAAAAGAAGAAATTTTAAGTTTTGAGGGTCCAAGGGTAAAATAGTCTTTTCCAGGCCAAGGGTAATATTGTAATTACCCTGAGTAATTAATTATTTAATTAATTAAGTTAAAAAAATAATCAAATTCGGGTGGGGCAACCCGAAGTGACCCATTTTCGCAAAATGGGGTCACCCGGGTTCGAACCCCACTAAGAGCAAGATTTAACTTGCTTTTATTTTAATGTGTTAATTTAGTTTTAATAAATAATTAGTAATATATGATTTAGGAAAAAGAAATCAGATTTTTTATTAATTTTTATTAATTAATAAATTGACTAATTCAAACCCACAAAGTCCTACCTACACTAGACTTCTATCTCCCATTTTCCCCACTCAGTTGCACGATTTCTCTCTCTTTATCACACACTCTCTGGCTGCAAACGTGAACAAAAGTCAGAAGAAAAAAAAAATTCTTCATGCTTGAAGAATTCACAAGCAAAACACAAAAGAGAAAGCAATTCGGTAACGTTAAGCCAAACATACTACGCTAGTCGAGTGAGGTGTGAGTGTGAGCGTTTGGACTGATTTGTGGAGGAGTTCTTGGGCAGCATTTTGAACATCTAACAAGAAAACAAAGGTATGGGTTTTCTTACTCTTGGTCCCTTTCCCAAGAGACCCCTAGGACTCAGTAAATTCGGTTCAAAAACTAAGGTTGTATCCCCTGTTGCATGTCCCTGTCATTAGCTCCCAACGAATGTAGGTTGGTATGAATGCTGGTAGACTTAGGATTATGTGATATTTGTGATGAATGTTAATGTATTTGATGTACGTTAATTCATGAAAAGACAACTATGTGCGTGTTCAAATTAAGGAAAGAAAATGTGTATGGCATGTTGAGTCTCGGCCTAGAGGCTTAATTTTGTTAATGTTTTGTTTGTTGTTTTATGTACAGTAATTGATGTAAAATGTGATGTTCATGTGATATGAAGTGTGGCTGAATTTAGAAGCAAACATTTTGGTTAAGAAGTGTGAAAAATTGTGGTAAAGTACGTACCAAATGAACTATGTATTGTCCTACGAATTTACTAACAAAAGGAGATAAAAAAATGAGTAAAGAAATTACTTTGAATTTCCAGCATTTTTGTTGATATATGCTTCCAAATTAAGATGGTTAGGAGGCCAAGAAAAATAATGGAAAATAGGTGAGGTCATTGAGGGTCGAACCCGAGACCTCACCCCTTTAAAATTCCCAAAGAATTAAAAGGAAAATTCGTGTGGTGAGGGGGATTCGAACCTGCCTTGGCTGGGAACTAAGGGTGAAGAAAAAGAAAATAAGAAATGAGAGGGGTGGGATTCGAACCCACACCCTCTCGGTTAGAAAACAAGGAAAGGAAAAATGAAGAAAAAGTTTTGAGAGGCGTGGGATTCGAACCCACGACCTCTATGCGGATGAGGGAGATAATATAAAAATAAAATGAGGCTGTGGGGATTTGATCCCACAACCTCATAGTCAACTCAAATAAGTCAACTTTTAAAAAGGAGAATAAATAAAGAGGTTGTGGGGGTTCGAACCCACAACCTCTCGGCCTAAGCGAATGGAAGGGAGGGGAAAATTAGAAGATAATTTAGTGTGGCTGAGGGGATTCGACCTCGGGTCCCAAAGCCTCACATGAACCGAAATATACTAAAGAAAAAACGAAAATGGGGTTGTGGGGGCTTGAACCCCCAACCCCTCGGCCAACACAAGAGAGATTTTTAGTAGAAAAGTAAACCTTCAATGTAAACATTGTGTTTTGACTTAGAGTTAAAATGTCATGACTAATAGTATAAAATCTATTAATAATGTAAATGACATTCAATTGATTCAAGACTTGGGATTCCTTGCCCAACCTTCCGTATTGATACATAAATCATACGTGAACAAAACATATAAGAATAATGCCACCTACTTAGATCTAATTCAAGATCTTGGCATAACTACAAGATACATAAGTCTTGTACTACATAATCTTAGGAATGTAAGATTTACTTAACGAACTACGGATGAAGCCTCATGGCTTGTGTGTATAGACTCATAAGTCTAGCATACGATCAAAAGTAAGTGAACCTAAGATGTATGAAATGAAATGATTAACCCTAGAAGGGTTAGGTATGAGTGTAAATACACTAAATGGCCAAGTACATTGGCATATGATGAGATGAATAATGAAATGATGAAATGAACATTCACATAATAAGAGGTGAGTAACTATGAAAAGCAAATATGCTAATGATAATGAATGAGGTGACAACATGACATGAGGCTAATGTAAATAATGAGAGTAATCTCAAATGAGCCCAAGTAAATGTTGCCAACACGTACTCACCTATGAGAGTGTAAGATAATGAAGAGACAAGTCTCTATGAACACTCTAATGAGAGTATTGAACTTAACACACTCAATACAAATGATGAGATGAGAAATCATCTAATGAGCTATGATATCCTCATACTAGAAGCTAGCTTCCATGACGTATGAGATGAATGAAATGGAACTTTATACTGAGCACCGATAGACTAGCTATGAGCGGTGATGCCTTCTTTCGGGAAGGGCGGAGGTTCACGTAACTCTCATGAGATGAGACTGTCCATCTTGCCGGGTATGGGTCTCCTTATATCTCCTAGTCTTTGAACCTATACTGCCAATATAGGGATCTGGCGGGGTTAAATTCCCATGTACGCTAGCATGTTATTGGATAACTTTGGCCGGTGATTCCACCTCTTTTCGGTGTGGGGGAGACACTGGATTTGATGATGCTCACAAGATCTATGTCGGTTAAAGTTAAAGTTCCCAATGAATGAATGAGGCCAGCCTCAAATGATGCATATAATGAAATGAATGATACCAAAGGTGTTAGGATAGGATAATCAAAAGGTGATTTAGATTCAAGTAATGACAGTAGGTCATTCTTGATCATTGCACAACGAACCTAATGAAAGTCTTAAACTACATCCTAGGTATAACCGGTGGTTACACTGGACTATGAACGAAATGAAATGAAGTACGTATGAATGAATGAAGCAGACTCTGTGGTTGCTAATGAAGACTCCCTAGTTGAGGTCCCATATGTTGAGCCCTCATTTCTGGGATGTCTTAATGTAAAGTCCATGATTCCAAGGTTTCATGGTATATGAATAAATGATATGAAAGAAGTTATGTGCTACATGTAAAAATGTATTGTATGCTATATGATATGTGCTATGTGTAAATGTTATGTGCTGTGTGCAAATGTGAAAAGTATGATGATGTATGTTATTCTCATGGTATCACTTTCCTAATCCAAATTTGGAAAGCTCACTTACTTTCCTAATCCAAATTTGGAAACTTTCCTAATCTCAATTTGGCAAGTCCACTGACTTGACTTCCAAAAATCATGTTGTTAGGAAAGAGCTATTTTTTCTCATGCATGTCCTTGGTGTGTGCTTGCATATACCCATACTTAGTACAAGTGTGTACTAACCCTATACAAACTCTACTATTTTAGGTGCAGGAACAGGTGCACGGTAGAGCTACAAGATCATCGCTACAGTTATCCGCACGTCCAGCATTCATCTGGTTTTGGTAGGTCCTCATGCTTTCGAGGATGCTACTATTTATTTCTAGCTTAGTTTAGGAGTTGAGCTAGTGAAGCATGTTCCACTAGTGTTTCTTTCTTCTTTTATTCGGACTATGTATGGATGCCATTTTGGCAATTATACGATTATGTTATTGAACAATTTTTTCATTTGATTATCTCTTAATGTTTAAATGGTTGATGTTGAACGAATTATGAATGTATTAGAAGTATTTAGTAAGTAATGTTTAAAAACAAAAAGTTTCAAATTTTCCGCTAAAATTAACCTATGTAAAGTAAGAATGACGTAAGTAGGCTTGTCTGCGACCTCTGAGAGGTCAACGACGCTGGTCTTGTCTGGGGTCTAGATTCCGGTCGTGACAAAGTTGGTATCAGAGCACTAGGTTAAATTACGAAAATAATAAGTTCACATCAACCACATTGAGTAGTTTCTAAGTCATGGTAGTGAAGTGCACCACTATCTTAGATTAGAGACTGCATGATGCGTAAGAATTTTTCCCTTTTTCTGATCTTATCGTGCTTTTCTAAATGTCTGAATTCTTGGTGTTATGAGCGTGTCTAACATCAATCCTTTTTGTTTTTCCAGAGAATGAACACTAGGAGAGGAATTGGTCAGAGGAGAGGAGGAGCAGCTGCTGGGGGTAATCAGGATCTACCCCAGGCTCCAGCTGAAGGAGTGGCCATGCCAGTTAACCCAGCTGGGTTGTCTGATGCTGAGGTGCGGGCATCTTTGGCCCAAATGGCACAGGCCATTACCATGCAGGCCCAGGCTATGACTGCCCAGGTGAACAGACAGGATGTGCAGAGGGAGAACCCACCGGTCCATAGCATGGCTGACAGACTGAGGGATTTCACGAGGATGAATCCTCCCATTTTCACAGGGGTTAAGACATCGGAGGATCCTCAAGAGTTTGTATATGAGGTGCATAAAATCCTGGTGGCTATGGGGGTCACTGACGTTGAGAAAGCTGAGTTGGCTTCCTATCAGCTCAAGGATGTTGCACAGACTTGGTGCAAGATGTGGCAAGATAGCCGTGTTTTAGTTGGAGTACCAGTCACATGGGAGCTGTTCAAGACAGCATTTCTGGAGAGATTCACTCCCAGGGAGATGAGGGAGGCCAAGGTTGAGGAATTCATCAACCTCAAACAAGGCTCCATGACAGTCAGGGAGTATTCCCTGAAGTTTGTTAAGCTGTCAAGGTATGTTGTTTTTCCCTAAGTTTTTAATAGCAAGAATAAGAATAATACTGAACCTTGTTGAAATCTCCTGGGTATGCTACTTCCCTGGTTTCTAACAGCAGGGATGAGATGAGCAGGTTCCTCACAGGAATCAATGGAGACCTGGAGGAGGAGTGTCGATCTGCTATGCTCCATGACAATATGGATCTTTCCAGGTTGATGGTGCATGTCCAGCAGGTAGAGGACAGCCGCAGAAAAAGAGGTATTCGTGATACTAGGAGGCCCAGGCCTCAAGACCAGGCAGGACCCAGTCATGGAGGCCACAGGAATAAATTTGCCGTTTGTGAGCAACCAAGGTTCAAAAAGGGGCAATAGAGTTCTGGGAATTCTAATCCTCAGAGGAATGCTACACCTAAAGGAGGCAGACCTGAGCCCAAGAAGGGAAATGGAAGTGAGATGCAGCGTACTAAGAAGAGTTATGCTAAGTGTGGCCGAGCTCACAGTGGAGAGTGCAGACAGGGCAGTAATGCCTGCTTCGGTTGTGGTAAGAGTGGACACATGGTCAGAGACTGTCCATAGAACAGAGGTCAGGCTGGAGGTAATACTCAGCCTAGGCCTAATCCACAGGGTGCAGCAGTAGCCTAGCCTCCTAAGAGGAACAGTTTCTATGCCCTGAAGGGCAGAGAGGAGCAGGAGAAGTCCGCTGATGTGGTCACAGGTATGCTGCAAGTATTCTCAACTTTTGTTTATGCTTTACTTGATCCAGGGTCTACACTTTCCCTTGTAACTCCTCTGCTTGCTCTTACTTTTGAGGTGTTGCCTGAAGTTCTACATGATCCTATAGTGGTTAGTTCACCTTTACGAGAGAATGTAAGAACTGATAGAGTGTACAAAGATTGCCCAATAGTTGTGAGTGGTAAAACTATGTGTGCAAACCTGATTGAGTTACCCATGCATGATTTTGATGTTATTCTTGGCATGGATTGGCTTCACAGTTGCTATGCTTGCTTAGATTGTCGTAGTAGGGTGGTGAGATTTCGCTTTCCTAATGAAGAAGAGTTAGTCTGGGAGGGGTACAATTCGAGTCGTCCTAACCCCTTGATTTCTAAACTTAAGGCCAATAAAATGATGTCCAAGGGGTTATTGTGTCATCTTGTGAGTGTTAATGATTTAGATCATGACATTCCTTCCATAGACTCTGTACCTGTAGTGAATGAGTTCTTAGATGTGTTCCCTGATGATTTACCTGGAGTCCCTCCCCTTCGAGAGACAGACTTCGGTATCGATTTAGAACCCGATACTAAACCAATCTCAATTCCTCCTTACAGAATGGCTGTAGCTGAACTCAAAGAGTTGAAGCTGCAGTTAAAAGATCTCACTGACAAGGGTTTCATTCAGCCGAGCATATCCCCTTGGGGCGCTCCAGTGTTGTTTGTAAAGAAGAAAGATGGAACCCTTAGAATGTGTATCGATTATCGGCAGCTCAACAAAGTCACTATAAAGAATAAGTTTCCACTCCCCAGAATAGATGATCTGTTTGACCAACTCAAAGGGTCTAGTTTCTTCTCTAAGATTGATCTTCGTTCAGGGTATCATCAGCTTAGGGTTAGGGATGGAGATATCCCAAAGACAACTTTTCGTACCCGCTATGGTCACTATGAGTTTTTAGTCATGTCATTTGGTCTCATGAGTGCACCTGCTGCATTTATGGACCTCATGAACAGGGTCTTCCGTGAATACCTTGACTCTTTCGTCATAGTATTCATTGATGACATTCTCATCTACTCTAAGACCAAGGAAGAGCATGAACAACATTTGAGACTAACCTTGCAGGTACTTAGACAACATCAGTTGTATGCCAAATTCAGCAAATGTGAATTCTTGCTGAGATCAGTGACCTTCCTGGGTCATGTTGTGTCCGATCAGGGCATGGAGGTGGACCCCAGGAAGACTGAAGTTGTGAAGAACTGGCCAAAACCTCTTACTCCTACTGACATCCGTAGCTTCTTGGGATTGGCTGGTTACTATCGCACGTTTGTGGAGGGCTTTTCTTCCATTGCTGCCCCATTGACAGCTTTGACTAAGAAGAAAGCCAACTTCGAATGGATGGAGACTTGTGAAAAGAGTTTCCAGGAGCTCAAGGACAGACTCACTTCAGCCCCAGTGCTCACCTTGCCAAAGTGTGGTGAGAACTACACTGTTTATTGTTATGCATCTAGGGTTGGTTTGGGTTGTGTTCTTATGCAGGTTGGCAAGGTGATAGCCTATGCATCCAGACAACTGAAGGTTCATGAGAAGAATTATCCCACTCATGACCTGGAGTTGGCAGCTGTGGTATTTGCACTGAAGCTGTGGAGGCATTATCTGTATGGAGTGCATGTAGATGTGTTCACAGACCATAAAAGTCCCCAGTACGTGTTCACACAAAGGGAGTTGAATCTACGTCAGCGGAGATGGTTGGAGCTGCTGAAGGATTATGACATGAATGTGCACTATCATCCAGGTAAGGCTAATGTTGTAGCTGATGCTTTGAGCAGGATGAGCATGGGAAGTACAGCTCACATTGAGGATGAGAAGAGGGAGCTGGTAAAAGATGTACACAAACTGGCCAGACTGGGTGTGCATTTGGTTGACTCCACTAGTGGGGATGTTTCAGTTCATCCTAGTTCTGAATCATCCTTGGTAGTTGAAGTCAAGCAGGGTCAGCATCTAGATCCCGTGTTGATGGAGTTGAAGGACTCAGTGCTGCTGAAGATGAATGAGTCTTTCGCTTTGGGAGGTGATGGCATACTTAGATATCAGGACAGGCTGTGTGTGCCAAATGTGGGTGATTTGCGGACCAGGATTGTTGCAGAGGCCCATGGGTCCAGATATTCTATACATCCAGGTTCCACTAAGATGTATCATGATCTCAAGCAGATTTATTGGTGGGATGGCATGAAGAAGGACATTGCAGAATATGTGGCCAAGTGTCCTAATTGTCAGCAGGTTAAGGTAGAGCATCTTAAGCCTGTGGTCTGACGCAGATTATTGAGGTTCCGACTTGGAAATGGGAGGCCATTAACATGGACTTCGTGGTTGGGCTTCCGAGGACTAGGAGGCAGCATGACTCTATATGGGTTATTGTGGACAGGTTGACTAAGTCTGCCCACTTTATCCCTGTAAAGTCTACTTACCGAGCCGAGGATTATGCGAGGCTCTACATTGATGAGATTGTGAGATTGCATGGGATTCCCTTGTCTATTATATCAGACAGAGGAGATCAGTTTACTTCTCATTTCTGGAGATCTTTCTAGAAGAGCTTGGGCACGCAGGTGAAGCTTAGCACTGCCTTTCACCCTCAAACAGATGGGCAGGCAGAGCGCACCATTCAGACGTTGGAGGATATGTTGAGGGCGTGTGTGATTGACTTCAGAGGTAACTGGGATGACCATCTGCCTTTGATAGAGTTCTCATATAATAATAGCTATCACTCCAGGATTGGGATGGCACCGTTTGAGGCATTGTATGGTAGGAGGTGTAGATCTCCAGTTGGGTGGTTCGAGGTTGGAGAGTCATCCATTTTGGGGTCGGAGATCATTCATGAGGCCTTAGAGAAGGTTTGAATGATTAGGGACAGGCTGGGTACTGCGTACAGTCGGCAGAAGTCATATGCTGATAACAGAAAGCGACACTTAGAGTTTGATGTTGGTGACCAGGTTTACTTAAAAATATCACCTATGAAAGGGGTGATGAGATTTGGTAGGAAAGGGAAACTGAGTCCGAGATATGTTGGGCCATATGAGATCCTATAGCATGTGGGTGAGGTGGCCTATGAGTTGGCATTGCCCGCAGAGTTAGCTTCTGTCCATCCAGTCTTTCATGTATCTATGTTGAAGAAGTGCCTAGGTGTTCCAGCATCAATCTTACCTGTTGAAGGTTTGGGGGTTGATGAAGACTTGTCTTATGAGGAGGTACCGGTTGAGATCTTAGACAGACAGGTCAAGCGGCTGAGGAACAAGGAGATTGCCACGGTGAAAGTACTGTGGAGAAATCATCTTGATGAGGGTGCTACGTGGGAAGCTGAGGCCGACATGAGGGCCCGCTACCCTCACCTGTTCAGCTCTTGAGGTTAGACTTTATACTCTTAAACCTATGCTTCCTTACCTCCCCGTATTTTGTTGCTATTGATTGGCGTGCTATTATTATGATATGACTGTCATTACAATATGAAGTAGTAGTGTCATTTGGGGACGAATGTTCCTAAGGGGGGGATAATGTAACAACCCTAAAAATGAATAGGATCAAGACGCAGGTGTTTCAAGAATGCTTGCGATTAGACCAAGGTCCACACGTATTGATACGCGTAGAACCAGACCTCAGAACCCTTACTACGACCAAGCCAACTAACTTGGGGAGTTAACTGAGCTTGTAAAGGTTGGAACCAACCATGTGAGGCTCACGAAAACGAAGGTTTAATCGAAAGAGTTTTTACCGGACTCAAAAGAAGAAATTTTAAGTTTTGAGGGTTCAAGGGTAAAATGGTCTATTCCAGACAAGGGTAATATTGTAATTACCCTGAGTAATTAATTATTTAATTAATTAAGTTAAAAAAAATAATCAAATTCGGGTGGGGCAACCCGAAGTGACCCATTTTCGCAAAATGGGGTCACCCGGGTTCGAACCCCACTAAGAGCAAGATTTAACTTGCTTTTATTTTAATGTGTTAATTTAGTTTTAATAAATAATTAGTAATATCTGATTTAGGAAAAAGAAATCAGATTTTTTATTAATTTTTATTAATTAATAAATTGACTAATTCAAACCCACAAAGTCCTACCTACACTAGACTTCTATCTCCCATTTTCCCCACTCTCTTGCACGATTTCTCTCTCTTTCTCACACACTCTCTGGCTGCAAACGTGAACAAAAGTCAGAAGAAAACAAAAAAAAATCTTCATGCTTGAAGAATTCACAAGCAAAACACAAAAGAGAAAGCAATTCGGTAACGTTAAGCCAAACATACTACGCTAGTCGAGTGAGGTGTGAGTGTGAGCGTTTGGACTGATTTGTGGAGGAGTTCTTGGGCAGCATTTTGAACATCTAACAAGAAAACAAAGGTATGGGTCTTCTTACTCTTGGTCCCTTTCCCAAGAGACCCCTAGGACTCAGTAAATTCGGTTCAAAAACTAAGGTTGTATCCCCTGTTGCATGTCCCTGTCATTAGCTCCCAACGAATGTAGGTTGGTATGAACGCTGGTAGACTTAGGATTATGTGATATTTGTGATGAATGTTAATGTATTTGATGTACGTTAATTCATGAAAAGACAACTATTTGCGTGTTCGAATTAAGGAAAGAAAATGTGTATGGCATGTTGAGTCTCGGCCTAGAGGCTTAATTTTGTTAATGTTTTGTTTGTTGTTTTATGTACACTAATTGATGTAAAATGTGATGTTCATGTGATATGAAGTGTGGCTGAATTTAGAAGCAAACATTTTGGTTAAGAAGTGTGAAAAATTGTGGTAAAGTACGTACCAAATGAACTATGTATTGTCCTACGAATTTACTAACAAAAGGAGATAAAAAAATGAGTAAAGAAATTACTTTGAATTTCCAGCATTTTTGTTGATATATGCTGCCAAATTAAGATGGTTAGGAGGCCAAGAAAAATAATGGAAAATAGGTGAGGTCATTGAGGGTCGAACCCGAGACCTCACCCCTTTAAAATTCCCAAAGAATTAAAAGGAAAATTCGTGTGGTGAGGGGGATTCGAACCTGCCTTGGCTGGGAACTAAGGGTGAAGAAAAAGAAAATAAGAAATGAGAGGGGTGGGATTCGAACCCACACCCTCTCGGTTAGAAAACAAGGAAAGGAAAAATGAAGAAAAGGTTTTGAGAGGCGTGGGATTCGAACCCACGACCTCTATGCGGATGAGGGAGATAATATAAAAATAAAATGAGGCTGTGGGGATTTGATCCCACAACCTCATAGTCAACTCAAATAAGTCAACTTTTAAAAAGGAGAATAAATAAAGAGGTTGTGGGGGTTCGAACCCACAACCTCTCGGCCTAAGCGAATGGAAGGGAGGGGAAATTAGAAGATAATTTAGTGTGGCTGAGGGGATTCGACCTCGGGTCCCAAAGCCTCACATGAACCGAAATATATTAAAGAAAAAATGAAAATGGGGTTGTGGGGGCTTGAACCCCCAACCCCTCGGCCAACACAAGAGAGATTTTTAGTAGAAAAGTAAACCTTCAATGTAAACATTGTGTTTTGACTTAGAGTTAAAATGTCATGACTATTAGTATAAAATCTATTAATAATATAAAAGACATTCAATTGATTCAAGACTTGGGATTCCTTGCCCAACCTTCCGTATTGATACATAAATCATACGTGAGCAAAACGTATAAGAATAATGCCACCTACTTAGATCTAATTCAAGATCTTGGCATAACTACAAGATACATAAGTCTTGTACTACATAATCTTAGGAATGTAAGAGTTACTTAACGAACTACAAATGAAGCCTCATGGCTTGTGTGTATAGACTCATAAGTATAGCATACGATCAAAAGTAAGTGAACCTAAGATGTATGAAATGAAATTGATGAACCCTAGAAGGGTTAGGTATGAGTGTAAATACACTAAATGGCCAAGTGCATTGGCATATGATGAGATGAATAATGAAATGATGAAATGAACATTCACATAATAAGAGGTGAGTAACTATGAAAAGCAAATATGCTAATGATAATGAATGAGGTGACAACATGACATGAGGCTAATGTAAATAATGAGAGTAATCTCAAATGAGCCTAAGTAAATGTTACCAACACGTACTCACCTATGAGAGTGTAAGATAATGAAGAGACAAGTCTTTATGAACACTCTAATGAGAGTATTGAACTTAACACACTCAATACAAATGATGAGATGAGAAATCATCTAATGAGCTATGATGTCCTCATACTAGAAGCTAGCTTCCATGACGTATGAGATGAATGAAATGGAACTTTATACTGAGCACCGATAGACTAGCTATGAGCGGTGATGCCTTCTTTTGGGAAGGGCGGAGGTTCACGTAACTCTCATGAGATGAGACTGTCTGGCTTGCCGGGTATGGGTCTCCTTATATCTCCTAGTATTTGAACCTATACTGCCAATATAGGGATCTGGAAGGGTTAAATTCCCATGTACGCTAGCATGTTATTGGATCACTTTGGCCGGTGATTCCACCTCTTTTCGGTGTGGGGGAGACACTGGATTTCATGATGCTCACATGATCTATGTCGGTTAAAGTTAAAGTTCCCAATGAATGAATGAGGCCAGCCTCAAATGATGCACATAATGAAATGAATGAATACCAAAGGTGTTAGGATAGGATAATCAAAAGGTGAGTTAGATTCAAGTAATGACATTAGGTCATTTTTGGTCATTGCACAACGAACCTAATGAAAGTCTTAAACTACATCCTAGGTATAACCGGTGGTTACACTGGACTATGAACGAAATGAAATGAAGTACGTATGAATGAATGAAGCAGACTCTGTGTTTGCTAATGAAGACTCCCTAGTTGAGGTCCCATATGTTGAGCCCTCATTTCTGGGATGTCTTAATGTAAAGTCCATGATTCCAAGGTCTCATGGTATATGAATAAATGATATGAAAGAAGTTATGTGCTACATGTAAAAATGTACTGTATGCTATATGATATGTGCTATGTGTAAATGTTATGTGCTGTGTGCAAATGTGAAAAGTATGATGATGTATGTTATTCTCATGGTATCACTTTCCTAATCCAAATTTGGAAAGCTCACTTACTTTCCTCATCCAAATTTGGAAACTTTCCTAATCTCAATTTGGCAAGTCCACTGACTTGACTTTCAAAAATCATGTTGTTAAGAAAGAGCTATTCTTTCTCATGCATGTCCTTGCTGTGTGCTTGCATATACCCATACTTAGTACAAGTGTGTACTAACCCTATACAAACTCTACTATTTTAGGTGCAGGCACAGGTGGATGGTAGAGCTACAGGATCATCGCTGCAGTTATCCGGACGTCCAGCATTCATCCGGTTTTGGTAGGTCCTCATGCTTTCGAGGATGCTACTATTTATATTCTAGCTTAGTTTAGGAGTTGAGCTAGTGGAGCATGTTCCACTAGTGTTTCTTTCTTATTTTATTCGGACTATGTATGGATGCCATTTTGGCAATTATACGATTATGTTATTGAACTATTTCTTTCATTTGATTATCTCTTAATGTTTAGATGGTTGATGTTGAACGAATTATGAATGTATTAGAAGTATTTAGTAAGTAATGTTTAGAAACAAAAAGTTTCAAATTTTCCGCTATAATTAACCTATGTAAAGTAAGAATGACGTAAGTAGGCTTGTCTGCGACCTCTGAGAGGTCAACGAGGCCGGTCTCGTCTGGGGTCTAGATTCCGGTCGTGACAAAGTTGGTATCAGAGCACTAGGTTAAATTACGAAAATAATAAGTTCACATCAACCACATTGAGTAGTTTCTAAGTCATGGTAGTGAAGTGCACCACTATCCTGGATTAGAGACTGCATGATGCGTAAGAATTTTTCCCTTCTTTTGATCTTATCGTGCTTTTTTAAATGTGTCAATTCTTGGTGTTATGAGCGTGTCTAACATCAATCCTTTTTGTTTTTCCAGAGAATGAACACTAGGAGAGGATTTGGTCAGAGGAGAGGAGGAGCAGCTGCTGGGGGTAATCAAGATCTACCCCAGGCTCCAGCTGAAGGAGTGGCCATGCCAGTTAACCCAACTGGGTTGACTGATGCTGAGGTGCGGGCATCTTTGGCCCAAATGGCACAGGCCATTACCATGCAGGCCCAGGCTATGACTGCCCAGGTCAACAGACAGGATGTGCAGAGGGAGAACCCACCGGTCCGTAGCATGGCTGACAGACTGAGGGATTTCACGAGGATGAATCCTCCCATTTTCACAGGGGTTAAGACATCGGAGGATCCTCAAGAGTTTGTAGATGAGGTGCATAAAATCCTGGTGGCTATGGGGGCCACTGACATTCAGAAAGCTGAGTTGGCTTCCTATCAGCTCAAGGATGTTGCACAGAGTTGGTGCAAGATGTGGCAAGATAGCGGTGTTTTAGTTGGAGTACCAGTCACATGGGAGTTGTTCAAGACAGCATTTCTGGAGAGATTCTTTCCCAGGGAGATGAGGGAGGCCAAGGTTGAGGAATTCATCAATCTCAAACAAGGCTCCATGACAGTGAGGGAGTATTCCCTGAAGTTTGTTAAGCTGTCAAGGTATGTGGGGCCATATGAGATCCTATAGCGTGTGGGTAAGGTAGCCTATGAGTTAGTATTGCCTGCGGAGCTAGCTTCTGTTCATCCAGTCTTTCATGTCTCTATGTTGAAGAAGTGCCTAGGTAATCCAGCATCAATTCTACCTATTGAAGGCTTGAGGGTTGGTGAAGACTTGTCTTATGAGGAGCTACCTGTTGAGATCTTAGACAGACAGGTCAAGCGGCTGAGAAACAAGGAGATTGCCACAAAGAAGGTATTGTGGAGAAATTATCTTGTTGAGGGTGCTGCGTAGGAGGCTGAGGCCGACATCAGAGCCCGCTACCCTCACCTTTTCAGCTCTTGAGGTTAGACTTCCTACTCTTAAACCAATGTTTCCTTATCTCTCCGTATTTTGTTGCTATTGATTGACTGTCTATAGTGATTTTATTATAATCTGACTGGCATTACGATGTGAAGTGGTAGTGTCATTCGGGGACGAATGTTCCTAAGGGGGGGATAATGTAATAACCCTAAAAATGAATAGGATCAAGACTTAAGGTGTCAAGAATGCTTGCGATTAGAATAAGGTTCACACGGATTGATACGCGTAGAACCAGACCTCAGAACCCTTACTACGACCAAGCCAACTAATCTTGGGGATTTAGTTGAGCTTGGAAAGGTTGGAATCAACCAGGTAAGGTTCTCGAAAACAAATATTTAATCGAAGGAGTGTTTACCGGACTTAAAAAGAAGAAATCTTAAGTTTTGAGGGTCTAGCGGTAAAATGGTCTTTTACCAGGCTAAGGGTAACATCGTAATTACTCTAAATATATATAGTTAATTAATTATTTATTAAGATGGAGGGGCAATTTGGGGAGAGAGTGCCGAAATTGAACTCTTGAAGTGGAGTCTTGCTCCACCCCGGTTCGAACCTAGGTGGAAGCAATGATTTAAATTGTTTTTATTTAAATTGATAAATTTAATGTAATTAATTTATATTTATTAATTATTAGCTGATTTAAAATAAAAGGAAAAATTAGATTTTTGTATTAATTTAATTAAATCCTAATTTGACTAAGTCTTGAATTTAGTCTCCTAATCCTAATAACTCACGTTTCTCAACTCTCTCACGTTCTCAATCTCTTTCTCACGTTATTCAGCCAAACACAACAAAAACCAGAACAAAATTCATCAAGAGTTCTTCACACTTGAAGAACTCACAAGAATTTTTAAGTAAGAGACAAAGTAATCAAAACGTCAAGGCTAAGAGAGGTTAGTCGAGTAGGGTGTACGTTGAAGTGAATTGGGCGTGGTTTGGAGGAGTTTCAGGGCAGCAACTTCACACTTGAATAACGTCCAAAGGTATGGGTTTCTCTCCTGGAATTCTTTCTCCAAGAGTATTTTTCTTCGAACGTTTCTCAAGCTCTTGAAACTAAGGTTGTTCCCTTTGTATGTCCTTGTCCTTAGCTCCCAAACGAATTCGTAGGATGGGTATGTTGTGCTGCTAGATTTAGGCATGAATGACGTGTTTATATTAAATGTGAATATGTTTATGTGAGGGAAATTACGAAAACAACATTCAAAGTGTGACCGAACGTGAACAGTGGCTTTAGCCACTGTTTTGGGGTCATTTGAGACGTGTTTTCCTTGTGTATTTTATGTGTAAAATATGTGTACAATAGGATGTTCATTTTTATGAAATATGGTTGATTGAATAATTTTCTTTAGCCAAATGAATCCAAGAAAGATACGTTTAAGAATGTGTTTCAATGACTTATGAAAGCACCTTGAAAATCATGTGAAAACGTTGATGAAAATGAGTTGAGGAATGGTGAAAATTTCCAGCAATTATGCCTTAATATTTTAGGCTAAAGTTCAACCCAGAAATCTGGGAATTTATACGTTTTTAAAGAAGTGAGGCCACCAGGTTTTGAACTTGTGACCTCACTCCTTAGTCACTTATTCGCAAAAAATAAAAAAATAAAGGGGGGCTGGGGGGGGTGATCGAACTCGCGACCCAGCTGCTACTTCGCGAAAAGAAAAGAAAAATAAAGGGGGCTGGGGGAATCGAACTCACGATCTGTGGGGGAGAAGAAGGAGAAAATTAATTAAACAAATAAATGGGAGGCGTGGGATTCGAACCCACGACCTCCAGGTATGTGCAAAAGAGGAGAAAATAAGAAAAAAGAAAACGCGAGGCGTGGGAATCGAACCCACGACCTCAAGGCTGAAGGAAGAAGCGAAATTAATTAAGAAATTAGAGAGGCTTTAGGGGTTCAAACCCACCACCTCACAGCCCCAGCGAAATTAAAATGTAAATAAGGAGGCTGTGGGGGTTTGAAACCACAACCTCCCTATTCCAGCGAGAATTAAAGGAAAAATCAAAGAGGCTGTGGGGGTTTGAACCCATAACCTCTTGGTTTGGGCGAAAATGAGTAATGAAACCTTAATGAAAAATAAAAAGAGGCTGTGGGGTTTCGAACCCACAACCCTTCGGCCATCTTAAGGAAAAAATTAAATAGAAAATTAATCCTTCAATATTAATGTTGAGATTTAATTTAGAGTTCTAATGTTCTGAATATTAGAAATAAAATCAATGAAAAATATAAATGATATCCAAGTGACTCAAACTTGGGTTTCCTTGCCCACTCTTCCGTATTGATACATAAGTCATACGTGAATAAAATATCCAATAATAATGCATCTACTTAGATCAAAATTAAGATCTTCGCATATATACAAGATACATAAGTCTTGTACTACATAATCTTAGGAAAGTAAGAGTCACTTAACGAACTATGAATGAAGCCCCATGGCTTGTGTGTATAGACACATAAGTCTAACATATGTTCAAAAATAAGTGAATGTAAGATGTATGTAATGAAATGATGAACCCTAGGAGGGTAAGTGTGAGTGTAAGATACACTAAGTGGCCAAGTACATTGGCATATGATGAGATGAACTATAAAATGACGAAATGAACAATCACATAATAAGAGGTGAGTAACTAAGAAAAGCAAAGGTTCTAATGATGAAGAATGTGGTGACAACATGATATGAGGCTAATGAAAATGATGAGAGCAATCTCAAATGAGCCTAAATAAATGTTACCAATACGTACTCACCAATAAGAGTGTAAGATAATGAAGAGACCAGTCCCCACGAACACTCTAATGAAAGTATTGAGCTTAACACACTTAATACTAATTATGAGATGAGAAATCATCCAATGAGCTATGATGTCCTCATACTAGAAGCCAGCTTCCATGACGTATGAGATGAATGTAATGGAACTTTATACTGAGCACCGATAGGCTAGTTATGAGTGATGATGCCTTCTTTTGGGAAGGGCGAAGGTTCACGTAACTCTCAGGAGATTAGACTGTCTGGCTTGCCGGGTATGGGTCTCTATACATCTCCTAGTTTTTGAACCTATACTTCCAATATAGGGATCTAGCGGGGTTAAAATCCCATATACGCTAGCATGTTATTGGATCACTTTGGCCGGTGATTCCACCTCTTTTCGGTGTGGGGGAGACACTGGATTTCATGATGCTCACATGATCTATGTCGGTTAAAGTTAAAGTTTCCAATGAATGGATGAGGCCAGCCTCAGATGAAGCACATAATGAAATGAATGATACCAAAGGTGCTAGGATAGGATAATCAAGAGGTGAGCTAGACTCAGGTAATGACATTAGGTTATTCTTGATCATTGCACAGCGAGCCCGATGAAAGTCTTAAACTACACCCTAGGTATTGCTGGTGTTCACACTGGCTTATGAATGAAATGAAATGAAGTACGTATGAATGAATGAAGCAGACTCTATGTTTGCTAATGAAGAATCCCTAGTTGAGGTCCCATATGTTGAGCCCTCATTTTGGAAAGTCTTAATGTCAAGTCCATGATTTCAAGGTCTCATGGCATATGAATGAATGATATGAAAGAAGCTATGTGTTACATGTTATGTGCTATTATATGTTCTATATGAAGATGTTATATGTTGTGTGCAATACGATATTTATAATGATGCATGTTACTCTCATGGCATGACCTTCCTAACCCAATTTGGAAAGTTCACTAACTTTCCTAATCTCAATTTGGCAAGTCCACTGACTTGACTTCCAAAAATCATGTTGTTAGTAAAGAGCTATTCTTTCTCATGCATGTCTGTGGTATGTGCTTGCATATACCCATACTTAGTACAAGTGTGTACTAACCCTATACATCTATACTATTTTAGGTGCAGGTACAGGTGGGCGATAGAGCTACAGGATCATTGTTGCAGCTATCCGGACGTCAGCATTCATCCAGAGTTTGGTAGGTCCTCATGCTTTCGTGGATGCTACTGTTTTACATTCTTGCTTAGTTTTAGAGTTGAGCTAGTGGAGCATATTCCACTAGCCTTTCTTTCCTGTTTTTATTGAGACTTTGTATTGGTGCCATTTTGGCAATTATACACTTAATACCTATTGATCTATTTCTTTCAGTTGCTTATCTCTTAATTTTAGATGGTTGATGGTGAACAATTATGAAATGTTAAGAATGTTTAACAAATATGTTAAGGAACAAAAAGTTTCAAATTTTCCGCTAAAATTAACCTAAATGAAGTATGAATGACGTAAGTAGTCTTGTCTGCGACCTCTGAGAGGTCAACGACGCCGGTCTTGTCTGGGGTCTAGATTCCAGTCCTGACAACTGAGGCTGTGAAGAACTAGCCAAAGCCTTTTACTCCCACTAACATCCGTAGCTTTTTGGGATTGGCTGGTTACTACCGCAGGTTTGTGGAGGGATTTTCTTCCATTGCTGCCCCATTGACAGCTTTGACTAAGAAAAAAGCCAAGTTTGAATGGACGAAGACTTTTGAGAATAGTTTCTAGGAGCTCAAGGACAGACTCACTTCATCCCCGATGCTTACTTTGCCTAAGTGTGGTGAGAATTACACTTTTTACTGTGATGCATCTAGGGTTTGTTTGGGTTGTGTTCTTATACAGGTTGGTAAGGTGATAGCCTATGCGTCCAGACAACTCAAGATTCATGAGAAGAATTATCCCACTCATGACCTGGAGTTGGCAGTTGTGGTGTTTGCACTGAAACTGTGGAGGCACTACTTGTATGGAGTGCACATGGATGTATTCACAGACCACAAGAGTCTCCAGTACGTGTTCACACAGAGAGAGTTGAATCTACGTCAGCGGAGATGGTTGGAGCTGTTGAAGGATTATGACATGAATGTTCACTACCATCCATGTAAGGATAATGTTGTAGCTGATGCTTTGAGCAGGATGAGCATGGGAAGTACAGCCCACGTTGAGGATGAGAAGAAGGAGCTGGTGAAGGATGTACACAAACTGGCCAGACTGGGTATGCGATTGGTTGACTCTACTAGTGGGTGTTTTTCTGTTCATCCTAGTTCTGAATCATCCTTGGTAGTTGAAGTCAAGCAGGGTCAGCATCTAGATCGTGTGTTGATGGAGATGAAGGACTCAGTGTTGATGAAGATGAATGAGTCTTTTGATTTGGGAGGTGATGGAATACTTAGGTACCAGGACAGGCTGTGTGTACCAGATGTGGATGATTTGCGTACTAGGATTGTTGCAGAGGCTCATGGTTCCAGATATTCCATACGCCCAGGTTCCACCAAGATATATCATGATCTTAAGCAGATCTATTGGTGGGATGGCATGAAGAAGGACATTGCAGAATATGTGGCCAAGTGTCCTAATTGTCAGCAGGTTAAGGCAGAGCATCTTAAGCCTGGCGGTCTGACTCAGATTATTGAGGTTCCGACTTGGAAGTGGGAGGCCATTAATATGAACTTCGTGGTTGGTCTTCCAAGGACTAGGAGACAGCATGACTCCATATGGGTTATTGTGGACAGATTGACTAAGTCTGCCCACTTTATCCCTGTGAAGTCTACTTACAGAGCCGAGGATTATGCAAGACACTACATTGATGAGATTGTGAGAAGGCATGGGATTCCTTTGTCTATCTATTCAGATAGAAGATCTCAGTTTACTTCACATTTCTAGAGATCTTTCCAGAAGAGCTTGGGCACGCAGGTAAACCTTAGCACTGCCTTTCATCCTCAGACAGATGGGCAGGCGGAGCGCATAATTAAGACATTGGAGGACATGTTGAGAGCGTCTTTGATTGACTTCAAAGGTAGATGGGATGATCATCTGCCTTTGATAGAGTTCTCGTATAATAATAGCTATCACTCCAGCATTGGGATGGCACCGTTTGAGGCACTGTATGGTAGGAGGTGTCGATCTCCAGTTGGGTGGTTTGAGGTTGGAGAGTCATCCATTTTGGGTCCAGAGATCATTCATGAGGCCTTAAAGAAGGTTAGAGTGATTAGGGACAGGTTGGCTACTGCTTATAGTCGGCAGATGTCATATGCAGATAACAGAAAACGGCCCTTAGAGTTTGATGTTGGTGACCAGGTTTACTTGAAGATATCACCTATGAAAGGGGTGATGAGATTTGGTAGAAAAGGGAAGCTGAGTCCGAGGTATGTTGGGTCATACGAGATCCTACAGCGTGTGGGTGAGGTGGCCTATGAGTTAGCATTGCCTGCGGATCTAGCTTCTGTTCATCCATTCTTTCATGTCTCTATGTTGAAGAAGTGCCTAGGTGATCCAGCATCAATTCTACCTGTTGAAAGATTGGGGGTTGGTGAAGACTTGTCTTATGAGGAGGTACCTGTTGAGATCTTAGAGAGACAGGTCAAGCGGCTGAGGAACAAGGAGATTGCCACAGTGAAGGTATTGTGGAGAAATCATCTTGTTGAGGGTGCTACATGGGAGGCTGAGACCGACATGAGATCCCGCTACCCTCATCTTTTTACCTCTTGAGGTTAGACTTCCTACTCTTAAGGCTATGTTTCCTTATCTCTTCGTATTTTGTTGCTATTGCTTGACTGTGGATAGTGATTTTGTTATGATCTGACTGGCATTATGATATGTAGTGGTAGTGTCATTCGGGGACGAATGTTCCTAAGGGGGGGGGGGGGGATAATGTAACAACCCTAAAAATGAATAAGATAAATACTTAAGGTGTCAAGAATGCTTGCGATTAGACAAAGGTTCACAAGGATTGATACGCGTAGAACCAGACCTCAGAACCCTTACTACGACCAAGCCAACTAACTTGGGGAGTTAATTGAGCTTGGAAAGGTTGGAACCAACCTTGTGAGGCTCTCGAAAATGACGATTTAATCGAAAGAGTCTTTACCGGATTTAAAAGAAGAAATCTTGAGTTTTGAGGGTCCAGGGGTAAAATGGTCTTTTCCAGGCCAAGGGTAATGTTGTAATTATCCTAAGAAATTAATTAATTAATTTAATTAAAAGATCAATTCGGGTTGGGGCGACCCGAAGTGACCCATTTTCGCAAATAGGGTGTCACTCGGGTTCGAGCCCCACTAGAAGCAATGAATTTATGATTTTATCATCAATTAAAATCTGATTTTTGTAAAGGCAAAATGGTCCTTTCACGTATAATTAAATAAATCAGATTTTTGTTTATTAAGGAGAGTCCTAAATTGACAAAGTCATCATCTAATCCTAAACTACTTCACACGTTTCACTCTCTCACGTTTATCACCTCTTCATGCTCAAACACTCTCTTGTTCTCTCTGCCAATTAACGTGAAGAACAGAAACTTAAACTAAGGTTCTTCACACTTGAAGAACACACGAAATTTTTTAAGAAAAACAAAGTAATCAAAAACGTTAAGGCAAACAGAAGTTGTCCGTCGAGTGGTGTGGACGTTGAGGAAGCTTGGACTGATTTTGGAGAAGGTTTTGGGCAGAAAAATCACGTTTGAACAAGCAAATTAAGGTATGGGTTTCTTCACTCTTGGTCCCTTTCCCAAGATACCCCTTACGATTCAAGATATTCACTCCAAAACTAGGGTTGTTTCCCCGTTGCATGTCCTTGTCACTAGCTCCCAATGATTAGTAGGTTGGGTTTTGTTTGCTCGTAGATTTAGGTATGTGTGGTCTTTTTGTATTGAATGTGAATATGTTTATGTACGTGAAATCAAGAGAATGACAAGCAATGTGTGATCGAAAAAAATGATGTGTGTGTGTGCACGTTGGCAGTGAGCTTTGGCAGTGAACATACTCACTGTTAGAACTATGAATTAACATGTTCATTCTTTGTATTTTATGTGTGAAATGTGTACACAATGTGATGTTCATTGTAATGAAATATGGTTGATTGAATAAAAATCTTTTAGCCAAATAAACTTATGAAAGATGCGCCTAAAAATGTGTTAAAATGATTTATGAATGCACCCTTTGAATCATGTGAAAACGTTGATGAAAGTGAGTTGAAGAATGACTAAAATTTCCAGAAACTATGCAATATTAATTTAGGCTAAATCTTAACAAAGAAATCTGGAAATTAAGACATTTTAAAGAGGTGAGGCCATCAGGATTCAAACATGTGACCTCACCCTTTAGCTACTGGTTTTTGCGAGAAAAGAAAAGAAAAAGGGGGCTGGGGGAATCGAAATGGGGTCTATTGGGTTAGTAAGAAGAGAACAAGAGTTAAAATAAATAAATTGGAGGCGTGGGAATCAAACCACGACCTCCAGGTAGCGAGTGAAGGAAGAGAAAAATAAAGAAAAGAAAAAGTGAGGCGTGGGGATCGAACCACGACCTCAAGTCTGGAAATGGAGAGGAGCGAATTAATTAATAAATCAAGTGAGGTTGTGGGGGTTCAATCCCACAACCTCACTTCTAAACGCTTAGGCTAAGCAGTTTTAAATAAATAAAAAATTAGGAGGCTGTGGGGGTTCGAACCCACCACCTCACAGCCTCAGCGAAAATAAAAATTTAAATAAGGAGGCTGTGGGGATTCGAACCCACAACCTCCCTATCCCAGCGAAAAATTAAGAATAAATAAAAGAGGCTATGGGGTTTTGATCCCACAAACTCTTGGTTTAGGCGATATTGGGCAATATGATGTTAATGAAAAATAAAAAGGGGTTGTGGGGGTTCGAACCCACAACCCTTCGGCCAACTTAAGAGGAAAACTAAGTAGAAAATTAACGATACGATGTTAATGTTGGGATTTAATCTAGGGTTCTAATATTATGAATATTAAAAATAAAATCAATGAAAAATGTAAATGATATCCAATTGATTCAAACTTGGGTTTCCTTGCCCAAACTTCCGTATTAATACATAAGTCATACGTGAACAAAATATCCAAGAATAATGTCACCTAATTAGATCAAAATCAAGATCTTGGCATATATACAAGATACATAAGTCTTGTACTACATAATCTTAGAAATGTATGAATCACTTAACGAATTATGAATGAAGCCTCATGGCTTGTGTGTATAGACTCATAAGTCTAGCATACGTTTAAAAGTAAGTGAACCTAAGATGTATGTACTAAATGATGAAATGAATGAAATGATGAAACCCTAGAAGGGTTAAGTAAGGGTATGAAAAACACCAATGGCCAAGTATATTGACATATGATGAAATGAACATTCACGTAAAATGGGGTGAGTAATTATGAAGAGTAAATGTGCTAATGATAATGAATGTGGTAACAACATGATATGAGACTAATGCAAATGATGAGAGCAATCTCAAATGAGCCTAAGTAAATATTACCAAAACGTACTCACCTATGAGAGTGTAAGATAATGAAGAGACCAGTCTCTTTGAACACTCTAATGAAAGTATTGAGATTAACACACTTAATACTAATGATGAGATGAGAAATCATATAATGAGCTATGATGTCCTCATACTAGAAGCCAGCTTCCATGACGTATGAGTTGAATGTAATGGAACTTTATACTGAGCACCGATAGGCTAGCTATGAGCAGTGATGCCTTCTTTCGGGAAGGGCGGAGGTTCACGTAACTCTCATGAGATGAGACTGTCCGGCTTGCCGGGTATGGGTCTCCTTATATCTCCTGGTCTTCAAACCTATACTGCCAATTTAGGAATCTGGCGAGGTTAAATTCCCATGTACGCTAGCATGTTTTTGGATCACCTTGGCCGGTGATTCCACCTCTTTTCGGTGTGGGGGAGACAGTGGATTTCATGATGCTCACATGATCTATGTCGGTTGAAGTTAAAGTTCCCAATGAGTGAATGAGGCCAGCCTCAAAAGAAGCACATAATGAAATGAATGATACCAAAGGTGTTAGGATAGGATAATCAAGAGGTGAGCTAGACTCAGGTAATGACATTAGGTTATTCTTGATCATTGCACAGCAAACTTTATGAAAGTCTTAAACTACACCCTAGGTATAGCTGGTGTTCACACTGGCCTATGAACGAAATGAAATAAAGTACGTATGAATGAATGAAACAGACTATGTGTTTGCTAATGAAGACTCCTTAGTTGAGGTCCCATATGTTGAGCCCTCATTTTGGAAAGTCTTAATGTCAAGTCCATGATTCCAAGGTCTCATGGCATATGAATGAATGATATGAAAGAAGCCATGTGTTATATGTTATGTGCTATAATATGTGCTATATGTGAGATGATTATGTGTTGTGTGCAATATGATATTTATGATGATGCATGTTACTCTCATGGCATGACTTTCCTAATCCAAATTTTGAAAGCTCACTGACTTTCCTAATCCAAATTTGGAAAGTTCACTAACTTTCCTAATCCAAATTTGGCAAGTCCACTGACTTGACTTCCCATAATCATGTTGTTAGGGAAGAGCTATTCTTTCTCATGCATGTCCTTGGTGTGTGCTTGCATATACCCATACTTAGTACAAGTGTGTACTAACCCTATACAACTATACTATTTTAGGTGCAGGCACAGGTGGACGATAGAGCTACAGGATCATTGTTGCAGTTATCCGGACGTCCAGCATTCATCCGGAGTTTGTAGGTCCTCATGCTTTCGAGGATGCTACTGTTTTATATTCTAGCTTAGTTTTAGAGTTGAGCTAGTGGAGCCTGCTCCACTAGCATTTCTTTCCTGTTTTATTCAGACTTTGTATTGGTGCCATTTTGGCAATTATACACTTAATATTTAATAAACTATTTCTTTCAGTTGCTTATCTCTTAATGTTAGATTGTTGATGGTGAACAATTATGTAATGATGAGAACGTTTAGTAAGTATGTTAAGAAATAAAAAGTTTCAAATTTTCCGCTAAAATTAACCTAAGTGAAGTAAGAAAAACATAAGTAGGCTTGTCTGCGACCTCTGAGAGGTTAACAACGCCGGTCTCGTTTGGGGTCTAGATTCCGGTTGTGACAACGCCACTCTTCAGAGTGTCCCACCTGCAGTCGAATTCTTGAGTAGTTGGGGCCCATTATTGTCCAGTGGTAGAGACGAATAGGAACCGATGGATGGTGGCCTCGTAGATATCAACCTGGCAGCCCTGGACGATACAGAGGATAGAGTTTCTTTTTTGCAGGTTTGGCTCTCCTATCAATGAAACCCTAGAGAGTATCCACATAGGAGGCGTAGAACTCCCTGACTATCTCCTCATTATAGGTGCCCAGACTCCGAGTAATCCAGTCGAACTTTTGCAGGTTAAATAGTATGTACACCTTCGGGACTGAGTGCAAACTCCCCGTGAGAACTCGACGCTCCACTGTCACCAACTGGGTCATTACCCCCTTTTCACTCAACATTTTTGCATCCCTGTACAGCTGGTGCTGACTTTCGACGCACCACCGGTTTTGTTCCTCAGCAATAGGTGCAGGTTCATCTCCTCAGGGTGCAGGTGCAGACTCTGAGCTGGGAGCCTCATGAGACAAGGCTTGGTTATCGTGTCCCTATGACGTAGTGACTGCCTGACAGGCAGAACTGGTGGCAGTGGCTGTTTTTGACCTAGAGGATTGGGCCGACCCTGAGGCAGAAGCAGATTCGGAGCCTGATGCTGAGCCTCCTTCAAAACTAGAGGTAATCCCGGATGGTGAACTGGTTAGCATGCTCTCCTCATCAGACTAGGAGGTAGTGACTACACTGGGAACCACCTTCCGAGGGGTACCCCTTTTCACCCGTGCAACAGCAGTTGGATTGTGGCACCCGGAGAGACGTTGGTCGGGTCTTGCTCATTGTCTCATTCTACGATCATCCAAAAAGATGGGGCAGCGGACTTGGATTTGCCTCTTGGTGCATAGAGGATATCCTTCTTGGGAGCCATTGGTAGCTGTAGAGTAATTGTTAGTCTCAACTCAGCATTACTACACACTCCAAACACCCTAGGCAAATTCAATTTGAAAAATAAACAACATAGTTTTGTTCTACAAATTCAGATCGACGGGCACCATCGACGGTCCGTTGATCAACCGACGGTCCATCGATGGGGTCCGTTGTCTGACACTTAGAATTAGTCAATTAGTGAAAAAATCAGACTTCTAGATAGAAAAGACGGACGTGCAGAACTGTCCGTCGATTGATCGATGGACCGTAGTCTACCTCAGTCGTCTAACACTTAGATTTATTTTAGAAGTTAGTGAAAATAGGTTCTGTGATAGAAACGATAGGCGTATAGAACGGTCCATCGATCAATCGATGGACCCTAGTCCACTTTCTTACTTTAAGACTTAGTCATTTTTAAGTTGATGCAGTCGACGGACTCCATTGACGGCCAGTAGACGCGGTCTCGTACTGTTGGCCCGAGGTAGATTTCACGCCATTTTTTTGGAAGGTCCAATTTTTGGACAATTGTTTACACAATCAAGTTTAGACATGTAATTTTAACATACTCAAGACAAGTTCGTCATTTCTAGGGTTTCAATTTCATACAATTATTATTCTAATTCAGTCGCAGTAAGAAACCGTAAGTTGAAAATTAGATAGACACCCACTTGTTAGATAGACTTAATAGACTACACAACCACAATCTATCACTCTGAGGGACATCACTACACAAGTTTTAATATGCAATATTAGTTAATTTAGTCCCAATGTCAAGACCCACTTTCGGATTTCTGTAAACAACTATTAACGAGAACTTAAAGTTAAGGAAATTCAAAGTACCTTTAGTTGGGAGCTGTGTGGTTGTGTAAAGAACATTAAAGCAGTATCCTACGCACCCGAACTCGATCACCGGCCTAAGAAAAAAGGAAGAACAAAGAATTTGACAAAGATGGGAAGTAAGGATTCTTATTTAGGAGTGAGGTGAGGATTGAAAAGGTAGATTATGAATGAAATAGGAAGGAAATAAAGAAAAGAAACGGTTACGGAAGGGAATTTTAAAAGAAATGGAAGAGGGAATGAATTTGAAAGGTTATGTCTTTCAATATTATTGGCCGGGTCGGGTCGGGTCACTGCAAGATTTGGACTTACAAGACCCCGTCGACTCGGATTGTCGATTACTTCTAGACTTAGAAAATTTAAGAAACATACCAGGGATCTACGGACAACATCGATGGTCTGTCGATGGAATGACGACCTGTCGATGGGGTCTGTAGACCTCTGCACCAGCCCATTTTCTGTAGATTTTTGTTTTGGTCCATGACGTGTAACACCCATTAGGCCATTCTTTTTGTGTTTTTATAGACATTTTCTGTAGCCAACACTAGTACACAAACAAAAATGAAATATCACTAAAAACAAAACAAAACAAAAATATGAATGTTCCTTCAAGGAAAACAAAACCTATCGTTGGCTAGAGATACACCTTGGGTTTCCTCCCAAGAAGCGCTTGATTTAACGTCGCTTCATGACATATGCCCCTTGATTACTAAGACTTCATCAAGATGATAGGCCTCAACAAGTTCATGAACACTGTGAGCATGCCCCAGGTAGATATTTATCCATTGCCTGTCGACTATGAACATTGCACCCTCCTTATTCTCCAACTCGACCTCTACATGTGGAAACATTTTAGTGATGAGGAATGGCCCTGTTAATATGGACTTGAGTATGTATGGAAATAAGCGTAGCCTAGAGTGAATAGGCACTAAATCACCAACCGCAAACTCTATTTTTTCAATTCTTTTGTCGTGATACTTCTTCATCTTCTCTTTGTAGATGAATGAACTTTCATAGGCCTTGAGACAAAACTGATCAAGCTCATTCAACCCATTTAGTCTTTGTTTTGCCGCTTCAGTCCAATTCATCTTCAGTTTCTTCATTGCCCACATTGCATTGTGCTCCAACTCAACCGGCAAGTGACAAGCCTTCCCATATACAAGTTTGTATGGAGACATACCTATAGGAGTCTTGTATGCAGTGCGTAGGCCCAAAGAGCATTATCAAGCCTCCTTGACCAATCCTTTCTATTAGCATTCACTGTTTTCGCAGGAATTTGCTTGATCTCACGATTGGACACCTCAACTTGCCCGCTAGTGTGTGGATGGTAAAGAGTAGCCACATTATGGCAAACACAATATTTCTCCAATACCCCTTTGAACAATTTATTAGAGAAGTTAGAGCCACCATCACTAATAATGGCCCTAGGTGTGCTAAATTTAGAGAATATATTCTTCTTCAAGAACGTGGTGACACTCTTTACTTCATTGTTAGGAAGCGCAATTGCTTCCACCCATTTTGACACATATTCGACCGCTACAAGTATATACTTCATCCCATGAGAACTCACAAATGGGCCCATAAAATCAATGCCCCTTACATCAAACAACTCAATCACCAGAATAGGATTTAAGGGAAGTTCTTGCCTCTTTGAAATTCCTCCATCTCGTTGGCACCGATCACATGATTCGGCAAACTCGTGAACATTCTTGTGAAAGGTTGGCCAATATTACTCACACAGCAAGATATTATGCGCAGTCCGAATACCACTATGGTGCCCACTCACAGGCGAGGAGTGACGTGCCTCTAAAACACTCAACATCTAAACCTCTGGTACACAACGACGAATAATCCAATCGGCACAACTCCGGTATAAGTAAGGCTTATCCCAAAAGAAATTTTTCACATTATGCATGAACTTCTTCTTCTGATGGAATGTCAAGTCCGACGGAACCAAGTCACTCGCCAGATAATTCACAAAGTCTGCGAACCATGGGCTCAGATCCTGAGAGGCTGCCAATACATGTACATCTTGGAATGCATCATCAATTTCAGCCTTTTTCTCCCAATTCCCGCATAGATTCATCCTCCAATAAAGACAAATTGTCTGCCACTTGATTCTCAATCCCCTTTCTATCTTTCACCTCGAAATCAAACTCTTGCTGCAACAATACCCATCTATTCAACCTTGGCTTCGCATCCTTCTTTTCCATCAAGTACCTCAACGCAGAATGGTCTGTATGCACTATAACCCTCCTGCCAAGCAAATAGGAGCGAAATTTTTCTAATGCAAACACCACTGCAAGAAGATCCTGTTCATTCAATGTGTAGTTCTTCTGAGCTTCATTTAGGGGTTTACTGGCATAGTAAATTGGTTTGTGTGCACTATAACCCTCCTGCCAAGCAAATAGGAGCGAAATTTTTTGAATGCAAACACCACTGCAAGAAACTCCTATTCAATAACTGTGTAGTTCTTCTGAGCTTCATTTAGGGGTTTACTAGCATAGTAAACTGGGTGAAGGATTTTATCCCTTCTTTGTCCCAATACCATCCCAAATGCAACTCCACTTGCATCACACATTACCTCAAATGGCTCACTCTAATACGGTGAAATAAAATGGGCGTGGACACCAACATATCCTTCAACTCTCCAAATGCTTTGAGACTAGATTTATCAAAATAGAACTTACATTCCTTCTCGTGCAGTTTGCACAAAGGGTGTGCAATTTTTTAGAAATCCTTAATAAACCTCCGGTAAAAGCCCACATATCCAAGAAAACTTCTCACACCTTTTACATAGATGGGTGGAGGAATCCTCTCGATCACTTCCACTTTAGCTCGATCAACCTCTATCCCCTTCTTTGAGATGCGATGGATCATCACTATACCTTCCTTCACCATAAAGTGGCATTTTTCCCAATTTAGCAACAATTACCATCTTCACATCTCTTGAGCACCTCAGCCAGATTACTCAAACACCGATCAAAAAAGTCACCAACCACAGAAAAGTTATCCATGAACACCTCAATAGTTTACTCCACCATATCATAGAATATCAACATCATACAACGCTGAAAGGTGGTCGGTGAATTACGTAACCCAAACAACATCCTTTTAAAGGCAAATGTACCATAAGGGGAAGTTAAAGTGGTCTTTTCTTGATCCTCGCAGGCAATAGAGATATGATTGTTGCCCGAATAGCGATCAAGAAAGCAATTCCACCCTTTGCCTGCGTGTTTGTCTAAAGTATGATCCATAAAGGGCATGGGGAAATGGTCCTTTTCAGTCCAAGCATTAAAATTCCGGTAGTCCATACAAACTATCCATCTAGTCACTGGTCGCATTGGAACAAGCTTGTTTCTCTCATTAGGCACCACTGTCATCCCACCGTTTTTTGGTACACACTGAACATGATTGTCCCAACTATTGTCTGTAATAGGATAAATGACTCCAAGATCTAACCACTTGATGATCTCCTTTTTCACTACCTCTTACATAAGTGGATTCAACCTTCTTTGGTTCTCAATACATTGTTTGTGATTAGGCATGAGTTGGATTTTATGTGAACAAATACCAGGGGGATCCGAATAATGTTCACACTAGTACAACCAATGGCTTGTTTGAACCTCTTCAAAAATGCCACTAAACCCTCTACTGGTCATTCATTCAAATCTACTACAATTATTACCGAAAAAGTGTCATATCTACCAAAGAACACATACCTTAGATGAGGTGGTAGAGCCTTCAGCTCTAAATTTAGGGACTGCTCAATAGATGGTTTTGCGGGGGGAGACTCGCGATGCTTCATATCCAACTCCAATTTCTTTGGTTTTGACCTATATTCATTTCGTTCAAGAGCATCCACCAGAGACCCATACTCTTCAGTACCATTACTGTCAAAATTCATGATCAGTGCCGTTAGTGCATCGACACCTAGTCTCTCTTCAATTTGTACCTCAGATACACTCTCAACCTTGTAGGATATAGCAGATACAGTTTGGAGATCACCACTTTGCTTCATGGACCTAGATATGTTGATTGTTGCTTCTTCATTATTCAACCAATGCACGTACGATACCTCACAGTCAAGAATCACAAAATTAACCAAAAATATAAATGACTCCACTTTCACAATCATATTATAGAGTAGACCAATGGTCCTCTTCACCGTTCGATCGACCATTAGTAACCAAATTGTAGTGTGCATTGGGTCATCCAAGCGTAACTTCTTTTGAATGGAAAGAGGCTCGAGATTTATGCTTGCACCAAGATCACATAGTGCTTTATCAAAATGAAGTAACCCGATTGTACATGGAATAGTGAAAGCGCCAGGATCTTCCTTCTTTTGCACAAGAGACCTTGTAGCAATAGCAGTACAATGTTGCATTATGTCATCATCCACAAAACCTACTGATCTCTTCTTTGTCACCATATCCTTCATAAACTTAGCATAACCCGACATTTGTTACAAAGCTTCCATCAAAGTTACAATAACACAAAACTTTTTCAACATAGTGATAAATCGCTGGTATTTACCATCCACAGTCTTCTTCACTAATCTCTAACGAAATGGTGGTGAAGGTCTAGGAATGGGGACCACTTTCTGAGATACCTCTGCTTCTTTTACTGTGTTGTCCATCGATTCTCCACTAGCTTCTACTACCTCTTCGTCTTTTCTCATATCATCTTCTACTACAGACAGCATAGGTTGATCTATAGTCTGCTTACCCCCACCAGTAATGATTGCCATGCAATGACCATCATTTTTAGGATTTTGGATAGTGTTGCTAGGATGAGTGCCAGGTTGGATTGGGTTCACAGTAGTAGACAACTGCGCCATCTGTAACTCAAGGTGCTTAATAGAAACCGCATGTGCATCCACCTTTTGCCCAATGTTAGCTAAGTCACCTCTCATCTCCTTGACATTCTCATCACTAGCATCAAACCTCATCATCATCTTCTGCAACATAGCTTCAACTCGTGTCATACTACCTCTACCGTCCCTAGGAACATAGGGCCCACTATTATCATTTTTGTTACCATAGTTACCCCCGTTGAAGTTTTTTTCGTGGTTGAGTTCCCATATCGGACATATTGACCCTATCATTGTAGTTACCATAGTTACGACCTTGATTACCTTGACCTTGGTGCAAATTCTCCTGATTGGAGCCTTGGGTATTTGGTCGAAAACCCCCTGTCTGATCATTCACTGTATAAACATCCTCTTCATAATAATACTCATCTACATGCGGTGGTGGTTTACTTAAATAGTTCATCGTATTTACATTTTCTGCACCTCCTCTCACATGTTTCAAAACCAACCCTAGCTCAGTTCTCATTTGCGCCATCTCTTCACGAATTTCATCTGCAAATGGGTTGTTTGTTTATTGAACTGCAAAAGGGTTTCTTCCTATGTCCGTCTTTCTAGTGCTCCAAACCTTGTTGTTGCGATAAATCTTCTCTAACTTTTCTGCAATCTCAACATATGTGCATTCTCCATAGGAACCACCCATAATAGTATCGAGCACTGCCTTGTTATTATCATCTTGGCCTCTGTAGAAGTACTCTTTTAGCGACTCATCATCAATGCGGTGATTTGGGACGCCTCTTACAAACATAGTAAACCTGTCCCAAGAGCTACTCACAGACTCTTCAGGTAATGTCTCAACGTTGTTCACCTTATCCTTGTGGCTGAGCTTCTTATACACTAGGTAATACCTCGCTAGGAACACATCTCTCAACTGATCCCAAGTGTAGATGGAGTTGTAGGGTAGCTCAGTTAACAATACGGCGGCATCTCCTGTCAGTGATAAAGGAAATACTCGCAACCCAATCACATCCATATTCAAGTCTAGTCTACACACGTAAATTTTGCTTATGGACCTCGGCTTTCTTATATGGGCATGTGGATCCTCCGATAACAGTCTCGAGAATAAAATTCTCACAATGAGCATCTGCATCAAGCTACTTGTCACTAAGAATGTATGACCAGGTGGCAGAGGGGGTGGTACAAGAGGTCCATCGGAATCTACAATGTTCACGTTGTCCCTATAGTAATCCTGAAGTCGTGGGGCTACTGGAGGTTCCATTCTCACAACCTCTCTCGGTTGGTTCTCAGCTCGTGCCCTATTGTGTGCCTCAACTGGTAATGGAGGCTAGTGGTCTGCTCCATCACCCCCATTGGCTGGGATCTATGGATTTTCCATCCTTCTTAATGTGCGGTTATGTTTTTGATCAGATGGAGTGAGTGGTTCTCCTCGGCTACATGTTCTTGGAACACACTAGAGCTAGACTTGAAAAAAACAAAAAGAAAAAGAAAAAGTCAAATCAGTAAATCATTGACTAAATGTCAATAATATAATTAACGTTAATCTAAAAGCCAAGATCCCCGGCAGCGGCGCCAAAATTTGATATAGTCAAATTACATCTCCCTAAAGAAGTATAAGCGGTCGTAATCAAGTAGAGAACCCAACTAGTAGTTTGGGTAGATCCCACGAGAAAAAATGGTTTAGACTTAACTTCAATTCACAAGTATGTCTACTTAGTCAAGGTCTTCCCGAAAACAAAAAATTAAAGTTGGGGGGGGGGGGATTTATGAAACAAGTTTCTTAATCAATTATAAGTTACCAAGTAATCAAACATAAATATTGAGTTTTTATCAAGTTGTGAGACTAACTAGGGTATATGTGTTCCCCGTAGGTTCATAACGCCGTATTCCAAGCAATAGCAATTCTTCCCTAGTGTTTTGCATGTAAAGTGAAAAGTTATGTATCTCTAAATCCTTGGTCCGGAATCTAGAGAATTTCACCCCATAACTTGGTACGGCTATGTGCGTATAAGCTACTAACCCTTACCTTTACCTCATATTAGACATTATAATCGATGTATGACTTAGTTATTACTTCGCACCAATCGACACTAGCCTATTAGATAGTATCCTACTAAATCTATGTTGATAATACTTTTCTTGTTAACTACCTCTTTGGTCCGGCAAGTAGAAACAAGGCGAGTTTTAACGTGTGTACTCATTAAAAACACTTCTAAGCAAAAGAATTATCAATACATGCAAGAGCCTATTTGAGAATTAAAGAATTATCAATACATGCAAGAGCCTATTTGAGAATTGCTTATTTGCTAGGTTTACGTTGTTAATCACTCATGGTTCCCACACCCCTAGTTGTGGATTTAGTTACCCATGCAAGAAAAATCACAATTCATGGTTTTTAAGAAAGAATTCATCAACTTACTTATCAATAAGAAGAAACCCAAAAATTCCACTTGAAATTGCACGAAAATTCTTCAACATGAATCCGGAAATTAATTAATTGCTAAAAGTTTGCAATGAATAATTTCCAACAAAAAATAGAACAATACCAAGAGTATCTAACCCCAAAAACGAGGTTTTAATCCCCTATTTATATTAAACATAGTCCTTAATTAAAAGAAACTTAAATAAGGAAACTTTGTTTGGTTGACGCGACTTCAATCGACTACGACGATCCGTGGACTTCCTTCGTCAGTTCAGACATAGAATTATTTTTCTTCACCAGCGAGCACCTTCTCTGAATGAAACGACGGACCTGCAGTACGGTCTATAGACTCATCCACGATCCATCGATGCTCCTCCGTCGTTCCACACTTATATTCTTGAAAAGTACTGGAACCTTCTCTAAACCAATCGACGGTTCACCAATAGGGTCCGTCGATCAATCGACGGTTAACCAATACGGTCTGTCTATCAATCGACAGACCGTCATTTGATCTTGTGGTTCTACACTTTGTCAGATTTCCCTGGTCTTCTCACTTAGCTTGAACTGCACATCGATAGTCACCACCTACAGACTGTTGATTAAATGACGGGTGGTCGATGGCCTTCGTAGGTCATCTTCTACATTTTCTTTCAGTTGCCTTGTGTGTTTTTAGACTGAACATCTTTCCTTCTAAACAAACCCAAAAAACTTGTTAAAACTACTACAAAAAGGCTCTAAACACACACAACTCTTATGAAAAATGCATTAAAAGTACCATGAAACCACGATACATCATGAATCTAGGTTTGGATTTCTTCATTTATTTATCCATCATTTTCAATGGATTTCTTCAATAAAGTTATGGTTATTTCAACGATTCTCCTTTCATTCAAGTAGCCAATTCCAAAAGTTTTTCAAAGATTTTCCGATACATAGAAATCCTATTTTGAATTCTAAGCATTGGTTCTTGCATGAAAAGGTTTAAATCAATGTTTTATGAAGTAATTGATGTTAATTGGTTGTTTAAGATCAAAACTTCCATGAACCCATGTATTCCTTGAATTCCTAATTTTTGCCCTAAATTGGCTGAATTGATCATGGCTTAATCTTATTGAATTCAAGTTATTTTATTGGGCTATCATCACATCCGGAGAGCACCCCCCATATGCGACCGTCGTCGTCGTCCTCACAGAGGACTTAGACAAGCCCCTAGCATTTGTCATAATATGTCATCAGTTAAAAATTTGGAAAAATTAAAAACTTTTGCATACTATGTGAAATGTACCTAGAATTGATGCTTAACATATATTGAGGTATACATAGACCTCTTACATAGAAGCTTACTTAGGCTTCTCTTTTAAGAACTTGATAACATACATATGGTATTCTAAAACTTGTCTCACATAAAAACCATCTAAAGAGTACGAGTTGGAATTAGCCAATAAAATGGCAATACCCTATATAAGTCTTACTACAATGAAATCAAAAGAACATAAAACGGAATAAAGAGTACTCCTAAAACTACTAATGTCCTCATAAGCTAGAATAACAAAAGGATAGTATCCCCCAACGTGAGGACCTACCAACACTTGGAGAAAGAGTTCCAAGCTTCTTCAATCGACCTTCTGAATCTTCAACTGTCGGACCCTACATTTATAGTAATATAAGTAAGGGGTTAGTACGCCACATGTACTAAGTATGGGTATATGCATATAAGCATTTAAGGGCATGCATGAAAAGTAACATCTCTTTAGAAATCATGCTAATTCATTTGAAAGCCTTTAATGCACATACAAGAGAGCATATACAAGATAAGGATAACAACAACATAAAGCATGATCATAACCAAAGACATCATCATAAAGTGATATTAACATTTCATGTTCATTAGATCATATAACATAACATACAAGAAACTTACCAATGATCTCGTCCCAAGCCTACAAGTGCAATGATCATGTGAAGCCCCACAGCCCCACATAATCAAGTAAACATGATAGGAGACCATAAGTAAAGCTTTCATTCATACAAATTATATAATAGGTAGTCATCACCACATATAGTAATATAGACCAATAACATGTTCATTAACATAACCAACATCAGATAAGAGTAACATCATATATCATAAGCATTATACATTTCATGTTATCATGTTACATAAGAACAATCTCGTAGGACTTCCCTTAGAGTCAACTTGTGCAATGTCTAGGTAGAGTTCCATATCCCTACCGATACTAAGTAGGCTCCTCAAGTTACCCTAGTCAATGTATATTTACTTGCCTTTCTTTTTACTTGAGAAAACAATTGCCTTAACCGACAGTAGACCATGTGAGCTAAACATGGAATCCGGTGTCATGAAATCCCACACCAATAAGGTGGTCTACCGGACAACGTAGAACCAAAACATGAACATAACATTCTAGGTGGATCCACTAGCTAGTATTCCTATGGTGGCAACATAGTTCAAGAACTAGGAGATATATTAGAGATCCATAGTTCCAAATTACATGGCAACCTCTATCTCATGAGAGTCATTGTGAACCTACATTCCAAATATGGAAGGGACACCTCTCATATCTAGTTCACTCGATGCTAAGCTAAAGTCCCTAGTTGGACAACATTTAGGTTATAATTTATTCATAAATATTATCATAAGTCATAGGAGCTTAACTCCTTGTATAAACATGATAATAAGCTCTTTAGGATTATGATGAGAATTTCCTTTCATCACAACCCTTCATTTGTGAGATTAACATATCATAATCAGAGTGTGTAAGGCATACAAGATAAACATCATCAACTTGGATTATCATATCCTTACCATGATCCCACATTTTACATATTCATAGCCCAACTTATATACATAGAAACAGCATACGTACTTCAATTGCATAGCAACATCATTTATAGGCTAACATAAACATAATAGAGTACTCACGACTTTAGAAGACTTACCTATTGCTTCCAAGAACCTTCATCAAAAACATACTTTCAATTTACAGCAATCATCCAACAACATAGTGAAATAATCAATAACATAACAAATACCAGCCTTTCAAGTCATATACAAGACCAATTTGTAGTTAAGGATAAGGCAAAGGGTCATTAAAGAGTTCATTCAAGGTATAGTTCCAGTCTCAACGTTTACATGTTATTAAGTGATAGATATAACCCAATCAAAGCCATTATTTAGAGAAGGAACATGTTTCACACAAAAATCAAACATTACAAACCAATTACCTAACAATACAGACTTAATTAACAAAAGAAAATCGTTATTTTTCATCATTAGTCATAAATCTTGAGTTAGGAAGAAAACATGTTTTGTAGAGTAAAAACCCTAGGAGTTGAATTCTTGAAAATTATCTTTGAAAGAACCTCTTGGGGAAAGGAATCCCAAGAGTGAAGAACCCATACCTTATTGACGAATATTCCACGAATTTCGAATGAAAATGAAGTCTTCGTCTTCTTCCTTAAGCTTTTCTTGTTCTTCAATGGTGTTTGAAAAGAGAGAGTTTTTGAGAGTGATGGGAGGGATTTGAAATTTCTGATTTGGAGTGCGTGAATGTGGTCTAAAACTGACCTAAAACCATTATATACTCGTCCCGAAAAATACCAAAAATACCCCTAACTTAAACAGGTCTTTTTGAAGTTAAATTGACTTTAAAACGCCGCGGACGAATTGGGAAGTTGCTGCGAATTGGGAAGAAAGACTTTGGCAGCCTACTCGCCCATGTTCGGGTCCTCCTCAAGGACCCTTCTGGCGGTCCTTGGGGAATCGTTACCGGACGTTTGGACCCTTTGTACTACATACTACCTATATAAAGTCTTTTTACAAGTTTTGGACTTCATTTGACACTCCCAAACCTTCACCAAACATAGGGACGTCTACTAGTTCAAATTAGCTAGTTTCCGGACGTCAAGGTCTTTCTTTGTCGTTTTGGCTCTAACCTTTTATTAATTGAGTTCATTACATTAATATAGGTCTGGAAACCTTATTTTAATCATTTTTTTCCAATATTCTAAGCTCTAGTCAAAGTCATGAACTTTTCAGAGTGTTACAACTATTAAATTATGTATTGATCCATGTTTGAATTGTTCATATATTGCCTTATATGTTAATATATATATTGAGTGTGTGATATCATCGATATAGATGAATTGTTGGCTTTGTCTTGTTTATATTATCGTCGATATAGATGAATTGTTTAGATCCTGCCTTAATTGTGGATTGATTGGAAATGATAAGGAATGGTGATGACGGCTATGGGAAGGTGGTGAGATGACCTAATTCCTTTGTATAATATTTAATTGATATTGAATTGTTAATTATTGGTATGGTAAACTTATGGTGGCGGTGTTTATGAGTTATATATGTTATGAACAAGGCCTTGTCAGCATTATTATGGGAATTATGGTTTTATCATGTTATATCTTGTATAGATGAACAATGTGAAAAATTATATGGTACGTGTGCATGTGTGGGGTGAGAGTATTATCCCTATAAGTGATGGTATGATGATGTTGTGTCTTTATTGGTAGACTTAGGTCCTTCTACTTGATATATTAATGGTATGTGAACGTGATCTCTTGACTTGGTAGGCTTAGTCACCTTTGTCATGTACGTGTATGAATGAATGAAAGAATGAAGTCTAGGATTGGTAGACCTAATGCAAGTACTCTTCGATATAAGACTTATATGGAACCTTAAATATGAAAAGAAGGTTAAGAATGAGCTATCCATGAAAACAATATTATGAGTTTGTAGAACTTAGTAATGGTACATTCTGTAATACATATAGGAAATGAATTACTCTCTGAGAATAAAGGCAAAGCACCGAGAGGATATGTTCGTGGAGTAGCTCTACATAAGAATGAGAATAGAGTACAAAGAAGTACTTAATATCTCTTAACCATGTGCCAACATGGGATGAGTCTTAGTTCTACCTTTGGCAACTAGAACACCTTCCAAGGTTGGTCCCTACGACAACGGACTCCATACCAAGCTAGAATGCTCTAATTCGGATAATGCCTAATCTCATCAAATGGGATGTACACTCTAGTATTGGATAGGTTCTATAATTTTTAGGTAGTAAAATGGGATGCTATCTAACATGGCAGGAGTAGGCCTTGAAGGTGCTAGGATAAGTTCCCTATGTCGTCCAATACCATTATGTGAAGTCCTCTAATTGTTTGATTGTCTCTAAAATGGATTAATGGTTAATGTTGACTCAATTAATGTATGCTGGATAGAAAGGTTCTTATCTAGGGTAGATTTGACGATGGATTAGGTAGGCTTAAAGAGAGTGTATGGGAGGTCTCTTCATGTCTTACTTATGTTAGTCTTATAGTAACTCTAGGAGGAGAGTCAAAATGATGAAAAGGGAATAATCTTACTTTGGGAAGTCTTAAGAATCACTTAGGTGGATGTGAAGTGGTTGTATATGCGGTTTCTTCATGTCTTACTTAGGTAGGATCTTAGGGTAGCTCTTGGTAGGAGGTTTAAAGGCTTAAGTGTATTCTAAGTTATTACGGTTGTGTTTTATGGATTACTTGAATATGTCTTATATATGAATGTTGACATGAAGATGGTTTTTATACTTGTTTTATGAGGTTTCTATCAAAAGATCATGAAAAGTTTGTTTTAAAGTAAATGTCTATTTTAACTTGGTTTTCTTGCATGTTCACCATACTTAGTGCATTCAATGTGCTAATTCAATAAGTTTTTCTATTTCTACAAGTGTAGGTGGCAAGTGAGGTTTCTCTTCGATTTTGAAGCTTGATATATAACATTCTCTCAAAATTGGTAAGTCCTTATATGTTTGAGGACATGACTTATGTTTTAGTTTCAATTTATAGAACACTTTGTAATAGACTATAGTTTTCGTTTCAATTGATTAAGGGTTGTGACCCTAATCTTTATATGTGTCTATGACGGCTTTGACGAGGCTTAGTACTTTCTTATACTCTATAAAGATTTTGATTATTGTTGTGAAAAGTTTAAATTTCGCACTACTTTTCATATATATGCAATGAATGATGTCTAAGGGCTTGTATAAGACCTCAGAAGTTCAAATACGTCATGTAACCTTTATGGTGTACCCTCTGGTCGTTAGAAAAAGATAGTGTGAACAACTGTTTATTGTGTCTTATTAGAAAGCTTACATCTATTTGGAAAAGTTGCAACCCTTCGTAAAGTTCACAACATTTCACTAAAGTCCCAACTTTTCATAAAGTTACAACTCTTCATTAAAGTCACAACTTTTCATAAAATTCCAACTCTTCATTATAATTACAACATTTCATCAAAGTTACAACTTTTAAATAAAAGTGACAATCTTAACTAAAGTCACATCTTTTCATGAAAGAGGAAGCCTGATTTTTGAAATAAATAAAGTTAAAAGGAAATTATTGCTTGTGGTGGCGCCACCTAGGTGGTCTGAGGGCTCTCTTTTATATAAATATATGATTATAGTATATATTGTATTTTAATTTGATATCATCTCTTTAATTTTCCTCAAAATTATTTAAATCTTAGCCTATTTTATTCTAATTTCTTTCAATTCTAGTCTATTAAATTCCAATTGTACTTCAATCATATCCACAATTCCGTTCGAATTCTTTATTACCTCCAATAATGTCATTTAATTCCTTTAATTGATGTAATTTTACTTGTAGTAGTGGTAATAATTTTGTATGATAATGGGGACCTACTTGAGTTTAGATTGATCCTCGACATATTTTTCTTTTTTTGTTGTGAATATATTATATTAAGAATGTGTAAATATATACTTCTTGACTTGTGTTTCCTTCCTTTAATATAATTATTATATCGTTGCTTAAAATATATTAATTGATACTAAGATGATTTTTATGGTATTATGCTAATCTGGACAGATTTCGTGTCTCTTGGGTAAGGTAAATTTTGCTAATTTTTTTTTTTATTAATATTAATTGATCATAATTGGCTTAGTTAAAACTGTATCGATTCTCACTTGTTATATTTTCGTAAAACTATATTTGATTGAGCCAAAAATAATATAAAATAATATTACTGGTTTGTTTTTTCTGTAAATAAGGAAAATAATATGTTATTCATCCTAATTATTTTCTTGCCATATATTACATGCCCTCTCCTCCACTATATAAAGAGATGCCATCATTCTCATTAAGGTAGGCTTTAACCTTGAGAAAAAGACATTGAGGCTTACATTTAGCAATTATAAAAAACTCTCTCTACTATAAAATAAAAAAAATTAAAACAAAATTCTTGTGAACTCTATGAGGGATCTCCAATCGGTTTTGGTGTGTCCGGGTCGATTAGTTGATGGAGTATGTTATTGCTATTTTGTCATTATATATATGTGTTACATCATCCCTTCTAGAATGTTATGAACTTATAGTTCATGTAGAAGAGTCGCCTAGAATAAAATTTCTGACTGAGCTATATTACTTATTTTAATGTTGTATATTTTGTTCATTTGTTCTTTATTTTTTCTTGTTATATGTGTATAACTCTAACTCTCTATTATATGAAATATTTTAGGATCGTTCAAGGGGAAGGGGAAGGGGAAGGGGAAATTACGTGCTAATTGTTTCTCATTTATTTTATATTATTAGGTGTGATTGCTATAAAATCTGCCTATGTGTAAATTACTTGAAGAATACAAAAATATTATAATATCTCTTAAATAATCATCTAAATAAACCATTGTTTAGTATTTGTCTTATGTGATATCTAGAGGGTGTAATAAATGTTCCCTATAAGAGAAAAATGTAGTAAATATTTGTTTATAGATAAAATTAGATTCAATGCATCTACGACCTAATGTTGCATAAATTTTGATACTTTGTTCACTTAATAATCTTCCCGCGTGTTAGTTTGTTTACATATATTGTTTAGGATGTATCAATTAATTTTGGGAACTCATTTAAGGGCATATTTTGGATATAATATTAGCATGTTAACTGAATTGATTAGTCATCAAGGCTTTAGGAATTATGAAATATGTGTGAACTTTCAATCATTTAGAATGATGTTCTTAGCTATTATTATATAATTTCAGCATGTTTAAAATTATGATATTTCTCAGCGTATTTTCTTCTCACTCGTAACTATTTCTGTATTACAATTGTTTTCGGCCACTTAAAATAAATAAATAATTTTCTAGCATGTTAAATATTTTGAGTTAATATTATGAATTTTTCTGCCACCATACCACAATATTTTATATAAAAGATAAAAATTAATTACTCATCTTTCCCTCTTGCATGCTAGTTTGCTTGGTAAATAAACTGTCCTCCAATCTGAAAATAATTTAATCCTTTTATGTGAATATGCTAGTTTTAAATTCTCGCCACTTAAAATCAGATGCTAAATTTTTCTCTACATGCTCATTTGCCCTGTTCAAATATGTCAATAAACAAATTTTGCATTTTGAATAATGTTTTACCATTTTAAACCAGCTAATAAATCACTGCCGGTATGAAACTGTCATGTTTCCTATTAAAATTAAATTAAATTAATCTTTGCCCCCCGTAATATTCTGCTTGTGAATATTATTTTATTACTTTTTATTTAGTCTTTATTATTATGTTTTTCGTTTGCATGAGACCTTCACAACTATGTGTGTTTGAAAGCATTTTATATAAAATTTAGAGGTGAATGTGAGATTTATGAGCTAACTGCTCGTCCTATTTGTTTGACTTGGTGTCTATGGGGCCTATTAGGAACATCTTTTTTTCTTTCAGTCCAAAACCACCTTAATAGTAGCAATGCCTCTGGGACATTAAGCGGGGCGCTAGGCACCTTTTAGGACGTTATGCATGCGGTGGTGGGGTAGGGATACTTTAAGCCCTATGGAGATGATGATATTGTCTTGAGTCGTAAAAGACAAACATCTATTTTTTCTGTCCCTATACAGAAGCCGAGCGTTGATTCGTAATGCCTTTTAGAGCCTCCCTTCCGTTTTCCTTTTTCATGTGTTGTAATTATATTTATTTGGGGTAGTTTATTAAATAAAATAAAATTTTGATCTGGACTATTTAATTATGTAATTTCTGTCTCCTCATTTTTCCCTTTATTATTTGGTTAGTGTTTGTTATGTTTTACATTATGTTATCACCTAGTCTCGCATCCTTAAATAATTAATTAAAATAATAAACGGTTTAATATTACTCATCACCTAGCTGACATGTTTAAAATAAATAATTAAATGAAGTCACTATAATTGCTACTTTTGAACCCCCACATAAGTTGCATGATATACAATCGAGATCTACATTTGTGGACCTCGATGGATGTCTAGCACCTTTCCCTCGAGGTAATTTGAATTTTCACCCTGATATCTGGTTCGTTGACCTTAGTTTAATTTAGCTATGTTAGATAATAGCCCTAACGCGCATCCATTCGTTAGATGGTGACTCTTCAAAGCATTTAAAAGTCCCAAAAGAGTTGTTAGGTGGTGACTAAAACCCGTTTTGTAAAAACGAAGCTCGACAATGATTTCATTTGGCCCTAGTCATTAACACTACTATATTTTTATGTATAATTAGTTTTGTATTTTATAATTAAAAGAGGTGTTTTTTTTAATATGGTTCAACATTTTTCTCTTTTCTTTCTTTTCACCTTTTATTTCTTAATTAATTATATATTATATTTCGATAAAAATAATAATTATTGTATATCAATTTTTTTAATGGAATTTGATTAATTGATTTTAATATTTTTTTTTATAGTTTGTAAGAATTACATAATCAGGAAGGTAAAAGAAGAGAAATGGAAAGTTTGTCCAGAATGCAATACAAATTTAGGCAAAAGTGAACCCACGATTTGATGACTTTGGGTGAAGCAACATAAACATAGCTCAAATAAAATAAAAATATGCTAAATTGGTATTTGAACCCTTGTCTACAGGGTGGTATCTCTAGCTTCTACCAATTGCACAAGGGCACTTCTATAATTTTTATGGATGCACTATTAAGTATATCTTAATTTCTACCAGTTTTTCAAAATTGACATACATATATAAATATGATTTTTTCGTAACGTATCAGGTTAACGTGCACCCCCACCGTATAGTGTGGGTATGCCCATGGATTTAGGTATTGTCCCCTCGCAAAAAATCAGGTATATCCTCTAATTTTGATTTTTCATAGTGTCTTTTAAATATTTTTGAATTAGTATAGATTGTGATTTATCTCCTTTTTTTACTTATAATAAGTAAATTTTATTTGAAAAGACACGAAAATTGTATCAAATAAGGTAGAACTGAGAGAGTTATATAGTTCTTTCGTCCTATTTTATGTGAAGGTGTTATTGTTTAGAGAGTCAAACAATTTTTTTTCTTTGATTGAAGTTTTCACAAAAAAAATTCCATTCTTTTTTGAACAATTCTTTATCTTGACTTACAATATTTTTCTAATACATAATTATTTTTTAAAAAAAAAGGTTTGAAGAATTGTACCCGAATTAATAGTGAAATTACGTATTTTGACTTTGTTATGTTGACTATAGGCCTAATTGTAAGAACAAAAAGACAATTCTAATGCAACCATAAATTATTCTTCTAAATGTTTATGGTGATTAGAGTTCTTTTTATTCCTATGTTGAATAAACAAGTTAAGGTTGTCTCAAAATTTACCTAGACACCGCTCTTTTCCAAAATATAAAACGGCCATTGTCGTTTGATATTGGCTATATTTTCCATTTGGTTCATGTTATATGGATTAATTATTTATATTATGTTCATCCTATTACATGTTAAGGTTTTATTATTTGAGGAATCAAACAATATCTTTTAAAAATATTTTCATTCATTCTCTATGTTGATTTGTAGCACTTTTTGTGTATATATTTTTTTTTAAAAAAAGTTGAAAAAATTATGTGCAAATTCCTAGTCAAACTAAGATGTTTTAATCTTCGTACTCCATACTTTTTCACATAATTTGAGATAAAGAAAGAACATATAAGTAAAATTTTCAAATACAAGTACAAGATTTTGACTCTAGGTTTATGTCAAATAAGTGGACAGAACTGTAATTTCATTCATTGTACATATAAATGTGTGTGAAAAATAATTGATATAACTTCGTAAAATGCTTTGTTTTTAGGCCTGATCATAAAGTGTAAGGGACCACAGACATATTCTCAACTAAAAGAAGATAATTTATTGAGCGTGAACTAATGAAAAAATCAAAAAAGGCGAACCCCAAAAATTTGCTCATGAGGATATTGCTATGAATAAGAGTCCTGACATTCAGTTTTATTGGATTTTTCTATTAGTCCAAGCTTAGTTAATTCTCCTCTTTTACTCGACAATATATCTCTGATCCCTTACATTTGGTGATCAGGCATTAAAATTAATCATTATAATGAACGTTATTCAGTTCCTTTTTATATATATAAGGAATTGAATTACAGATCTTCCTATTGGTCAACATAGCTTAGAGTCAAAATTTTGTACTTGTATTTGAAAATTTACTTATAATAAGTGAAATTATAAAGCTAGAAACTATGAATTTGGATATCAATTCTTTAAATTTATAAAAATGAAATGTTTATGGATTTAAAGTCTACACGAAAAGTACTCCAAATAAACATATCTAATGAATCAACATTTGTTTTATAAAAAAAAATTGGACTCCAAAAATAGTAACACTTTAACATAAAATAGTACCGAGAGAGTATAAATATTGTATCTATAACTTAATGAACTAATTTGTTTTTCTTTTAGTATTTAGAATCCTTAAATTTAAAATAATAGCTTCACCTCTACCGTCGTTGTGACATAAGTGCTCTTGTCAAAAACAAATAACTTGTTTTCACATTGAAGGAATATTGATTGTATTGAAGTGTTAACCTAATAAGGGAATACATGAGATATATATATAGGAGATATAGGAAGGAGTACTAATCCTAATAGGACTAGGATTAGTACACAGTAAATACTAATATTATTTAATACTATTATTTAATACTATCTGTTATTATCCCCCCTCAAGCTGAGCTGAGCGGAAGCGAACAGAAGCTTGGAACTGAGGTAATCGTGATGTAGGCTCGGGAGAGGCTTGGTGAGAATATCAGCCGATTGTTCTTCAGTGGGTACATACTGCACAGTCATGGTGCCGGCCTGAACTTCATCGCGAACAAAGAGACAATCGGTATCAACATGCTTCATTCGGGTGTGTAGGACGGAATTCTTGGCCACACAGATGGTTGATTTGTTGTCACAATAGAGAGCAGGAACAGTGTGAGTGGCGCGGAGTTCGCGAAGAATATATGTGACCCACATGGTCTCAGTATCAAGAAGAGCAAGGGCGCGGTATTCAGCTTCAGTCGAGGACCGAGAGACCTTGGGTTGTTTTTTTGTACACCAGGAGATCAGGTTCGGCCCCAAAAAAATGAGAAACCCTGATGTAGATTTTCTGTCATTTTTATCATTCGCCCAATATGAATCTGAGAAACCCCGAAGCTCCAAGTCCCCGAGTCGAATGAGTAAACCACGACCAAGAGTGCCAAAAATGTACCTGAGAATGCGTTTTAGACAATGGTAATCATGTTCACTTGGTTGATGCATGCGCTGAGCAACTCGGTTGACAGCAAACTGGATGTCAGGACGGGTAATGGCCAGATACTGTAGAGTCCCAATAAGGCTGCGGAAGTGGGTGGTATCGGCAAAGGGGGTGTCGGCTTCATTCGTAGACGAAGAGACTGCCATCGGTGGTGGTTGACTGGTGCATTTTTCCAGTCCAGCTTTCTGCAACAGATCTCGAGCATATTTTGACTGATGAAGAAACAAGCCGCTGCCTGTCCGAGAAACCTCCATTCCCAGAGAATAATGTAACGGTCCAAGGTCCTTCATTTTGAAGGTAGTATGCATAGCTCGAGTGACATCCTGAATGAGAGTTGCAGTAGAGCCTGTAATAATGATATCATCTACATAGACAAGAAGAATGACTGTACCATGTGCTGAATGTCGAGTAAACAAACTCGTGTCGTGTACACAACACGTGAAGCCGAGTCCCTGGAGGAACATTTTCAGACGTGTGTACCAAGCACGGGGGGCTTGCTTGATCCCATACAGAGACTTCTGGAGTTTGCAAACATGTTGAGGGAAGCGGGGATCAACATAGCCCAGTGGTTGCGTCATGTAGATAGTTTCATCAAGCATGCCATGAAGAAAAGCATTGGAAACATCCAACTGATTGATGAGCCAATTGTTGCGCACGGCGAGTGACAGTACCAGGCGAATGGTTTCCTGCCGAATAACAGGACTGAATGTCTCGGAGTAATCAAGCCCATACTCCTGATTGTAGCCTTTAGCAACCAAACGAGCCTTGTACCTGGAAATACTGCCATCCGCATTGTGTTTAATTTTGTACACCCATTTACAGCCCACTGGGTGCCGCCCATAAGGCTTAGGTACAAGAACCCAAGTTTTCTGATCAGTCAAAGCCTTAAACTCGTCATCCATAGCATGACGCCAATAAGCATTTTTTGAGGCAACAGAGTAGGTTATTGGTTCACTATCGGGAAGGGGTGTATTTGGTAGTATGGTAGCCTTTAAGGTTTTGGGTTTAAAAATACCTGCTTTGCCACGGGTTAACATGGGATGAGTATTGGGGGGTGGCACGGGCGGTGGTGATTCGGGGGTGGCCGGGAAGGACCTAAAACGGATCGGGCTGGAGATGTTGTGGGTATGGGGTGGTTCGGGTTGGTTGTGAGTGTGGGTGGTGGTTGCGCGTGTATTGTGGGTGACGGTCGAAGGGGTGATGAGGGGTGGTTGGGTAGTGGGTGGAGGTGTGGGAGAAGGTGGTGAGGGATCCTGTGAGTATGTTGGAAAAAGGGGAAGGACGCCAATGGATGATGTATTTGTGGAGGAGGAAATAGACTCGTAGGGAAACTCATTTTCGACAAATTTGACATGACGATATATGTAGACTTTATGAGTTTGTGGGTCAAGACAGCGATAACCCTTGGAGGTAGGATGATAGCCCAAAAAAATACAAGGACGGGATCGGGGTTGTAATTTGTGAGTAATATGAGGGCGTAGCCAAGGGTAGGCAAGACACCCAAAGACGCGGAGGTTGGTATAATAGGGAAGTTCTTGGTAAAGGAGTTGATAGGGTGATTTGTTGGAGAGAGTGTGACTGGGCATTCTATTAATGAGGTAGTTTGCGGTGGCTAGAGCTTCTACCCAAAAGAAGACAGGGAGATGAGATTGATGTAGAAGAGTAACCACCGTTTCAATGAGATGGCGATGCTTACGCTCAGCCACCCCATTCTGTCGGGAGTGTATGGACAGGAGGTTTGATGTATAATTCCGAGGGATTGCAGAAACTGGCCAAAGATGTTATTGACATAGTCCTTTCCATTGTCACTTCGAAAAAGTTTAACATGAGAATTGAATTGTGTTTTGACCATTTTTTCAAAAATGACAAAAGTGGTGTATGCCTGTGATTTGTGTTTTAGTGGGTACAACCAAGTGTATTTTGTAAAATCATCCACAAAACAAATATAATAGTAAAAACCAGCAAATGAAGGAACAGCAGTAGGACCCCATAGGTCAGAATGAATAAGTTGAAAAGGTGCAGTTGTACGCTTCTCAGATAAAGTAAAAGGTAATTTATGAGATTTAGCAATTGAACAGGAGTCACAATTGTTTACATGAATGGAAGAAAAACCTAATTGAGACATTAAAGAATTTATTATTTGAGTAGACGGGTGACCCAGACGACTGTGCCACAACAGACTGTGGCCATCAGCCGAAAGAGCCACCGGAGCCACAGGAACGCTTTCTGAAACTGGGTGGGCAGACGAACTTGTGCCAGGAAGAACGTACAGACCATGCTCACAGGGGCCCTGAAAAATCCCCCTCTTGGTAGTATTGTCTAGGATCTGAAAATCATTAGAGGTGAACAAGAGTGAGCAATTATTGTCTTTTGTGAATTGGTGAACTGAAAGGAGATTGGATTTAATAAAAGGGACGTGGGTAAGGTTACCTAGGTGAAAGATAGCGGTGGGGTTTTTAATGGTACCCGTGCCAGTGTGAGAAATATTAAGGGACTCACCGTTGCCAACAGTAATACCATTGGAGCCATGATATGGATTTGGAGCGTTAAGCTTGGATAGATCAGAAGTAACGTGCATGTTGGCCCCAGTATCCAACAGCCATTCAGAGGAAGGGCCGGCTTGAGATGCATAATTGGCACGGTTATCACTATATCGGCTCTCCTCATACCGAAACCAGCAACGAGCAGCGGTGTGTCCTATTTTCTGACAGATTTGACAAGTTGGACGATCCCGCTCGTAAGTGCCGTGCCCGCCGCTGGAAGATGACTGTGTGCCGCTGCCGAAGGAGTGCAGGCTGTTGTTGCTGCCGTGCTGCTGACCGTCGTACGGTGAACGACTGCCCTGCCGACCGCCGCGCCCGCGGCCTCCGCTGTTTCTGCCGTAGCCGCCGCGGCTCCCCTGCTGGCCGCCACCACGGCCCCCGCGATAGTTCTGGCTTGCGGTGAGGGCGGTGGCCGGCTCCATAACAGCGGCTTCTCGGAGAAGAAGTTTGCTCTCCAGATCCACGTTGATTTCTTCACTTTTTAGCCATGAGGAGAGAGTAGCCAGGTCAACTAGCGTTGGACTGATGCGAACCGCCTGTTTAATGGAGGAGTAAGCTGATGGGAGCCCCCGAACGACGCACATGACGAGATCTTTTTCTGGAATGATTTCGTTCACGGTGTCGATGGCTGTGATGATGGTGGAGACCTCGTCTAAATACTCCGCCATAGTTTTCGTGCCTTTGGTAATTGTGTGGAGACGATCACGCAATTGAAAAATATGAGAGTGGGAAATTGATGCATAGCGTGTTGCGAGGGCCGTCCACAGGGCTGAAGCAGTTGTGTAGGATCGGACGTGTTTCTGAACCGTGGGAGAGATGACCGCAATCAAACATGATCGGATCTGGCCATCCACGGCTTTCCAGGCGGCATAGGCCGAATTGGTTTTTTCTGATTTGTCCGTGGCGGTGATGACTGCCGGCGGCGGTTCTGTGCTTCCATCGACGTATTTGAGAAGGTAATTGGCCTAAGGGCTGTAAGAACGGTGATTTTCCATGTAGGGTAATTTATGTCTGCTAATTTTTCGGGAATCAGGGCATGAAGATGCCTGAGAAGGAGTTTAACGCCAGAAGGAAGTGAATCGAGAGGATCCACCTCGCTTGTCATGGCTGCCGCCGCCCAAGAGAAGAGAGGGAACGATCGGTGCCCTAAAGAGAGAAAAAACATAGAGAAAAGAAGATCTAGGTTTTCTGGCTCTTGATACCATGAAGGAATATTGATTGTATTGAAGTGTTAACCTAATAAGGGAATACATGAGATATATATATAGGAGATATAGGAAGGAGTACTAATCCTAATAGGACTAGGATTAGTACACAGTAAATACTAATATTATTTAATACTATTATTTAATACTATCTGTTATTACACATTATTGTTTTAATTAGCTCAGGTACAAATCGTTTAAATTTTCAAAATAAAATTACATATTTGAAGATTACACCAAAAATATTGCAAGTCAATATAGTGAATGAATTAAAATATTTGATTTTTTGGGAGACAACTATAGTTAAAAGAAAATATTATTTGACTCCCCAAATAGTAACGCATCTACTGTAAAAAGAGACAAAAGATGTATTTAACTTTATCCACTCAACTTTATGAATACGATTTTTATTCTTTTTCAATAAAACTTACTTGGTGGAAGCTAAAAATATCTATATATATATACGTCACTATAACTAACAATTTAAAATATTTTAAATGGACAGTAATATATACCTGATTTTCTGCAAGGGAGCAATACCTAAATACATATTGCATTATGGACAAACATCCCATTTTTCTTTTGATATGTTATTCATTATGCATTTCTTGTGAACTGTTAAAAATATTAATAATAAATTAATCAAATTTCATAGAAAAAACCCATTAAAAAAAGAAATTTGTCATGTAATGAATTCAAAATAAAAAGTAACGAGCAAAAAAAAAAGAAAAATGTTAAACCATATTGAAACAAATTGATCACACAAGAAAGTTAATAAATAAATAAACTGTTTAATAAAGATACATGATATATACTAAGTTCATGTATAAAATACATGGATCATATTAACCTTGAAAATGACAAATTCTATTGGAAAGAACGATAACAAAAAAATTAAAATCAAGATCATTAATTTGCAAGGGCAAATGATTTTTCAAATCACTAATATCAAAAAAGAAATCCCCTAAAACAAAAGATAAAATTTTAAATTAAAACAAAAACAATGTAAAGAATGTTTAAAAACGCACAAATTCAAGGTCATGAAATCACAAATTGAAATTATTTATCAACAACACTTAGGAAAAGAACGCACCCCCAAATAAGTAGTTCTCATCAGTCTCTAAATGATTTAGAGTTATTTTTCTTACTCTTTTAATGACGTTTATATAGATTGAGTTAGGGTTTAGGGTTATATTAACTAATGGACCAACTCATTTAGCTAGCACCCTTTATGGTTATATTAGGTCCAAAAGATATTTTTTGAAAAACTTGAGCAAATTTTGACAAAATCTTCAGATACATGTATCTCTGAATATGTATATGATGTCAAACTGTGTGTGTATATATATATATATATTTGATAAAGTTTTTCAAAAAATTATATTTTTGGCCTAATATATCCATAAGGGATGTTAGATAAATGAGTTGGCTCATTAGTTAATGTAACCCTAAACCCTAACTCAGTCTATGTAAACATCATTAAAAGAGTTGGAAAAACAACTCCAAATCGTCAAGAGAACTGCGAGAACTAGTTATTTGGCGGTTAATTATTTGTTTGGTTGATGTTGCTAAATAATTTGTATTTGTGATTTTATGATTTTGAATTTGTGAGCTTTTTAATATTATTTTCATTATTTTTATTGTAATTTAAAATTTGATCTTTTGTGTTCGGGATTTCTGTAATGACCTATTCTCGTCATTATAGAAATGCCAACACGGGAAAATTGGAGCTCAAAAAACTTTTTAGTAGTATCTGGATTTCCCCAACCTTGTCAAGATTTGGAGGAAATCGGAGTCAATAAAATGTAAAGAAATACGCTAGCAACCGGGTGTACCATTTATGATTTAGATTACAGGAGTAGTTAGATAATTTGTTAACGAACCCATACAACTTAAAGTAATTGAATTTTAGTGAGTAGATCTTCGGGAATCGAATTTAAAGTACAAGGTATTTTCTGCGCGTCGTGGGTTTAGAGGTGTGTTGTATGAAAGGTATTTAGGAATCCTTTAAAAAGAACTCTGCTTCAGTTTTTGCCATTGTGGTGGGAGTTTTGTCGCTCTGTAGGGGCTGCTACAATGGGATTTGGTTCTATGGTGGGTGCAACGAAACAAAAAATCGAAGATGAAAGATGAAGTGGTCACTCGTTCAAAAGTGCCACTTTAGCAGGCACTTGAGATGCTCTGGTGCTTCTTCAACAGCGGGATGAGGGTCGTTGAGGTGGGCCAGACATCACTCTATGGCGTTAATAAATCCCTACACGACCTTCTTTCAAACTTTTTGACTTTAGAGTTTTGTAACGACCCTAGGCGATTTATACTCATTTTTCGCCATTTGTGAGGCTATATGTAAGATTTTGCACTCCCCAATCAATATTTCGATCCGTAGAACATAATAGAATGGATTAATAATGATTGGGAAGGGTTTTGTTTTGAATTCTATGGGGGAGAAAATATTTAATTGGTTAGTTGGAATCATAGGTTTGATCTAGGGCTCATAGAATTGTTATAATTTCAAGTAATTAAGGATTGTTTGTGGATTCCCGTGTTATTGTGATTTTTGTCGACCAAGAACAAGCGAAATGAATCTAAAAAGGAAAGGATCAAGTTTCTTAGGATTTCAAGCTTTTTTCGAGGTAGGTGATGTTTGTGATTCTATGTATGTGTTGTGTATGCATGTTCTTGATTCATTGTGATATTTGTATACGTATGCATGTTGCAATATTGATCACACTTATTGAAAATGCGATAGATGAATTATGTTGCTATAAAATCATGATGTAAATGTATCATCTTAATGATATACTTGTGATTGTGATTGTGGTGTTTGTTTGGGATCGGTTTCCACGTTTTGGCATAAGTAACTTAGAACAGACTGCCACATTCCGACAAAACTTTGGATCGAATTGCCACATTTCGATATGTTTTTTAGATTCAATTACCATGTTTTCGCATAGTATTTTATTGGATTGCCATTTTCTGACATAAACATGGTGTGACATCTCGTAAGTCCAAATAGCTAGGAATGAACTATGAAACAAAATTTATCACTTTTGGAAATCTTTGGAAAAATTGGAAATTTCCTAAATTTAAGAAATGTGAGTTTTGGTCATTTTCAAATGGCCATAACTCCGAGATCAGGATGTGTTAGAGTTGGTTATTTACATGGTTGGAAAGACCTTTCCAACGGCGCTGAGTTTGCACGATTTCAATATCATATGAGGAAGATACGCCTTTAGAATGTTGGGTTGTTGAAGAAGATAAAATCTCATTCCGAATTTAAGTAAGGGCAAACTAGTCTTTTCACCAAACTATTTCCTAATTCATTTAAGAGTTTAATTGGGGTGAAAATAAGCCTTAAGTCAGTTTTCGAAAATCTATTCACGCTTAGGCTTGGGAGAAAAGAGAAGAAAGAAGAAGAAGAATAAGGGAGAAAGATAAAGATTTTGCAAAGAGCGCAAAGAGATTGTAGTGGAATTCGTCGGGGGTGATCCCTATTATGGTATGTGAGAACTTTCGTGTTGGAATAATTCATCCGCACACAAATCTTGGTTCATTACTAAAGCTTTGAAGTTGTTTACATGAGTAAAAGTGAGTTCTTGATAAATGTTTTCATTTCCCTTTCTATTGAGTTGATTAAATACCCATTGATATTGATTAGTAGTTTCTGATTTTGTTTTTGAGTTAGATGGGTTGGGTATTGATAGTATTGGTGATCCTAAAGGTTTGGGAATTTAACTATGGAGGTTTAGGAGAATTAGGATAAGAAGACGAAGAGAGAAGTTCGTCAACCACACCTAAACAGCACCAGGTGCGGCGCGCCCCACCTGCTCCAGGGGGCCTCGGGAAGCACGCCTGCAATGCGCTAGGATGGGGCCTCTTACCAAGAATCCTCATGTGGTGCGCCCAAAATGCGCCCAACCAGAATTTTTCATCCAGTTTTTGTAATTTAGTCCTTCTAAGTCCTTCCAAGGTACATTAAAACCTTCTATTAATTCTAATTACTTTAAATGATTTCTAAAAACCTAAAAATTATTAAAGAACACAAACGATAACCTTGAATCCATATTTCAATTCAAGGAAAGTTAAGATCAAAGTCAATGAAGTTAAGAAGTAAAGTTCTTAAAGACTTTCAAGAGTCTTAGTTAAACATTTTAATTATGTTTTAAGACTCAAGTTTTAAGCTAAATAAAGAGTTAAGTTGAAGTTCTTTTCTTAAAGGTTAGATGGGGACTAAGTATTCCCACGGAGACTTAAAATATTTTTCACATGTAAAAAATTAAGGAAACTTTGATTTCCAAGGGGCCTTAGGACGAGTTTTCATAAAAGAACTAGTGCTTTATAATAGAAAAAGCAGAGAAGCTACAATTTCCAAGATAGACTTTGATATAAGTATTTCTGAGAACTAATCTCCAACCACAGAATCAGTATGTGTATAAAACATAAGAGCCACAATATTTCTGGGATTAGTATTGACCACCGATATGAGGGAAAGTTCAGACAAGTCACATCCCCCATAAGCCATGTAGCCACCATGGGTAAAAAAAGGGTTATAATTTTTAGATGAAGTCCTTCCACATTACACTAGTGGATCCATTAGGGAGTTCAGGTATTTTACCTTTGGCCAAGTATAAGATGCGCTGGAAGCGTGAGGTAGATCTTTTTATCATCAATGTAGCTCTTAAGTGATGGTTGTTGATTAGAGAAACTCCCACAGAAGTTATTGTATTCTTATATACATCAGTTTACTTGTATTTTACCTACATACAAAGTTAATTGCATTTTTGTATGCATTCAGAATTTACAACATGTTTTTTAGATAGCTTTCTTTATGTTGCACTTCCTTTTAAATTGTGTTATATTGAAATGAGTTAGTTATTTATAAGTTGAGTAGAGTCAAGGTAAGTGTTCATTCTTACTCCTTTTCAAGCTTAAGTGTTGTTAGCATTCCAACTCGCATACTTGTACATCAATGTACTGATGTCAGTTGGATTTCATTTTTAACATCTAGAAAAGGGAAATTTATCACTTTTGGCAACAAAAAAAAAGGGAAAATCTAGAAAATTTCCTTTTTTTTAAAAAAAAGAATGAGTTTAGGCCATTTTCATACAACTATAAGTTCTAGATAATGCTGAGTTAGAGGTTGTTCTAATTATGATTGGAAAGCCCATGGAGAGATCATTCCAACGACGCCAAATTTGTAAAATTTTGATATCGTGTGAGGGAGCTACGCCTTTTGGCGTTGGACTGTTGAATTAAGAAGTCCAATCCGGATTTTAGGAAGGGCAAACTAGTCACTTTACCCATTTATTGCCCAATTTGTTTTAAGGGTTTACTTGGGGTAAAAAACAAGTTTTAGTTCAGATTAGAAAAGTTTTTCACGCTTAGGGCTTGGGAGAAAAGAGAAGAAAAGAAGAAGAAGGGAGAAAGATCAAGATTTCTCCATGAACGCCCAGGGATTCTAGTGGACTTCATCAGGGTGATCCCTACTAATCTTGCTTCAGTTCTGTAATTTTGGAGTTTTTTACATGATTTGAATGAGTTCTTTATCAATATTGTCGAATCACTTTTGGTTGAGTTGACTCAATACCCATAGATGTTATTTAGTAGCTTCTGAGGTTGTTTTTGAGTTAGATTTGTTGGGTATTGATAGTGTTGATGAAACTAAGGATTTGGGGATTGAACTATGGAGGTTTAGGCGTTTTAGGATTAGAAAAAGAATTGAAAAATATGTCAGACGCACCTGTGCAAGACAGGTGTATCGCGCCTGCAGTGCACCACAAAGTGGATTCAATAAACTGGGCCCTGGTGCAGTGCATCACCACTGTGCCAGAACCAATCCTCAATAAATTGAGAGTGGTGCGGCGCGCCACCAGTTTTCTTGGATCAGCATTTTTCACCCAACTTTTGTAGTTTAGCCCTCGTAAGTCCTTCCAAGGTAAATTAACATCTTCCGATGATTCTAATTACTTCAAATAATTTCTAAACACCTAGAAATAATTAAAAAACTCAAATCATAACCTTGTATCCATAATTCAATTCAAGGAACGTTAAGACCAAAGTCAAGGAAGTTGAGAGTCAGATAAAAAGTTAAAAAGTAAGTCAAAGTAAAGTTCTTAAAGGTTTTCAAGAGTCTTATTTAAACATTTTAAATTTGTTTTAAGACTCATTTTCAAGATAAGTAAGGAGTTGAATTGAAGTTGTTTTCTTCAAAGGTATATGGGGACTAAGTATTCCCACTTAAAATGTTTTAACATTTAAACTAGTAACGAAAAATGTATTTCCAAATAGCCTTAGGACTAGTTTTAAGAAAAGCACTATAGCTTTATAAAAGAAGCAAGCAGGGAAACTATGACTTCCAAGACAGCTTTGAGCTACGTATTTTGAGCACTAATCTCAAAACCATAGAATCAGCATGTTTTTAATACATAAGATCCTACATATTTTTGGGAGTAGTATTGATCACCGATATGGGGTAGAGTTTAGAAAACTCACAACCCCTATAAACCATATAGTCACCATGGGTAGAAAAGGGTCATACTTTTTAGATACCCCTTTTCACAGTAGACTAGTGGATCCATTGGAAAATTTTGGACATATACCTTTCGCAGGGTATAGTATGTGCTGGCAGCGTGAGGTAGATCATTGTATCATCAATGTAACTCTTATCTGATGGTTGTCCGTTAGATTAACTCCCATAGAAGTTATTGTATGTTTATATACATCAGTTTACTTGTATTTTTACATACATACCAGAGTTAATTTTATCCTTGTATACATTAAATGCTTAAAACATGTTTACAGATAGCTTTTCTTTAGATTGCATTTGCTTTTTAAATTGCTTTATATTGAAATGAGATAGTTATTCATGAGTTTAGAAGAGCCAAGGTAAGTGTTCCTTACTCCTTTTCAAGCTTAAGTGTTGTTAGCATTCCAACTCGCATACTCGTACATTCAATGTATTATTATGATGCAGATGTAGGTAACTAGGATTAGCATTCGTTGCACCGTTGATCCAGTGAGCATCTCAAATTAAGTTGGTGAGCCTCCTTTCATTTCGGAAGAAATCTTTAGCTTTTAGTTAATTTCATTATCATTCTATTGTTAGGATGATTGGGGGTCCTTTCCCAATATCCATTTTTATTTTAAAGGCTTCATAGGCAGATGGTAGTAGTTTTCTTAGTCTTTTCCTTTCCTTTGTAATTGACTAAGAAATTGGGTTGTCATTTTGGCTAATTATTACTTTTAATTTATTTCCTTTAGATATATTTTATGTTTAGGTCTTCTGCTGATTTAAGTAATCCAAGGCAAGGGTTCAACATTCGGTGTATCGTTGATCTAATGAGCATCTCAAAGTAAATTGGTGAGACTTCCTTCATTCCTGAGGACATCTTTAACATTCAATTATTTGTCTTAGTTTTTAGTTGTTCGGATGATTGGGGGTTCTGTTCCAACATCCCTCGTTATTTTAGAGGCTTCATATATAAATGGTATTAGTATCCTTAGTATTTTCCTTGCACTTGTAATCAACTATGACTTGGGTTTCCACATGGGATAATTACTATCTTTAAAGCTAATTGTTGAGTTATATCTTATTTTTAAATCTTCCACAGAGTTAAGTAAGCCAGGCCAAGGGTCCACTTTAGGCTAGGAATGGTCATTGGGTGTCGGCCATGTTCATGATGTAGGATAGGGGAGTTACAAACATGGTATTAGAGCAAAGAGTTCAAGTGTCCTACAGATTCTATGAAGATGTATCTGTAGGGTCTTAGTCATCGGTGTGAAGTTTGTCACATGTATGATTATAAGGCTACACCATTTAGGAATTTCTCACTTCTTTCTTATTCCTTTTTGTGCGTTAGAGTTTATCGTTTAAAATCTCTTTCTAAATCATTGTTGCGCATGTTTCAGATAACCGTTCATCTACGAAGAGTACTAAGATGTCATACAGCTGGGAGGAATGTTGAACCTTAGGAATAAGAGTTACCCAATGCACCTGAAGTGCAACCTCTAGGGGTAGTTACAAAATCTGAGTTCCGTGAGGTTATTAGGATGATGATTCAAGTTGTGACTGACCAGGTTGGTCAACAAAGAAGAGCTTGACAAGAAGGTGCTGACACTTCGAGGATTCTGGAATTCTTGAAGATGAATTCCCCAAACTTCACTGATTCAAGCACTACAAAGGATATAGAGAAGTTCTCTGGGGAACTGAGAAAGGTGTTCGAGGTGAAGCATGTTGTTGACACTTAGAGAGTGGAGCTAGTCTATTATCAACTCAAGGCATTGAAAGAACTTGGTTAGATCATTGAAAAGAGGGTAGAGATGAAGATGCACGATCAGCGAGTTGGGCCTGTTTTGAAGAGGCCTTCTTAAGGAGTTTCTTTCCCCGAGAACAGAGAGTGGCCAAGGTACATGAGTTACTCAGCCTTAAGCAGTATTCGCTAAGTGTGCATGAGTATGGGTTGAAATTCAACCAACTATCTCGTTATGCTCCGGAGATGTTTAAGGACATGAGGAGTAGGATCAGTTTGTTCGTTACCGGATTGGGTCGCTCTTAAAGAAAGAGGGTCGGGATACAATGCTTATTAGAGACATGGACATTTCAAGGTTGATGATTTATGTATAGAGGGTAGAGGAGGAAAAGCTGAGGGACCGAGAGGAATATGGAAACAAGAAAGTCAAGACTGGGAATGATTCTAGACTACAGAAAGGTGGTTCGAATCCGCCACGTTTTCTAAAACAAAAGGGGCCTACACCATCCTGCGCCAGAGACATAGTTGAGCAACATGGTCAGAACTTGATACGCTCAAATTAGACCTCCGTAAAAAAGTATAAGCGGTCATATCAAGTAAAGAACCCAACTACTAGGTTGGTGTCGATCCCACGAGGAAAATGGTTTAGATTTAACTTCAATGTACAATTACTTCTATTTAGTCAAGTTCTTTCCGAAAATAGGTAATTAAATGGGGGGGATTTTATGAAACAAACTTCTTTAATATCTCTAAGTAAAACAAGTAATAGGAGTAAAGATTTTGATTTTAACAAGTTGTGAGAGAAACTAGGGTGTATGTATTCCCCGTAGGTTCATAACGTCGTATTCCTAGCTATAACAATTTTTCCCTAGTGTTTTGCATGCAAAGTTATAAGTAAGGTATCTCTAAATCCTTGGTCCTACATTTAGAGTTTTTCATTATGTACCTTGGTCCGGCTACGTTTGTATAAACTACTAACCCATACCTTTACTTCATATAAAGAATCATATTCGATGTATGACTTAGTTATTACTTTGCACCAATCGAGACTAGCCTATTAGATAGTATCCAACTAAATCTATGTTAATAATTCTTTTCTTATTAACTACATCTTTGGTCCGGCAAGTAGCAACAAGACGAGTTCTAACGCGTGCACTTGTTAAAAAGACTTCTAAACGAAAGAATTATCAATACATGCAAGAACGGATTTGAGAATTGTTATTAAGCTAGGTTTACTTTGTTAATCACCCATGGTTCCCACAACCCTAGTTGTGGTGTTAGTTACCCATGCATATAAGGACACAATTCATAGTTGTTAAACAATAAAACATGAACTTACTTTGACAATTCGAAGAAAATCCAGAAAACTAACTTGAAATAAAAATATAACACTTGAAAACAAAATCTGGAAATTTAATTAATGGTAAATTTGCAAAACCCAATATCCAAACACAAACTAAGAACAATAAGAATAATGTCTAACCCCAAAAATGAGGTTGTAATCGACGACCCCTACAAACGGACCATCGATAAAACGAAGGACCGTCGACTGTCTCCGTCAGTCCATACTTAGAATCTGTTTTCTTCCTTCAGATGGCTTCATCTTTTAATCAATCGACGGACCAACAAGACGGTACGTCGATGCATCTACGGTTCATCGATGCCTTCCGTTGATCCATACTTATAATTTCTCCAACTTCGGGTATTGGGACTATCTATGAACTCATCGACTATTCAATAGAGCGGTCCGTCGATCAATCGACGGACCGTGGATCCTTTCAGTGGTCTCACACTTGATCAGATTTCCCCGAGTTTCTCCATTTTCCTGAAGTTCAATTGACAGTCACCATCTATGTACCGTCGATGGAACAACGGATCATCGATGGCCTTAGTGGGACGCCTCTGCAAAAAAATTCAGCTGCCTTCTGCGTTTTGGTTCTGGACATCTTTCTTGCAAAACAAAGACGAAAACATGTTAAAACTACTATAAAATGGCTCGAGACACACAAAACTTTTAAGGAAAAAGTATTGAAAACACTGTGAAACCACGGTACATCAACACCCTCAACTTAAATTAGTTGTTTGTCCTCAAGTGACGCACTATGACTCAAAACAACACTTTGTACAAAAGTATATTCTTTCAACCTTTTGCAATCACATGGCTTTCAATCCCGGCTTTTTCTTTGCTTTAGTGCATTCTTACGCTCTTAGGTTCGAAAATCTAACTCATGTGGATTAGACCATGACACAAACTCACCATGCACCGATACCTCTACTATTTTTTCTCTCACCAAGGTACTAACTTTCTGACATTGCAACTAGTGCCCTCACTTCAAATGAAATCCTTCTTTTTCTCACAGTGATTTTAACTTTGGGTACAAGGATCTGTATTCAACACTCACTCTCAAAAACAAGTTCATACATAGCTATTACTTGTTGACATAGGATTTCCCTTATTTTCACTACTCAAGTTCACCACACTAGACATCTAGGATCACGATAGGACTTTCTTGGCTTGTAACGTAGGTTCAGGGTCAGGTATGGTGCATATGGGTACATTTTAGTGACTGTTTGCCCTCCTTGAAATTACGGCCAATCTTCCTACTTCTTTCATTGTCTTTTATGCCCCATTTTTCTCCTCTTTTCATTTTTGTCTTGCCTTTCCCTTTATTTTTTTTGGGTATGACTCTTACCTCATTTTGTTCACTTCTTTTCTTTCTTTTCTCTACTTTTTCCATTTCAACTCCTTATTTTTTTAAAAATTTTTTAGCAATTGATAAGTTTACCGAGTCACATGTTGTGCTCACTTTCTCTTTTCTTTTCCACATTAAGCTCTTTTCATGCCCAATTTTGGGTCATCACTCATAATAGCCACCCTCAACATATGGTTTTGCCATGAGTCGAGGTACACAATACCCAAGGTTGGGTCAGGGTCAAGACGATGTCAGTTTCTGTATTAGTCACCTAAACTTTGGGTTTTGGCCTAAGTCGAGGTGCACAAGTCCAAGGAGGGACCAGGGCCAACACATTAAACCCAGGGGAGGTGAGTTGGTGAAGAAAAGAAAGGTTTATTATAGGCTCAACATATTTTGATCAAAACGGATAAAGCTTTCATTTGGTTCACATCATTTTAGGCCAGATGTTTGCTAATTCGAACAAGGTCCTATGATCCTTTCCTAGTCGTCTAACACAGATTCCTTTTGCAGGACCAACATGGCAAGTTCTAGCTCGGTACCAACAGTTAAACACTCAAACTCCTCATACTCTCTTGACACTTCATTACCCTATAAGATTATCAAATTTCCTAGTTTAGGTGTTAGTTTGAGGGTCATGCAGTGGGTGCCTGTCTATGTCATTATTAGAGCCAACACATTCAACTCCTTTTCACCTATTCATGCAAGCATTTTCTTAGGATGGGATATCATTCATACTTAGCCATCGTGCTTCATATTTTATGCTTTTATACTTTGTACAAGTTACGACATGCCGGTTCAACAGTAAAGTAATCAGTCTCTTGGGGCAAAAGAACAGAGACAATAAAATCCTGAAGAGAGGATCGTGAGTTGGGCTACTTAGACTTTACCCTAACACTCACTTTCCATTTACCCCACCCCCAACTAAATAGCATGCAATTGTCCCCAATGCATAAGATATATAAAGAAATTATTGTAGGTGAAGCAAAGCTGAGGAGCATAGCGCCGACGATCAACAAGTAGGCGGGTTCGGTTTCTCGAAACCCAAAATATCAGAAGTAAGTACACCCTCAGTGGTGCCCACAACAATATCGACACCATCAGTGGTGCTCCTCTCACAAGACTCCGTTCTAGAACTAGACACCCCAGCATCTATCTCTCGATCCCTCATCTGATGGGTCTCCTCCTCTATCAAAGAGGCTCTCCTTGCAGCCTCAAGGTATGTCCGCTCTTTCTTCCCCGCACGGGTATCCTCTTCCTCAGTAGTGCATCTAGAATGAATCCTTTTGGCATGACCACGTGGCTCAGGAAGCAGCTTAGTAGGGGTTTCGAATAGTGCAGTAAGTAAAGTGTCCTCCGCTAGCTCAAAGGGTGCAGTTTCGGGCTCAGTCCCCCTCATCTCCAGCGTGCTATCTACATATGCCCGCAAACTTGACACAACCTCCTAAAAAGTAGTAAAGTCAATGATGGGGGTTGGGCATGTAAGAACCCGCAACTCAAATGCATCAACGCGCTGGTGAACCGCCTGAATCTTCTGCTCCATCTGCTGGGCCACCCTCTTCTCAATCTGGTCTCAGCCTCGGCGATGGACTTTTGCATCCAAGACTGCATGTGATGCAGCAGGCGGCCATCTGGGCCTCTAACTTCTGGACCCTCGCCAAAGGGACCAGTGTTGCATATGGTGGAGTAGACCGGTAGGAACATGGATCTCTACTAGCGGCATGGGCGGACTCGGACGGAGTGGTGTCAGTGGGCTTTGAAGTGGCAGGGTCAGCCCCTTGGTCTAACTCTACAGTGTACACCAAGTTCTCACTCAGTGGCTGCAACTCAACTCTGGGCCCTCTCCGAGGTGCAGCTACATTGGCCTCATCCCTGATGAGACCTATATCAACTGTGCCACATGGAGTGCGGAGTGTATCACTGCTCCAAATGGGAACTCTGGCATCCCTGCATAGATGGAAGATCAGACACGCGAATGGATAAGTTGTGGAGAACTTGAAAGCCCTCTTATGTATCACCGTGATCAACAGCTTCGTGAAGTCGATCTCCAAACTTGCCACCAAGGCTTCTACCAGTACCGCTCTATCCCAAGTAAGAATATTATCTATTGCCGTCGGAGATATGAGGTGGCAGACTAACAGCCAGAAGAATATGAATTTGAAAGTGAGGTTGGCCTTTTTTATCAGCACTTTGGGGTCTAACACCCAATCTGCTCCCTCACCGTCGATGGATAGGTGCTGAGCAAGCCACCTCTTACCAGCCTCTCTCTGCTCCACGGTCCGCTGAAACTAACCACTTTTGACCATCTCCCATCTGTAATTAAACTTTGGAGTCAAGAGGTCCCAAGTAATATCGGTGGAGGTGCCATAAATGAAACGACAGATGGTGACCAGAGAAATATCCACCTGGCAGCCTAATACAGGCACTGCGGTGAGTGGGTCCTGCTTGGTCTCAGCCGCCTATCCAAATAACCTTTGAAAGTCGCCACATAGGAGGCGTAGAACTCTCGAATAATATCCTCGCTATACTTCCCCATACTCTTAGCCATCCACTCGATCTTGTGGCAGGTGAACAATCTCTGCACATCAGGGACTGTGTGAAGACTCCTGGTAAGGACTCTATGCTTAACCGTCACATACCGGGTTATCACCCCCTTGTCATTGAGATGCTCGGCATCCCTATAGACCTAATACTGACCATCTACGCACCACCGGTTTGGACCCTCAATAACCAGTGCAGGACATCTGCCTAGGGTGCGGGGCATACTCTGAGTTAGTAGCCTCATCAAACAAGGCTTGGCGAGAAGGTCCCTCCGATTGAGTGGCTCTATATGATAAAAAACTGGAGGCAATGGCCTCATTCGGCCCTGAAGAGTGGGCACACTCTAATCCTGAAGCAGCTTCGGATCTAGATGCTCCTTCAGAACCCTAGGAAGACCCAAATGGTGTGCCGGTCAGTGTGCACTCCTCATCATACTGGGAAGCAGTGACTATGCCGGAAACCACCTTCTGGTGGTTACCCCGAGTGGATCGTGCAGCTCATGTGGGGTGCGAATGCTTGGGGGACATACCCGAGATTCCTATCATTGTTGGAAGTGCCAATCATCCGACGGGATGGTGCCACAGACTTGGACCTGCCCCTTGAATACACGATGTATGATTTGGGAGACATATGTACTTGTAAAGCAGTTGTTAGTCTCATAGCAATCTTACTACACACTCGAAACAAACAAAACAAACAAAGGAAATAAACAACACATTTCAGTTGAAGCATGCATTACTTGTTGACGGGCACTATCGACGGGTTGTCGATGAATCGAAGGACCGTCGATAGGGTCCGTTAGCTGACACTTAGAATATATTCAACTTTCTCAAATCTTCAGACCTCTTAGTTCGAAATGAGTTACGTGAAGAACAGCTTGTCGATCAATCGACGAACCGTACTCTATTTCCGTCGTCTAACACTTAGCATAATGTTTAAACTCAAACAAAACATCTCTGAATGAAACGACGGACGTGTAAAACGTCTCGTAGATCAATCGACGGACCGTATTCCACTTCTTTTGTCTCAGACTTAGATATATTTGGAGTGGTTCAATCGACGGACCCCATCGACGGCTCGTTGATCAATCGACGGTCCATCGATGGGGTCTCGTGCTGGTGGACTGAGACAGATTTCAGACCATATTTCAAACATCACATTTTGACATTTTTAGACCCACAAAAGTTTACACAACACATAACAACCATTAGAAGAAGATTTCTTCATTCCTAGAGTTTCGATTTCACAAGATTCATGCTCTAATTCATCGATGCTACAAAACCCTAAGTCAGAAAGTCTATCATTACTATCACAAACATAATATAAACAGATTTCATAGCAATCCAATCACTTTCTATCATTTTAAGGGACAAGAACATTCTACAAAAGTTTCAACAAGCAAAATCAAACAATTTAGTTCCTCAGTCAAGACCCAGTAACCAATTTTGGATTTTAATAGTGTATGAACGATAATTCATAAAACAAAGGAAATCCGAATACCTTATGATCTTAGTGGAGTGATTGGGAGAGTGATCCTTGAAACAACATACGTGCCCGACTTGAACATTGACCGATGTAGTCAATGGGAACAAAGTATAATTTGTAGGAAGATGAGGGTTTTGGGAATTGGGGAGAATTTGGGAGTTTGGAAAGAATGTGATGGTTATAGAAGGGGAAAATATGATGTCTTCTGATCAAGGAAGGAAATAAGGTAAGATAAACAGTTTGGGAAAGATTTTGAAAAGATTTTGGAGGCTAATGAATGGTATTAACTTTTAATATTACCGATCAGGTCAGGTCGTATCACTTGTTCGTTGGACCGACAAAACCTCGTCGACAGTCCATAAGTCAGACGACGGACCGTCAACTTGACCGTCGATTGCAACAAGACTTAGAAATATTTCAATACATACCTGGGATCTACTGACACCATCGATTGTCCATCATTTGAACGACGGCCGGTCGATCGGGTCCGTAGATCTGTGCACCAGACCATTTTCTACAGAATTTTAGTTTTGGTCCCTGCATATGTAACACCCATTAAGCTATTATTTTTGTATTTCTCTAGACACTTTTGAGAAACAGACACTAAACTAATCTCTAGCAAACACTAATAAAAAAAAAATAAAGCATGAGGATGAGAAAAACAAAACGAAACAAGAAAATGCAATTATTCCTACAAAGAAACGAAAAACCTATTGTTGGCTAGAAGATACACCTTGGGTTGCCTCCCAAGAAGCGCTTGATTTAATGTCGCGACACGACGCAGATCCTTGATTAATCAGACTTCATACAGGTGATATGCCTCAACCATTTCATGGACACTTTTCGCATGCACAAGGTAGATCTTGATCCTTTGCCCATTGACAGTGAACTTCGCACCCTCCTTATTCTCCAACTCAACCTCTCCATGTGGAAACACTTAAGTGATAAGGAATGGTCCCGTCCATTTCGACTTGAGTTTCCCCAGGAACAAGCGTAGCCTAAAGTTGAATAGAAGCACCAAGTCCCCAACCACAAATTCTCATTTTTTGATCTTTTGGTCGTGACACTTCTTCATCTTCTCTTTGTATATAGCTGAACTTTCATACACTTTTAGACGAAACTCATAAAGCTCATTTAAACTATTAAGTCTCTGTTCTACCGCTTCATTCCAATCAATCTTCATTGACCACATTGCTTTGTTCAAGCGTTCCCATATATAATTTGGTATGGATACATACCTATAGAGTCTTGTATGTTGTAGTTAAGCCCACAGAGCATCATCAAACCTCTTTGACCGATCCGTTCTATTAGCATTCACTATTTTTGCAAGAATTTGCTTGATTTCTCGATTGGACACCTCAACTTGCCCGCTAGTCTGTGGATGATAAGGAGTGGCCACGTTATGACGAACCCCATATTTCTCCAACAGCCCTTTGAACAACTTACTACAAAAATGAGAACCACCATCACTAATAATGGCCCTTGGTGTACCAAATTTAGATAAAATGTTCTTTTTCAAGAACGCACGGACACTCTTCCTTCATTGTTATGAAGCGCTATGGCTTCCAACCATTTGGACACATAGTCAACCGCAAAAAGTATATACTTCATTCCATGAGAAATCACAAAAGGGCCCATAAATTCAATGCCCCAAACATCAAATAACTTAATCACCAGAATAGGATTTAAAGGGAGCTCTTGCCTCTTTGAAATTCCTCCATCACCTTGGAACCTATCACATTACTTGGCGAACTCGTGAGCATCTTGGTGAATGGTTGTCCAATAGTACCCACACTGCAAAATCTTGTGGGAAGTTTGGATAAAACTATGGTGCCCACCCACAGGCGAGGAGTGACATGCCTCCAAAACACTGAACATCTCAACTTTCGGCACACAATGGATAATAAGCCCATCAGCACAACTCCGATATAAGTAAGGCTCATCCCAAAAAAACTTTTTCGCATCATACATGAACTTCTTACTCTGATGGAAGGACAAGTCTGATTGGACTATATAACTAGCCAAATAATTCGCCAAATCGGCAAACCATGGAATCAAATCATGAGAAGCGGCCAATACATGCTCATCAAGGAAGGTATCGTCAATTTTAGCCTTTTCACCAAATTCTCGCATAGCTTCATCCTCTAATCTTGACAAGTGATCGGGAACTTGATTTTCAGTCCCTTTTCTATCTTTTATCTTTAAATCAAACACTTGCAATAATAGCACCCATCTAATCCACCGTGGCTTTGCATCCTTCTTTTCCATCAAGTTCCTCAAAACGGAGTGGTCAGTATGCACTATGACCCTCAGGACAAGCAAATAAGAGCAAAATTTTTTGAATGCAAATACCACCGAAAGAAGCCCTTATTCAGTCACATTATAGTTCTTTTGGGCCTTATTCAGGGCCTTACTTGCATAATAAATGCGGTGAAGGATTTTATCCCTTCTCTGTCGCAATACCACACCAAGTGAAACCCAACGAGCATCACACATCACCTCATATGCTTCACTCCAATCTGGGGAAATAATAATGGGCGCGGATACCAACTTCTCCTTCAACTCTCCAAGGGCTTTTAGACAAGATTTATCAAAATAGAACTTACCGTCCTTCTAAAGTAATTTGCACAGAGGATGTGCAATTTTTGAGAAATCCTTAATAAACCTCCGGTAAAAGCCCGTATGTCCATGAAAACTTCTCACACCTTTTACAGATATGGGTGGGGAAAGCCTTTCCATAACTTCAACTTTCGCTCGATCAACCTCTATCTCCTTATCCGAGATGCGATGGCACAATACTATACCATATTTAACCATAAAGTGACATTTTTCTCAATTAAGCACAGGATTGCAGTGTTTACATCTTTGGAAAACCTCGGCCAAATGACTCAAACACCGATCAAAGAAGTCGCCGACAACCAAAAACTCATCCATGAACACCTCAATAGTGTCTTCCACCATACCGGACAATATCGACATCATACATTGCTAGAAGGTGGCTGGTGCATTACATAATCCAAAAGGTATCCTCTTGAAGGCGAATGTCCCATAAGGTCAAGTAAAAGTGGTATTCTCTTGATCTTTCGGGGCTATAGAGATTTGATTGTAACCCTATATCCATCAAGAAAACATTACCATCCTTTTCCCGAGAGTCTATCTAACATCTGATCCATAAAGGGCAAAGGGAAATGGTCCTTCTCAATCCATGCATTCAACATCCTGTAATCCATATAAACTCTCCATCCAGTCACTGGCATTATTGAAACAAGCTCGTTCTTCTCATTAAGCTCTATTGTCATAACCCCCCCCCCCACCTTTTGGGCACACACTAAAAAGGGCATACCCAACTACTATCTGCAATAGGATATATGACTCCGGCATCCAACCACTTAATGATCTCCTTCTTCACTACCTCTTCCATAGGTAGATTCAACCGTCTCGGGAGCTTAATACATTGCTTGTGATTGGGCATGAGTTGGATTTTGTGTGAATAAATACCGGTAGGGATCCTAATAATGTCCGCAATAGTCCAACCAATGGATCATTTAAACCTCTTAAAAACTTCTACAAAACACTCTACTTGTTGCACATTCAGATCCGCTGCAATGATTACCGGAAAAATGTCATTTCTACCCAAGAATACATACCTCATATGAGGTGGTAGAGCCTTAAGCTCTAATTGTTTAGCCTTCTCAATAGATGGTCTCGCAGGTGGAGACTCACGATGCTTCATATCTAAATCCAATTTCTTTGGTTTGGATCAATATTCATTTTGTTCAAGTGCCACAACCAAAGACCCATAATCTTCAATACCATCACTTTCAAAATTCATGATCACTTCCGCTAGTGCCTCAACACGTAAGCGTTCTTCGATTTGTACCTCAGACATAATCTCAACCCTGTAGGATATAGCAGATACCGTTTGGATCTCACCACTCTACCTCATGGACCTACAAATGTCGAACATTGCTTCTTCATTGTTCAACCTAAACTTCATCTGCACTTTCTCCATATAAACCAAAGCACGACGAATGGGAGGGAATGGTCTCCAAAAAATAATTGAAACCTCAAAATCCACCTCACAGTAAAGAATCACAAAATCGGTCGGAAATATAGATGACTCCACTTTCACGAGCACAACGTGGAGTATCCCAATGGGCTTCTTCACAGTTCGATCGGCCATCAGTAACCACATTGCAGTAGGCTTTGGGTGACCCAAACCCAATTTCTTATAGATGGAGAGAGGCATGAGGTTTATGATTACACCTAGATCACATAGTGCTTTAGCAAAGTGTAATAATCCGATGGTACATGGATTACTGAAAGCGCTCGGATCTTCCTTTTTCTGCACAAGAGACCTTGTAGAAATAGCACTACAATGCTGCATTCGGTCATCATCCTCAAAACTTATCGATCTCTTCTTTGTAACCATATCCTTCATAAATTTAGCATAACCGGGCATTTGTTTCAAAGCTTCTATCAAAGGGATATTGATGGAATGCTGTTTGAACATAGTGATAAAACGCCGGTATTTACCATCCTCAATCTTCTTCACTACTCTCTAAGGGAATGGTGGAGGAGGTCTAGGAATGGGGACCACTTTCTGAGGTAGCTCTGCTTCTTTCACCGTTTTGTCCACCAATTCGCCACTAGTTTCCACCACCTCTTCGTCTTTTCTCATCTCATCTTCTACCACAGACGGCATAGGTGGATCAATAGTTTGCTTACCTCCTCGAGTAGTGACTGCCATACAATGCCCATCATTCTTAGTATTTTGGATTGTATTGCTAGGAAGAGTTCCCGGTTGGCGTGGGTTCAAAGTAGTAGACAATTGGGCCATTTGTAACTTAGGATGCTTAATCGAGAACGCATGTGCACCTATTGCCCAATGTTATCTTAATCACCTCTCAATCCATTGGCGTGCTCATCACTAGCATCAAACCTCCTCATCATCTTCAGTAACATATCCTCAACTCGCGCCTTACTACCTCCACCATCCCTAGGAGCAACTTTATGATTTTGAGGTAGAACATAGGACCCACTCTGATCATTTTTGTTACCATAGTTACCCCTGTTGAAATTGTTGTCGCGGTTGTAGTTTCTATCTCGAACATACTGGCCCTCTCTATTGTAGTTACCCTAGTTCCGACCTTGATTTCTTTGAACTTGATGCCAATTCTCCTGATAGGAGCCTTGATTTTGTCGGAAACCCCCCATCTACTCATTCACTGCATGAGTATCCTCTTCATAATAATACTCATCCACTGGTGGTGGTGGTTTAGACAAATAATTCACCACATTTACCTTCTATGCACCTCCTGTGACATGTTTCAATACCAACCCAAGCTCAATTCTCATTTGAGCCATCTCCTCATAAATCTCATCTGCAGCCGGATTGTGTGTAGCTTGTACTACAAAGGTGTTTCTCCCAATGTCTGACTTTCTAGTAATCCAAGCCTTATTGTTGTGAGAGATTTTCTGCAACTTTTTTGCGATCTCAGCATATGTAAACTCACCATACGAACCTACCGCAATAGTATCAAGTACTGCTTTATTGTTATCATCTTGACCCCGATAGAAGTACTCTTTCAACGACTCATCATCAATGTGGTGGTTTGAAATGCCTCTCACAAACGCAGTAAATCTATCCCACGAGCTACTTACCAACTCCCAGGTAGTGCCACAAATTTGTTCATCCTATTTTTGTGGTTGAGCTTTTTGGACACCGGGTAATACCGTGCTAGGAACACATCCCTCAACTGATCCCAAGTATAGATAGAATTGTACGGCAAAGCAGTAAACAATATTGTGGCATCTCCCGTCAATGATAGAGGGAACAATCTCAACCCGAAGACATTTATATCTAAGTCTAGACTCCCCACACAACTCTTGCACACAAACCTCAGTTTGGCTATGTGAGCATGGGGATCCTCTGATGGTAGCTCTGCAAACAAACCCCTCGCGGTGAGATTCTACAAAAAACTACTAGTTACCACGAACGTGTGCCCATTGGGTTGAGGAGGGAGGACAAGAGACCCATAAGAATCAATGATGTTGACATTGCCCATATAGAACTTTTGATGGCGTGGGATGGGAGGCTACATCCTCAAAGCATCATCAACCTATTTTTTCCACAACTACTTGATTGTGAGCCTTAACTGGTGGTGGAGGTTGAGGAATTATCCCATCACCTAGATTAAATGGGTTCTGCTGATTTTCCATTCTTCAAAGTGTACGATTAAGTTCGGTATTGAATGGAAATAGCGGTTCTCCTCGGCTCCGTGTACTTGTCATACACTAGAGCTAGACCTGAAAGAAACAAAAGCAAAAGAAAAGTAAAATCATGAAATCGTTGACTAAACTTTAGTAATGTTATTAAAGTTAATCTAAAAATCACTTTCCTCGGCAGTGGCGCAAAAATTTTGATACTCTCAAATTACACCTCCCTAAAAGGGGGGGAGGTTAAAAAAACTTCTTTAGTATCTCTAAGTTAAACAAGTAACAAGAGTAAAGATTTAGTTTTTATCAAGTTGTGAGAGAAACTAGGGTGTATGTGTTCCCCATAGGTTCATAACGCCGTATTCCTAGCTATAACAATTCTTCCCTAGTGTTTTGCATGCAAAGTGATAAGTTAAGTATCTCTAAATCCTTAGTCCGACATTTAGAGAATTTCACCCCGTACCTTGGTCTGGCTATGTTTGTATAAGCTATTAATCCTTACCTTTACTTCATATTAAGCATTATATTCAATGTATGGCTTAGTTATTACTTTGCACCAATCGAGACTAGCCTATTAGATAGTATCCCACTAAATCTATGTTGAAAGTTCTTTTCTTATTAACTACCTCCTTGGTCCGGCAAGTAGTAACAAGGCGAGTTATAACGCGTACACTCGTTAAAAAGACTTCTAAGCAAAAGAATTATCAATACATGCAAGAACCTATTTCAGAATTGTTATTAAGCTAGGTTTACTTTGTTAATAACTCATGGTTCCCACAACCCTAGTTGTGGAGTTAGTTACCCATGCATATAAGAACACAATTCATCGTTGTTAAACAATAAAACATGAACTTACTTTCACAATTAGAAGAAAATCCAGAAAACTAACTTGAAATAACAAGATAACACTTGAAAACCAAATTCGGAAATTGAATAAATGCTAAAGTTGCAATACCCAATCTCCACACACAAACTAAGAACAATAACAATAATGTCTAACCCCAAAAATGAGGTTTTAAACCTATTTATAGAAAACATTGACCTAGATTAAAAGGAACTAAAATAAGGAAAGTTTTTCCAGAAACGCGGTTGTAATCGACGACCCCCACAGATGGACCGTCGATGAAATGATGGACCGTCGACTGTCTCCGTTAGTCCAGACTTAAAATATTTTTTCATCCTTCAGATGGAATCATCTCTAAAGCAATCGATGGACCAACAGCAAGGTACGTCGATTCATCTACTGTTCATCGATGCCTTCTGTTGCTCCATACTTAAAATTTCTCCAACTTCGGGTACTAGGACTATCTCTGACCTCATCGACGATTCAACAGAACGGTCCTTTCCGTAGTCCCACACTTGGTCAAATTTCCCCGAGTTTCTCCAGTTGTCTAAACTTCAATTGACGGTCACCATCTACGGACCCTCGATAGAACGACGGACCGTCGATGGCCTTTTTGGGATGCCTCTGCACTATTTTTCAGCTGCCTTTTGCGCTTTGGTTCTGGACATATTTCTTGCAAAACAAAGATAAAAACATGTTAAAACTAGTACAAAAAGTCTCTAGACACACACAACTCTTAAGGAAAAAGCATTGAAAACACCGTGAAACCACGATACATCATAACTCCCGAGCTAAGCATGCATATTCACATGGTAGTATGGCGTGTGGAGGTATTAATCCTCCTGCCTGCACAAAATATGGAAGAAATTACTTTGGTGTTTGACGTGAGGGCTCCTTGTTTCAAGTGTTGTAAGACCGGGCTTTTCATGAGGAACTTTCCAAATAACAAGCAAGGCGGTAGTAATGGGGGCAATAAAGCTCAGTCTTCATCAGTTGCTCCACCTGACACGGTTGCACCTATGTTAGCTACTTTTGGTGCTGACGGAGGAACAAACCTTTTGTATGCTCTCAACAACCGCCAAGAACATGAGAATTCTCCAGACGGTATCACTAGTATGATTAAAGTCTTTGACTTTACTGTTTATGCATTGTTAGACCAAGGAGCGAGTTTATCTTTAGTAACTACATATGTTTCCATGAATTTTGATATTATTCTTGAGAAACTTTGTGAACCATTCAGTGTTTCTACCCATGATGGAGAATCTATTCTAGCGGAAAGGTTCTATAATTATTGTGCTATTTCAATCAATCACAGAAACCCCATGACTGATTTAGTTGAGTTAGACATGGTAGACTTTCAGTCATGCTTTTTATGGACTGGCTTCATGCCTGTTACGCCTCAGTTGATTGTAGGACTCGAGTAGTCAAGTTTTAGTGTCCAATCTAGCCAGTATTAGAGTGGAAAAATAGTTCAGCAGTGCCTAAGGGTTGATTTATTTTGTATCTAAAGGCAAGTAAGTTAGTTTCTAAGGGGTGTGTCTATCACTTAGTCCGAGTTAATGACTCTGGTATTAAGATACCTCTTATTCAATTAGTTTTAGTAGTTACACAGTTTCTAAAAGTCATTCCAGATTATCTTCCTAGAGTCCAACGTGAGTAAGAGATAGACTTTGGTACAGATCTTCTTCCAGACACTCGTCCTATCTCTATTTTGCCATATAGAATGGCACCAGCAAAGTTAAAAGAGATTAAAGAACAATTGAAATATATATTAGATTAGGGTTTTATTCGAACAAGTGTCTCACCTTTGGGAGCTCCGTTCTTGTTTGTGAGAAAGATGGATGGTTCCCTTAGGATATGTATAGACTACTACCAATTGAATAAGGTTACCATCAAGAATAACTATCCTTTTCCAAGGATAGATGGTCTTCTTGACCAACTTCAGGGTGTTTCATGCTTCTCAAAAATTGATCTCAGATTAGGCTACCATCAGTTGAAAGTTAGGGAATGTGATATTCCAAAGACAACTTTTAGAACCAGATATGGGCATTATGAGTTTTTGGTCATGTTTTTGGGTTTGACCAATGTGCCTGCATCATTCATGGATCTTATGAACAAAGTCTTCAAACCTTATTTAGATATGTTTGTTATCGTTTTTATTGATGACATACTAATACATTTAAGGAATGAAGAAGATCATGCTAGTGACCTTAGGATAGTTCTTCAGACTTTGAAAGATAAAGAGAGATATGTCAAGTTCTCTAAGTGTGGGTTTTGGCTCAAGTCTGTGGCATTATTGGGCCACATCATTTCTTGTGATTAAATTAGAGTTGATATACAAAAGATAGAAGAATTTTAGAGTTGGCCTAGACCCACATCCCCAACATATATAAGGAGTTTATTGAGTTTTGATGGCTACAATAGAAGATTGTTGAGTGGTTTTCATCTATATCGTCTCCTTTGACAAGTGACTCAGAAAACAATTAAGCTTCAATGGTCTGAAGATTGTGAGAAAAATATTCAGGAGTTGAAAAAAAGGTTGACTACTGCTCCAATTTTGACCGGACCAGAGGGTACTCAAGGTTTTGTGGTGTACTCTAATGCATCAAGAGATGGTTTAAGATGTGTGTTAATGCAGAATCGCAAGGTTATAACTTATGCCTCCATGCAGTTGAAGGTTCATGAGAAGAATTATTCAACTCATGACTTAGAGTTAGCTGCTATAGTTTTGGCCTTGAAGATATGGCATCACTACTTGTATGGTGTTCATGTTGACATATTCGTTGATCATAAGAACTTACAATATGTGTTCACCCAGAAAGAGCTCAATCTCAGATAGATGAGGTGGTTAGAATTACTCAAGGATTATAACATGAGTATTATATACAACCGAGGCAAGGTTGATGTTGTTGTTAATGTTTTAAGCAGGTTATCCATGGGAGGTACTACCCATGTTGCAGAAGAAAAGAGGGAGTTAGACAAGGATGTACATAGACATGCACGCTTCTGACTCAGACTTATGGATTCCTAAGAAGGAGGTATAGTGGTGACCAATGGGGGTGATTCGTAACTAGTGTCAGTAGTGTAAGAGAAGCAAGACCAACAACCCATTTTACTTGACTTGAAGACAAATGTTCATAAGCAAAGAGTTTTTTCTTTAAGAACAAGGGGGAGATGGTGTTCTAAAATATCAAGCTAGGTTGTGTGTACCTAGGGTGGATTGACTCCAAGATAGGATAATGGAGGAATCTCATAGCTCTAGATATTCTATTCATCCGAGTTTAACAAAGATGTACCGCGATTTGAGATAGGAATATTGGTGAGAAGGCATGAAGAAGGGTATTGCTGAGTTTGTTGCCAAAGTGCCCAAATTTTAAGCAAGTGAAATTAGAACACCAAAGGCCTGGAGGATTGGCTCAGGATATATAACTTCCATATTGGAATTGGGAGATGATTAACATGGACTTTATCACAGGGTTTTCAAGGTCTCACTGACAACATGATTGGAATTATGTGATCGTCAATAGAAGTACAAAATCTTCCCATTTCATGCAGGTAACGAACACTTATTCAGCAGAGGAATATGCAAAGTTATACATTCAGGAGGTGGTGAGACTTCGTGGAGTCCCAATTCAATCATTTCAGATAGAGGTGCACAATTCGCTGCACAATTCTACAAGTCTTTCCAAAAAGGTTTAGGTTGAAATATGAACTTAAGAACTGCTTTTCACCCTCAGACGGATGGAGAAGATGAGCATACTATCTAGACCTTAGAATATATGTTGAGGGATTGTGTGATTGATTTCAAAGGGAATTGGTATGATAACCTACCTCTCATCAAGTTCGCTTAAAACAGCAGTTACCATTTGAGCATCCAAATGGCCCAATATTAAGCCCTTTATGGGAGAAGATGCAGATATCCTATTGGGTGGTTTGATGTTGGTGAAGTAGGTTTGATAGGACCATATCTACTTCACCAAGCCATGGTGAAGGTGAAGGTGATCCAAGATAGATTGAAAATGCACAGAGTCGTCAGAAATCCTACACAGATGTTAGGGGAAGGCCGTTGAAGTTTGAGGTGGATCATTGGGTATATCTGAAGATTTCATCCATGAAGGGTGTGATGAGGTTTGGTAAGAGCGGGAAACATAGTCCCCGTTATATTGGACCTTATAGAATATCCAAGATAATTGGCAATGTAGCTTATGAGTTGGAGCTACCACAATAGCTAGCAGCTGTTCATTCAGTGTTTCACATCTCTATGTTGAAAAAGTGCATGGGTTATCTTTCATTGATTGTACCAACTGAAAAACATTTGGATTAAGAATAGTTTATCCTATGAAGAGATTCAAGTTAAGATTTTAGATCATCAAGTTTGCACATTAAGAACAAAGGAAGTTGCCTCAGTCAAGGTCCTTTGGAGGAAATTTTTTTTTGATGAATCAACTTGGGGAGATGAAGACGATATGAAGAAGAGACATCCACATCTCTTTGAATCCGGAGAAAATGCAGATCAATGCAATAAATTCTATTCTTAGCACTTTATAAACTATGAGTTAGTATGATGTTACAAGCTTTTGTTGTGAGTTTTGAACTGATGTTACTATTCTTAGATTAGTGAAAGAAATATCATTCAAGGATGAATGTTCCCAAGGGGAGATCTCGTAATTCGAAATAGCTAGAATGAGCAAAAAAATAAAATTTATACACTTTTGGAAAGAAAAGGGAAAATCTGAAAATTTCCTAGAGTTAAGAAAAATGAGTTTTGTTCATTTTCAAACGGCCATAACTCCTAGATTATGATTAGCTAGAGTCAGCTTTCCAATGACGCCGAGTTTGCACGATTTAGATATAGTATGAGAAAGATACGTTTTCGGAAGCTGGGTTTTTGAAGTAGAAAATTCAAATTCCGGATTTAAGTAAGGGCAAACTAGTCTTTTCACCCAACTATTTCGTAATTCGTTTTAAGGGTTTAATTGGGGTGAAAATATGCCTTAGTTTTAGAAAATCAATTCACGGTTAGGGCTTGGGAGAAAAGAGAAGAGAAGAAGAAGAAGGGATAAAGATCAAGATTTTGCCAAGAATGCCAAGGGAATCTAGTGGAATTCATCGGAGGTGATCCTTATTAAGGTATGTGAGATATTTCGTGTTGGATTAATTCAACTGCATACTAATCATGCTTCAGTTCTGTAGTTTTGGAGTTGTTTACATGATTAGAAGTGAGTTCTTGATAAATTATGTTGAATCCCTTTTGGTTAAGTTTATTTAATACACATTGATGTTTATTAGTAGTTCTCGATGTTGTATTTTTGTTAGATCGGTTGGGTATTAAAGGTATTGATGAACCTAAGGGTTTCGTAATAGAACTATGATGGTTTAGACAAATTAGGATACGAAGACGAAGAGAGAAGTTCGTCAGCCACACCAGGGCAGCACCAGGCGTGGAGCGACCCACCTGCGCCAGAGGGGTGGGGCAACGCGCCTGCAATGCGCCAGGATAGGGCCTCTGACAAAGAGATCTAGCGCGGCATGCACCAAACACGCCCAACCCGACGTTTTTTGCCCACTTTTCTTAATTTAGTCCTTTTAAGTCCTTCCAAGGTACATTAACACCTTTCGATGATTCTGATTACTTCAAATGATTTCTAAACACCTAGATATCATTAAAGAACTCAAATCATAACCTTGAATCGATAATTCAATTCCAGAAAAGTTAAGATCAAAGTAAAAGAAGTTAAGAGTCAAGTGTAAAGTTAAGAAGTAAAGTTCTTAAAGGCTTTCAAGAGTCTTAGTTAAACATTTTAAATTTGTTTTAAGTCTCAAGTTTCAAGCTAAGTAAAGAGTTAAGTTGAAGTTCTTTTCTTCAAGGGTATATGTGGACTAAATATTCCCAATGAGACTTAAAATATTTTTCACATGTAAAGTAAGGAAACTTTGATTTCAAAGGGGCCTTAGGGCGAGTTTTCAGAAAAAAATTATAGCCTTCTAAAAGAAGCAAGCAGGGGCACTAAGATTTTCAACATAGCATTTGAGCTAAGTATCTTTTAGCACTAATCTCAAACAACAGAATTAGTATGTTCTTAAAACATAAGAGCCTACATATTTTTGGGAGTGGTATTGAGCATCGATATGGGGGAGAGAACAGACAACTCACTTACCCCATAAACCATGTAGCCACCATGGGTACAAAGGGGTCATACTTTTTGGATGAACCATGTTCACTGTAGACTAGTGGATCCATTAGGAAGTTCAGGTCTTATACCTTTGACCGGGTATAGGATGCGGTGACAATGTGAGGTAGATCGGTTTATCATCACTGTAGCTCTTAAGTGATGGTTGTTTGTTAGAGAAGTTATTGTATTCTTATATACATCAGTTTATTTGTATTTTACAGACATACCAGATGTAATTGTTTTTTTTGTATACATTGAGAGTTTAAACCATGTTCTCATATAGCATTCTTTAGATTGCACTTTATTTTAAATTATGTAATACTGAAATGAGTTAGTTATTTATGAGTTGAGCAGAGCCAAGATAAGTGTTCCTTCTTACTCATTTTCAAGCTTAAGTGTTGTTAGCATTCAAACTCGCATACTCGTACACTCAATGTACTAATGCCAGTTAGCCTGCATCGTATCATGATGCAGACGCATGTAATTAGGATCAACATTCGGCGTATAGTTGATCGAGTGAGCATCTTAGAGTTAGTTGGTGAGCCTCACTTCATTTCGGAGAACGTCTTTAGCATTCAGGTATTTGTCTTAGTTTTATGTTGTTACGATGATTGGGGGTCCTGTCCCAACATCTCTCGTTATTTTAGAGGTTTCATATACAGATGGTCTTATTTTTCTTAGTCTTTTCCTTTCACTTTATCGACTAAGACTTGTGTTCCCACTTTGGCTAATTATTATCTTTAAAGCTAATTCTTCAGTTATATCTTATGTTTAAGTCTTCTTTTGAGTTAAGTAATCCAGGCCAAGGGTCTGCTAAAGGCCAACAATGGTCATTCGGTACCAGCCATGTCCAGGGTGTAGGGTCGGGGCGTGACACATGTGACCAGATCGCCATGTTTCGGTAGGCCAACTATTTGGGTTAAGGTTTCGTGAGAGGACCAATTATATGATGATAAGTGTTAATGTTTTCTTGATTCTTCGTGTTGATAATGTTTTGTATGTTGATATATATATTCATGGGATTATAATGTTGTTTGACTTGTTTATGTTACACTAGTGAAATAGTCGTGTGATCCTACCAGTATACTGTTATTGTGTAGTGATATTGCACTTGCTCTTAGTTTTGTTGAGTACAACGCATCTTCACGTGACTATTGACATACCTCACTTAGAAGATTAGTAAATGTTGATTCAAATTCAAAGGTGAGACAATTCTCTCGGGCTACCATGGATTCTCTTTCGTCTATGTCTACCATTTCTGGACTTAGACATTTATTCTAGTTAGTTGAATAGTTCATTAGTTTGGGGATGTATCCCTTCTTGTTTATACTTATGGATCATATTATATGTTTTGGTACTTTTACTTTGATATGTTAGGCATTTAAATACATTATTTGTTTAGTTAATTAACTTCCTTCCGTAACTTAACAACCTTAGTTTTGGTTTAGTTGCTTAGATTGGGTTGTAGTAGTGGTTCTGCTACAAAGGGTTAGTGTGGGTTCCAATCACAATGGTCTGGCTCATGAAAAAGTTTGTATTTGAGCCTAGGTTCATTGATCTCGATGTACGAAAATGAATCTAATAGAGTTTAGTAAAATGGACGAGTGTGCTTTTACTTTTCTTAGAGAGGCTATAGAACTTTAGGAAATCTCTATATTTTTTCTCTTATCTATTTTCGTGCTATAACTTAGGTCCAATTGGTATCTACGTGATACAAATTGGTATCTAACATCCTTCACTCTTCCATCTAGAGATGTTGAATACAAGGTTCAATGGTGTTCTTCCTGCAGCTCCCGTCAATGCTCCAGCTGAAGAACCTGTAGCGAGAGGTCTCGATCAAGGCAGTCGTAGAGGTCGTGGGAGAGTAGCGCCTACTGGGAACGAGGTACCGGTTAGAAATACTCCTAAATGAGATCCCGTCAGTCCATTATGAGGAGATAGAAAAGGATATTGAGATTGGAGATGTTTAGGAGAATGGACAAGAGTAAGAGGAACTAGTACAGACTATGGTCGTTCCCCCCATCGCTCCGGTGTTAGCTCAACAGATTATGGCATTCTTTAAAGGGTTCGTTGGTCCTGGAGTGCTTTCACTACTTAAGTTAAAGCTAATTCTCATTAGGATAGGCTTTAACAGTCAGAAAAACAATTAGATGCTTACACATAAAAATTATCAAAAACTCTCTCTACTCAAAAGAAAAGAATTTAAACAAAAGTCTTGTGAACTCTAAGAGTGCTTTCTAATCGGTTTTATTGTATTCGGGTAGAATATTTTATTTAGCTTATCTTAATTGCTGATAAATATTTTTGCTTTTACTGGTTAGTTGTACCTCCATTAGTTTAAATATTATCTTGCATTCTTACGTCGAATATTGTTGTGTGTTGCAATGAATAAAAGCAAGCACCCGGAATAGTTTTGCCCATCCATCTCTCCCTATATGTATAATGTGTTACTATGAATATTTGATGTTATGATTATTTCTTCATTAAATATATGTGTTACATTATCCCTTCTAGCAGGGCTTGAACTTAGAGTTCAAAATGTTGAAGAGTCGCCTAGAAGAGATATTTCGGAGGGAGATATATAGTTTATTTTAATGTTGTATATTTTATTCACTTGTTCTTTATTTTGTCTTTTTATGTGTATAACTCTAGCTCTCTATTATATATGAAATATTTGGGTATTGTTCAAGGGTGCTAATTGTTTCTCATTTATATTTTTATTAGGTATGATTGCAATAAAATATGGCTATGTGTAAATTACTTGAAGAATGCAAAATTATTATAATATCTCTTAAATAATCATCTAAAATAAACTATCGGTTTGTATTTGTCTGATGTAATATCCGGTGGGTGTAATAAATGTTGCCTATATGAGAAAAATGTAGTAAATATTTGTTTATAAATAAAATTAGATTCCATGCATATACGACCTAATATTGAATAAATTTTGACTCTTTGTTCACTCAATAAACTGTCAGCATGTTAGTTTGTTTAGAAATCCTTTTTAGAATGTAACAATTGATTACGGTAACTCATTTAATGTCTTATTTTTGGATATAAAAATAAACATATAGGATTTAATGCTTTCTAAAAAATAAATCATGTTTATATGTGTTGCATATTAATATTGGCATGTTAAATCAATTCTCATATTTTAACGTTTATGGTTAAATATTTTCTAACATGCAAATTGATTAGATATCATGGCTCTAGGAATTATGCAATATGTGTTACCTTTCAATCATTTAGAATCATGTTATTAGGTATTGTTAAGAAATTTTTTCACTACATTCCAAAATTATGATAATTCTTTGCGTATTTGTTGCCCACTCATAAATATTTTTGTATTACAATTGTTTTTGGTCACTTAATATAAAGTATTTAATTGCTAGCATGTTAAATAACTGAGTTGTTATTATGCATTTTTCTTCTCTCGTTTACTAATAACTCATCTTTCGCTCCTGTAAGCTAGTCTACTTGGTAAAGAAATTGTCCTCCAATCTGAAAATCAATTAATCCTTTTTTTGTAAATATGCCACATTTAAATTCTAACCACATAAAATCAGATGTTAAATGTTTCTCTGCATTCGCATCTCCACAAGTCAAATATGTCAATAAATAAATTCTGCTTTTTGAATAATGTTTTTCCACTTAAAACCAGCTAATATATCATTGTTGTTATGACACTGCTATGTTTTAGACTAAAATTAAATAAAATAAATCTTTGGCCCTTGTAATATTCTTATTGTTAATATTATTTTAGTACTTGTTAATTAGTTTTTATTATTATATTGTTTGTTTGCACACACACCTAGCATGAGACCTTCACAACTATGTATGTTTGAAAGCATGTTTAATATAATTTAGTGGCCAATGTGAGATTTATGTGCTAAATGCTCGTCCTATTTGTTTAACTTGGTGTGTAGCGGGCCTATTAGGAACATATATTTTTCTTTTGGTCTAAAACCTCCTTAAATAGTAATCCAATATCTTTGGGACATAAAGCGGGGGCGATAGACACCTTTTAGGACGTTATGCATGTGGTGGTGGGGTAGGGGTAGCTTAGGCCCTACGGAGATGATGGCATTGCCTCGAACCGTAAACGACAAACATTTGTTTTGTCTGTCCCTATACAGAAGCATAGCGCTGATCTATAAAGTCTTTTAGAATATCGCTTCCCTTTTGTTTTTTTATGTTTTGTAATTATTTTTATTCGGGGTAATTTATTAAATAAAATAATATTTTGCTGACTATTTAATTGTGTAATTTCTGTCTCCTAGCTTATTCCTTTATTATTTGCTTGGTATTTGTTATGTTTTATATTATGTTATCACCTAATCTCGCATGCTTTACTCATTAATTAAAATAGTAAAATGTTTAATATTATTCATCACTTAGTTGACATATTTAAATTATATTAGCTAAATGAAGTGATCATACTTGTTACTTTTATCCCCCACATAAGTTGCATGAGATATGGTCGGAATCTACATTTGTTGACTTTGAGGGATGCCTAACACCTTCCCCTCGAGGTAATTTGAATTTTACCCTGATCTGTGGTTCGTTGATCTTAGATAGATTTAGCTAGGTTAGATAAGTTCCCCAACGCACATTAATTTGTTAGGTGTCGAATATTCAAAAAATTAAAAGTCACAAAAGAGTTATAAGGTCGTCATTAAAACCCATTTTGCAAAAAAGGGAGTGCGACAATGATAAATTTATTGTATTTGGCCCAAGTCATTAACACTACTATATTTTTATGTATTATTATGGTTCAATATTTTTCTCTTTTGTTTCTTTACACTTTTTATTTGTTAATTCATTATATACTAAGAAATTTATCCGCGCTTCGCGTGGTTACAAATATAGATTGCATTGAACATGCAAATAATTTTTTATTAATATCCATACATTAACAATATTTCAACATGAATTTTATTATTTGTCATTATCACATAACTCAAGAACCTCTAATGAATGAAGTATTCATGAAATGATAAATCGTTGGTTCTTTATCAACATTAAACAAAAATAAAGAAAAAATAAGAATATATATGCAAGGTATTTTGTAATAAGAAGAAACATCTAAATTGCATAGATTATAGAATTGTGATATATATCTTAGGAGAAAATTCAAAAAATTCTTAACATTTTCAAAAAAGAAATTATGCTTGAACATGAAAGAAAGTATAACTTTTGAACTTGCAAAATGAATTTCTTCAATTGATAAGTGAGAAATTTTATATCTATGTAAAAAATAGATAATATGTAAGCTTATATATAACACTTTTAAGTTATATAATTTAACATAGGATATTGAAACATGAATTCTTGGAACTGACTACAATAATTATTTTCTGTACAATGAATATACGTACTACATGTGTATATGCTCAATATAACTGGAGACAATAAATTTGCAAAAATATAAATAATAGACTTTAAAAATGTACTAAAAATAACAATTAATATCATAAGCGTAAATTTATGAGGGTAAAAAAACATACTAGGATATGTAAAAATCTAATGAAATAGAAGGAAAAAATGAGTACACTGAATATGCACAATGTCCCTTTAAGAAAAATGTTCCCCTCTAATACCAGATGTTTAAAGAATTATATCCTATCATGATGGAACAATTTTATTCATCAACTTATTGATACAAAAACACTTGTGTCAGTAAGTCACTCAATAAGAGCAAAGCACACAAATATTTAATTTTTCTAAAGTAGTAGAAGAAGAAGAACAAAAATTTTGTTGTTTTAAAATGAGAGGAAATCCCTATATTTATAGACAACAAAGGGTAGTGTGAACAAATGCTTATAGTGCCTTATTATAAAGGTTACAACTATTTGGAAAAGTTGCAACCCTTCGGAAAGTTCACAACCTTTCATCAAAGTTACAATTTTTCATGATGTCGCAACTCTTCATTAAAGTCACAACTTTTCATAAAAGTAAGAACTTTTGATAAAAGTCGCAACTCTTTATTTAAGTCACAACTTTTGAAAAAACTCGTAACTTTTTATTAAAGTTGCAAATTTTCATAAAAATCACATCTTTTAATGAAAGAGGAGGGCTACTTTTGGAAATAAATAAATTTTAAAAAAAATCATGCTTGTGGTGCCGCCACTTAGGCGGGCCTGTGGTTCTCTATTATATAAATATATGATATGATATGATAATTATATTTTGGTGAAAAAATTAATTATTGTATATCAATTTTTAATGGAATTTGATTAATTTATGTTTAATATTTTTTTACTGTTTGCAAGAATTGCATAATGAGGAAGGTGAAAGAAGAGAAAGTGCAAGTTTGTTCAAAATGCAATACAGATTTAAGTATTGTCCCCTCGCAAAAAATAAGGTATGTCTTCTAATTTTTGTTTTTTATATTGTCATTCATATATTTTTGAATTATTATATATTGTGATATATCTCTTTATTTACTTCTAATAAGTAAATTTTATTTGAAAAGACACGAAAATTGATCAAATAAGGTAGAACATAGAGAGTTATATTGTTCCTTCATCCTATTTCATGTGAAGGTGTTATTGTTTAGAGAGCCAAACAAATTTTTTTCTTTGATTAAAGTATTCACAAATTCTTTTTGAATAATTCTTTATCTTGACTTACAATATTTTTTAAATGTGTAATTATTCTAAAAAAAGGTTTGAAGAATTTGTACCCGAATCAATAGTGAAATTATGTATTTTGACTTTCTTATGTTGACTATATACTTAAATTGTAAAACCAAAAATACACTTCTAATGCAACCATTCTTTTACATATTTGTCGTTATTAGAGTTCTTTTTATTCCCGTGGTGATGAAAAATAACATGTACTTAATAAAACAAGTTAAGGTTGTATCAAAATTGACCTACACATCACTCTTTTTAAAAATGTAAAACTGGCAATAGTCATTTGATATTGGCTTTATTTTTACATTTTGTTCATGTTATATGGATTCATTATTTATACTATGTTCATCCTATTACGTGTTAAAGTGTTATTATTTTGAGGAATCAAACAATTTCTTTTATAAAATATTCTCATTCATTCGCTATGTTGAATTGTAGCACTTTTTCTGTATACATTCTTATTTTATAAAGTTATAGAATTTATGCCCGAATTCCTAGTCAAACTAAGATGTTTTAACTTCTACTCCATACCTTTTAACATAATTCGAGATAAAGAAAGTTCATATTATAAGTAAAATTTTCAAATAAAACTACCAGATTTTGACTCTAGGTCTATGTCAAATAAGTAGACAGAAAAGTAATTTCATTCATTGTAAATATAAATGTGTGTGAAAAATAATTGATATAACTTCGTAAAATGCTTAGTTCTTAGGCCTGATGACCAAATGTAAGGGATCAGAGACATATTGTCAAGTAAAGAAGATAATTTATTGAGCATGGACAAATTGAAAATTCAAAAAAGGCGAACCCAAAAAATTCGCTAATGAGGATACTGCTATGAATAAAAGTCCTGACATGATCATTCATACTCCACTATCACCTCCTCCTCCTGTTGTTGTTGTTGCTGCTACAAGTTTAAGGAGAATGGAGAATTTCTTCGATCGTAAATGATATACTACTTGTTGATGATGATCAAGTTTCGAATGAACACATCATATCTACTAGTAGTAATGGAAGGGGAAGAGGTAGAGATAGAGGTAGAGGAAGAGGAAGAGTGTGTTGATTCGAAACTTGATCACCAACAACAAGTGGTGTATTATTTACTATGGAATAAATTGATTCTTCATTTCTGCTAGAGCTTGTCGAAACAACAACATGAGGAGGGGATGGTGAATTATCAATGAGAATGTCAACAATATAATTAGTATGAATATCCTTAGGATTTAACTTTTAGGATTCACTTTTATTGGATTTTTCGCTTTTATATAAGGAACTGAATTAAAGTTCTTCCTATTGATTCAACATAGCTTACAGTCAAAATTTTGTACTTGTATTTGGAAATTTACTTATAATATGTGAAATTATAAGGGTTGAAACTATATAAATTCTTTAAATTTATGAAAATGAAATGTGTACAAATTTAAAGACTTCACGAAAACTACTCCAAATAAACATAGCTAATGAATCAACATTTTTTTTTATAAATATTGTTGGACACCAAAAAGAGTAACAATTTAACATAAAATAGTACGGAGGGAGTATAAACATTATATCCATAACTTAATAAGCTCTTTTTATTTTTTTTAGAATTCTGAATCCTTAAACTTAAATGATAGATCCACCTCTACCGTTGTAGTGACATAAGTGCTCCTATCAAGGTCATATAAAAGTAGTTGTGTTTCTATTTGCTTCTTCCCACATTATGGTTGTAATTATCTTAGGTACAAATTGTTCAAGTTTTTAAAAATAAATATACATTTTTGAAAATTACATGAAAAATATTGCAAATCAATATAGCGAATGATTTAAAATATTTGATTTGTTTGGGATAAAACTATAGTTAAAAGAAAATATACTTGGTGGAAGCTAAAAAAAATATATATGTTACTATACCTAACAATTAAAAATATTTTAAGTGGAGAATAATATTTACCTGATTTTCTGCAAGGGGCCAATACCTAAATGCATATTGCATTCTTGCCAAACATCCCTTTTTTGTTTTGATATCTTACTCGTTAGGAATTTCTTGCAAACTGTTAAAAAATATTAAACATAAATTAATCAAATTTCAAAGAAAAAAACCATTAAAATAATGAAATTTGTCATGTAATGTATTAAAAATAAAAAGTGACAAGAGCAAAAAAAATGTTGAACCATATTAAAACAAATTGATCATACAAGAAAGTTAATAAATAAATACATAAATTGTTTAATCAAGAAACATGATGTACACTAAGTTGATTTATAAAAGACATGGATCACATAAACCTTGAAAATTACAAATTCTATTGGAATGAACGGTAACAAAAAAAAAAAATGAAAATCAAGATCATTAATTCAAAAGGGCAAATAATTTTTCAAAATCACTAATAACAAAAAAGAAATCCCCAAAAACAAAAGATCAAATTTTAAATTATAATAAAAATATATAAAGAATATTTTAAAACTCACAATTCCAGATCATGAAATCACAAATACAAATTATTTATCAACATCACTCAAGCCAAAAATGAACTTCCAAATAAGAAGCTCTTACCGTTTAATAAACAATTTAGAGTTATTTTCCAACTCTTGTAATGAAGTTTATATAGACTGAGTTAGGGTTTACAGTTAAGTAACTAACGGGTCAACTCATTTAGCTAGCACCCCTTATGGGTATATTAGGTGCAAAAAGATATTTTTCAAAAATATTTATTAGGTTTTGACAAAATCTCTAGATACATATATCTAGGAATATATACATAAGGTCAAAGTGTATATTTTTTTTTTGTGTATATATATATATATATATATATATATATATATATATATATATATATATAAATATATGATAAAGTTTTTCAAAAAAATATCTTTTTGGGCTTAATATATCCATAAGGGATGCTAGCTAAATGAGTTGGTTCATTAGTTAATGTAACACTAAACCCTTAGTCAATCTATATAAACGTCATTAAAATAGTTGGAAAAACAACTCTATATCGTCTAGAGAACGGCGAGAACTAGTTATGTTTAGGTTCATTTTTTTTTGAGTGATGTTAATAAATAATTTGTATTTGTGATTTCATGATCTAGAATTTGTGAGCTTTTTAATATTCTTCTCATTGTTTTGATTGTAATTTAAAATTTGATCTTTCGCTTTCGGGTATTTCTGTAACGACCTGTTCTCGTCGTTATATAAATGCCAACAGGGGAAAATTGAAACCGAAAAACTTTTTAGTTGTATTTGGATTTTCTCAATCTTGTCCAAATATTGAGGAAATCGGAGTCACTAAAGTGTAGAGAATTATGGTAGCAATCGGGTGAACGATTTATGATTTTGATTACATGATTAGTTAGATAGCTCGTTAACAAACCCGTACAACTTTACGTAATTGAATTTGAGTTTCTCAATCTTTGTGAATCGAACTTAGGGTACAGGGTATTATCTGAGTGTCGTGGGTTAGAGATGTGTTATAAAAAAGGGATTTTAGAATCCTTTAAAAATTTCTCTAATTCAGTTTGTGCCGCTATTGCAGGAGATTTGTCGCTCTGGTGGGGTTGCTATAGCGGGATTTAAGTATTGTGGACGGTGCGACGGAACTAAAAACTGAAGATGAAAGATGAAGAAGTCACTTGTTCAAAAGTGTCGCTTTGGTGGACACTTGAGTCACTCTGGCGCCGCCACTATAGAGGATGAGTGCCTCTGTGGTGGGCCAGACATGACTAAATGACCTTCTTTGGAACTTTTTGTCTTTTAAAACTAAGGAACAACCCCAGGCTATTTCTACTCTTTTTTCACCATTCTTGAGGCTAAAGGTATGCTTTTTCACTCCCAAAATATATTTTCCATACATAAAATATAATAGAATGGGTTAATAATGATGGAGAATGGTTATGTTGTGGATTCTATGGTGGAGACAATCCTAAATTGGTTGGTTAGGATCATGGGTTTGATCTACGACTAATATAATTGTTATAATATTGAGTAATTAGCGATTCTTTGTTGATTCCCATGTTATTTTGAAAATTTGTAGACCAAGAAAAAGCAGAACAAAGACGGAAAGAAAAGGATCAAGTTTCTTAGGGTTTCAAGCTTGTTTCAAGGTAGGTGATGGTAGTGATTCAATGTCTCTGTGGTGTTTGCATGTTCTTGATCAATTGTGATACGTGTATATGTACAAATGTTGCAATGTTGATCATACTTGTTGAAAATGATAAAGATGAATGATGTTGCTATTGAATCATGATATAAATGTATGATCTTGATGATATACTTGTGACTGTGATTGTGGTGTGTGTTTGGGATAGGCTTCCACATTTCGGCATAACTAACTTAGATTTCATTGCCACATTTTGGCAAAATTTAGGATCGGGTTGCCACATTTTGGCATAACTTCAGATCGGATTTTAATGTTTTGGCATAATATTTTATTTGATTGCCACGTTCCTGCATCATTATGGGATCGCATAGCCACGTTCAGGCAGGCTAAATTTTTTGGTTTGGGTTCCGTGAGAAGACCAATGATATGATGATAAGTGTTTAAGTGTTGTTGATTCTTCGTGTCGATAATATCGTATATGTTGATATATATGCATGTGATTATAATGTTTCTTGACTTGTTTATGTTACACTAGTGGGATAGTCTTGTGACCCTAGGCAATTAAATTCTGCATTTAAATTCGGCATTTGTTTAATTAACTTGCTTTCCTAACTTAATTGTCTTAGTTTTTATTTTCTTGCTTAGTTTGGATTGTAGTAGTGGTTCTCCCACCGGAGGGTCAGTGTGGGTGCAAATCACGACGGTCTGGGTTCTGACTTATTTGGTATAAGATCTTGGTTCGTTGATCTCAATCTACCAAAATGAATCTAATAGAGTCTAGTAAAATGGTACGAGGGCGCATTTACTGTTCTTAGAGAGGCTATAGGACTTTAGAAAATCTCTATATTTTTTCTCTTGTCTCCTTTCATTCTATAACTCAGTTCCAATTGGTATCTAATCTCCTTTACTCTTCCGTTCACAAATAGTTAATAAAAGGTTCAACGGTTTTCATCCTGTAGCTCCCGTCAATGATCCAGCTGAGGAACCTACACAGAGAGGTTGCGGTAGAGGCAGGGGTAGAGGAAGAGCTGTAGATAGAGGTCGTGGTAGAACAGTGCTTGATGGGATTGAGGTACGGGTTAACAATGATCCTATAAATAGATCATGTCAGTCCATAATGAGGAGATAGAAGAGGATATGGAGGTTGAAGATGTTGAGGAGAATTGATAAGAGGATGAGCTACGGATAAAGATTGTGGTTGTTCCGCATCGCACCGGTGTTAGTTCAACAAATTATGGTGTTCTTAAAACGGTTGGATGGTTCTGGAGGGCTTCCACCTACTCAAGTTCAAGCTAATTTTGTAGTTTCTACACCCACACCTAAGACTGGTGGAAGTATAGATCTGGATACTTTCTTCCGTGCTTTGTTGGGTCCCGATATGACCGGTATGAGCATAATATGTTGACTATGTTCTTGAAGCTTAAGATCCTGATATTTATGGGTTCTGAAACTGAAAATGTTTATGAGTTTATCTTGTTGTTTACCAACATAGGGTAGATTTCTTGTCCTTCCAACTTCAAGGTGAGGCGAAGAAATGGTTGAGAGCTCATATGGAGTGCACATCTTTTACTTTACCTCCACTCACTTTTACCTAGTTTCATGCTCTATTTTTGGGAAAAATATGTGCCTAGAACTTTGAGGGATCGCAAGAAATATGAGTTCATGGCCTTAGAGCAACGTGGTTTATGACACAACATTCCATGCTTTGTATAGATATGCTACGCAGTTTGTGAATACAAAGGAGGAGAGGATCTGGTTATTTATTCGGGGATTGAATTTTGAGTTGCAAGTAATATCTGTTCATATGACTTCTTCAGGGAGGATCTTTAATGATGTGAAATATTATGTTAAGAAAGTGGAGGGTTCAGACAAGACGGTAAGGCTAAGGCATTGGGTAAGAGAGCCAAGAATTTCAAAAAAATTCATTGCTCATATTCTAGAGGCTCCGGTCGACCAACACTGGGAGCAAAGCCAGTTCACTCTGCAATGCCCGACTATACAGGTAACTACTCGGGGATTCCATCTTATAATTTTTAGGATAGATATGGACTTGCACCATCGATGGGCAGCAGACCATCCTTTGATCGTATTTTCTATGATTGTGGACAACTTGGACATATGAGGAGAGATATTGATTACCCCCATCTGCATGTACTAGAGTCCATGGAGAAGCTATCTAGAGCAGTGGTACCTGCGGGGAATGGTAATAATGGTAGATGGTGTCCACAAGATAGGGAGAGGTTGTGGAGGTAGATGAAATGGTGGTTGAGGCAGTGGCAATGGGCAAGAAAGCTGGGTAGTAGCTCATAATGATGATAGGGCTCAAGTTATGCTTTTCCAGGAAAGAATTAAGAAGAGGCGTCTGATGCGGCGATCACATGTACTATTCTTGTCTGTGATCGGATGGCTAATTTGTTGTTTGATCCGGGTTCTACTTATTCTTATGTATTCATGGATTTGCTTCCATGTTTGATATTATTTGTGATGTACTTGATGCCCACATTCATGTTTCTACCCACGTTGGAGAGTCACTCATAGTTACCCATGTATATCGTGCTTGCCCTATTTTGTTTATGGGATATCAGACTTGGGTTTATTTGGTGATTTTGGATAGATTTACTTTGACATAATCTTAGGCATGACTTGGTTTTCCCCCTATTATGTTGTGCTTAATTTAAATACCAATTGTTTGTTACTCTAGAAATTCTGGGAAGGGAAAAGTTAGAGTGGGAAGGGGTGTACAAGCCTAAGAAAGCTAAGTTTATATCCTCCATTTGGACTAGTAAATTAGTATAGCAACGATGTTTGGCTTATTTGGATCATATTAAGGATGTTGGGATTAAGGATCCATCTATTAAGTCAATTCCTCTGGTGTCCAAATTTAGTGAAATGTTTCCCAATGACTTGCCTTGCATGCCTCCAGATAGAGATATAAATTTTTACATTGATTTAGAGCCTGGTACGCACCCCATTTTTATCCCTCCATATCGCATTGCTATGGCAGAATTAACAGAGCTTAAGGCTAAAATCTAACAGTGTCACGACCAAAAAATGGACGTGATGGCACTCGTCTTATCCCACCAAGACAAGTCAGCCTAAAACTCAACCATTACAATAAAATGCGGAAAATTTACTATCAACTTAAATTATACCCCAAAATCTGGTTGTCACGTGTACAAGCCTCTATAGTATTATAATTGATTCAAAAGAAAATTATAAGTCTCATATGATATTGTTTCTAGAGTAGAACAAGATCATAAATGGGAGTAAGAAGGTCTGCTGAGATGACAAACAGCTACTTCACAAATCTCCAAGAAGCCTCGGAAAAGAAGACAATATATCATAAAGGTCCGGGCTAGTAACCTACAAAAAAAATTGTAGAAGCAAGGGGTGAGTACCAAACCACACGGTACTCAGGAAGTAAACCTCTAAACACAAGCTAAGGGGATGAAATATGGGTACTCCTACCACCCCCAACCGAACCTCCACAACTACAACCTGCATAAACATCAGTCCAACCTAACAGCTCACAGTTTACATAGCACGTAACTCAACAACAACACTTAGACAAATTACATATCCTCCACAAAGATACTTTAACAAATTGCATATCCTCAACAACAAGCTCAGTATTCATCAATCACCAATTTCACAGAAAGGCATTCACAAAATCAGCAAAACACAATATCAAGTTCACCAATGATAAGTATGTGCAATGCAATGTCAAGTATAATGATGCATGTCTGACCTAGTGATACACACCTGCTGTCTCTCAGTCCAGGACCCAAGGGGGACATATATGTCCATGCATCTGTCGCGGCGCATGACACGACCCTCGATAATAGTAACCATCGCGGCGCGCGATACGTCCCTCGAAATATAGTATCTATCGCGGCGCGAGATACGTCCCTCGAAATATAGTATCCATCGCGGCGCGCGATATGTCCCTCGAAATGGTACATCCTCTTTAATATCTCATTCTTTCTCAATGCACATAACACTTGTCACAACCATATCTTAAAATAATGCAAATGACATGTTTACACAAATAAAGAAGATATGACCATTTTCATAACATTGGACAATGCACAACAACAGAAACAGGATATCACATCAACAAACACTAAACAAGCCTTCAAACCTTTCTCAACACATCACACATAAACAATTAATTAGATTGTCTTTTGTTACCCCTTTTTCATCATTAGAGTTAATCAATGTGAACAAGTCAACCCATCACCAAGTCCCATTACTCCCAACCATATACCACAAGGAAATACACGCATTTCATACACTTAACAAGAGTTTAGAAATCTACTTGCCTGAATCAAATAAAAATCTACTCCGAAACTTGAGCCCTTTCCTTTTGTTGAGCTTCCAACTTAAAGCAATCTATTCAAACAAATAACCATAATAAGATTTCAAAACTAACAATACTATTATTACTATGTGTTTAGCCTTGACCCAAAAGCGACCAAAATTTATAATCAAATTCCTAAATCTTGATGTCAATTAACATGTCAACTCTCATTTTTCAAAATTTCAAGCCTAGGATTTACTCATAATTTATTTATTTTTTTTCTAAACACTATAACCTTAATGATTTTTCTATTATATAATATACACAATATTTAATTATATATCTCAATATTTCAAACTTAAATTATAAAACAATAATAAAATAAGAATTTACCAATTTTGGGAATCACTGGGAATCGTATGAAACCAAGACATAAATGGCTCACATGTAGATTTTTAATTTATATATAATAAATATGTAATAGTTACCATCATTGACCATAGATAATCTTTCCCCCACAATTTACACCCCACCAAAGTGATACACTAACATTACTTTTCCGAGAAAATCATTTACTTTGTAATTTATAAGTAGTAACAATCTAAATCATCCAGTAAGCATTCAACATACTAATGGAATCCAATCTATTATCCAATCAACCATTAAGGACTTGAGAATTTACCTTGAGTGCAGCCGTTCTAGGTTGGTTCCGTATTCGCCTATTTTGTTTTTTTTTTCTTTTTCCGAACTGTGATCTAATTATAAAGTTGAATTCCACTATCTTAAGTTAATTTATGTGGGCCTAGTGGTAAGGGTATTCAATAAATATAGGCTTGACCCAATAACTATCACTAATTAAAATAATTATTTAATAATACCACCAACTAAATATCTGAAGTTATCCAATAGTTTAATATTCTCAAACTAATTTCATGAACTGATAAAAAAACATTACTCGGGCAACTATCGAGAGGGGATAAAATAGTAATTTTATAAAAATTTCAATATTGACTTTTAGGGTCATTACATTATCCACCACTAAAAATCATGTTCGTCCTCGAACATATGGAGGAGGAAGAATAACCAATGCTACCAACAGTCTGAGGCATGATCTTTCAGAGTCGGTGTTCATCTCTCTAAGTGAGCTCCTTCTTAAGACAATTTCATCAATATCAACTACTAAGAATCGAAATTTCAAATCAAACTTTGAAATATCTCCAAATTAAGAGTGATTATCAAGTCACAGACTAACCCATCAACCCAATCTAAACTTAAATTCATTGGACCTTAACACAGATAACCTTCTGAATCGATATCGGCTACACTCAGAAGTGAAATTTTAACCAACCACCACACCCATATTGCACAAACCATCCTAGATCTTATCAAGATTTCCTTGTGACAATATAATCTTTTCATGAGCTTAACTATGAAAATATGATCTTTAGACATCAAGTACTAATCAAGGGAGAATCAAACTTATCTAACCTAAGAACAACAAGGTCAAGTAACCACATAGCTAGCGATACGCCTAAGCTAACAGAACCTCTAACAACACTCTTAGACAATTGTAACTCTTCATACCTTTTATATAGGTTCTCATAAACAAGGTTGTGCGTGTAGAACTACTTATGTACTTCAACTTCAAAACAAAACCAACCTATCATAACTGAAGTGATCAATTCTGCCCAAGGATCTCATCATATCAAGGTACATAAGAGGATCGGTACATCCGATCCACCACTAAGAATTCACCCATAGATGTGGAAATACCCGTAATATAAGTAGGGAATCATACTCCAAATAGTGCCCAATACGAAGAAGGTGGTTACATAAGAATATACAGTAGCAAGATTGAATAATACTAAACACTTCTTCCATAATGTCCATATCAAATATTTCCATTCATCTAACTACATCTCTCAATTATTATTTTTTTGGCCACTAAATTCAACCAGTGTGATCCCCATTACAATCTCACACATACTCGATTTATCAAACTCCATCCTCTCAGTACGATAATAAAGCCACCATTCTTAATACTAACAAACATCCTAACCACATCAATCACTTACCTTACTCTCAAACCATCACTATATTAAAGTCTTCTTAGCACACACATTATTGCCTCTAAAATTTTTGAACTATGGCTTCCTCTCTTCCCATTTAAGCATTTCATGACAAATACAGGTCACACCAAAAGCTCATAACATTAATTTCAAATCTAAAAGTACCTTACCATCGAGATACAACAATTGAATCACACTCAATGTGATCGACATTTCTTACCTTACCAATTCATACCTTGACAAAGCACACTGCCACAATTCTAAACTCACCATGAAAATCTTGATTTTTTTTTCCAACCATGTAACACAATCCATTATCTATTAACATTAGTTCGTACCTTGAAGATTTTTTTTTTCTGAATTCATGTATCTTACCTTTTTATTGATCGCCTTTCTATCGATCTTATCATATCCTTCGCTAAAAATTGAACCATACTCATTATCATACTCAAAATCACAATAGAATTTATAATCACACTCGAGTTGAACGTATATACATTCATTTCTCAAGTCTTATCCAATAGTTCTTAACCAATATGATGAAGTTGTGACATTATTATCATAACCAAAGCAAATTGAATAAAGTCACATGTCTCTAAATCCAGTTCTCAATCCCTTTGAAGATACCTCTTTAACCTTTGCAATTAGAAAAAATATACTTACTCTCACCTCTTTTTGAATGCTCCACTACATCCCACACTTTTCATTAAGACTGTAGATGCTTTAAATTTTATTCGAGCAGTGTCTCTACATATTCTTAGACTTTCCATACGATCACATTACTCACCAAATAGTGGAAAACCGCCACATTAGATACTTGCTAGTCGTTATTACCATACAAAATTTGTTTAGCCAATAATCCTTATCATATAGTTGCATCTTAATTACGATTTCATCACAAATTCTTATTATCGTTATTCTCGTTAGACATTTTTCTCATCTCAAAGTCAACCTTTTCATCTACATGACAGTTCAAACCCATCTACACCAATCTAATTCAAAATACTAACTCAACTTTATACATGTTTCCTTACTAAAATTGTCAGTTACCTTCACACAAATATACTCATTTAGATTTTCTTTACCTTTAAGCTTCTCAACCTAAATGTATTAATGTCATACCAAATACCCATCACTAAAAATTTTCTTATAAATAATGCTTAAGTCAATCGTATTTAGTAACAAGCTGGTTGGTTTCTCAAATATGAATGTGACATCGAATCTTATTATACGAGCATGTGATACAACTGATAACTCCTTAAGTAGTTAGTATTCATGCTTAACAATCAACATATCTATTTTTGTAAACCATTAGAACCACATTGTGAAAGTCTGTTACATCCACCACTAGAACACATCATACCTATCGAGAAGATTGTATCCAAATAGCCCACACATTTTTACCTATCGAATAACTTTAAAATATTATCAAATTCGCTCCATATCTAGCCCAAGCTATATGTATTCTTTCGTAAGGCAGGTCGATAACAAAAGTAAGACACTCCATAATTCTAATCAAGTACCTATCAGTACCATTGTAATAGTCGTATCATGACCTTCTTTGGTAGACACTCAATCTGTGAAACCACAGTACCATTGTAATAGTCGTATCATGACCTTCTTTGGTATACACTCAATCTGTGAAACCACAGAAGGGATTCTGACCTGAATTGGTGCAACACCATTTGCTAAGCAACCTATTAATGGTATGACAACTATATCAACTGTATTTTTCAAGGTTACACTATTTATTATCTAGCCAATTCTTCAAACATTTAACTTCTAATTGTCGAACCACTTCATATATTGCTTATACCAGATAAGTACTATATTTATTATTATTATTATTTTTACTATGATAACTAACCTTACTCAAACCTTTCAAATATGATCACACATTAGTTTCATAAGTATATCATTTCCACCTTAATATCTGATCTAACATCAAGCCAATACACGACACGCCAACGATTCACAAAAGGAACTACGCACGAGTCATCACATAAATGAGAGTGAATGGAGTGAAGCGATAAGAATCAAAATGGGACCAAGTACGCACAATAAAGATCCATGAAGTAAAGATATTTCCTAAAAGTCACTATAGCCTCTCGAAGATAAGTACAGACGTCTCCGTACCGATCATCGAAATTCTATTTAGACTCGACTTGTACACACGTGAGACCTATGAACCTGGGGCTCTGATACCATTTTGTCACGACCAAAAAATGGACGTGATGGCACTCGTCTTATCCCACCAAGACAAGTCAGCCTAAAACTCAACCATTACAATAAAATGCGGAAAATTTACTATCAACTTAAATTATACCCCAAAACCTGGTTGTCACGTGTACAAGCCTCTATAGTATTATAATTGATTCAAAAGAAAATTATAAGTCTCATATGATATTGTTTCTAGAGTAGAACAAGATCATAAATGGGAGTAAGAAGGTCTGCTGAGATGACAAACAGCTACTTCACAAATCTCCAAGAAGCCTCGGAAAAGAAGACAATATATCATAAAGGTCCGGGCTAGTAACCTACAAAAAAAAATTGTAGAAGCAAGGGGTGAGTACCAAACCACACGGTACTCAGCAAGTAAACCTCTAAACACAAGCTAAGGGGATGAAATATGGGTACTCCTACCACCCCCAACCGAACCTCCACAACTACAACCTGCATAAACATCAGTCCAACCTAACAGCTCACAGTTTACATAGCACGTAACTCAACAACAACACTTAGACAAATTACATATCCTCCACAAAGATACTTTAACAAATTGCATATCCTCAACAACAAGCTCAGTATTCATCAATCACCAATTTCACAGAAAGGCATTCACAAAATCAGCAAAACACAATATCAAGTTCACCGATGATAAGTATGTGCAATGTAATGTCAAGTATAATGATGCATGTCTGACCTAGTGATACACACCCGCTGTCTCTCAGTCCGGGACCCATGGGGGACATATCTGTCCATGCATCTGTCGCGGCGCATGACACGACCCTCGATAATAGTAACCATTGTGGCGCGCGATACGTCCTTCGAAATATAGTATCCATCGCGGCGCGCGATACGTCCCTCGAAATATAGTATCCATCGCGGCGCGCAATACGTCCCTCGAAATGGTACATCCTCTTTAAGATCTCATTCTTTCTCAATGCACATAACACTTGTCACAACCATATCTTAAGATAATGCAAATGACATGTTCACACAAATAAAGAAGATATGACCATTTTCATAACATTGGACAATGCACAACAACAGAAACAGGATATCACATCAACAAACACAAAACAAGCCTTCAAACCTTTCTCAACACATCACACATAAATAATTAATTAGATTGTCTTTTGTTACCCCTTTTTCATCATTAGAGTTAATCAATGTGAACAAGTCAACCCATCACCAAGTCCCATTACTCCCAACCATATACCACAAGGAAATACACGCATTTCATACACTTAACAAGAGTTTAGAAATCTACTTGCCTGAATCAAATAAAAATCTACTCCGAGACTTGAGCCCTTTCCTTTTGTTGAGCTTCCAACTTAAAGCAATCTATTCAAACAAATAACCATAATAAGATTTCAAAACTAACAATACTATTATTACTATGTGTTTAACCTTGACCCAAAAACGACCAAAATTTATAATCAAATTCCTAAATCTTGATGTCAATTAACATGTCAACTCTCATGTTTTCAAAATTTCAAGCCTAGGATTTACTCATAATTTATTTATTTTTTTTCTAAACACTATAACCTTAATGATTTTTCTATTATATAATATACACAATATTTAATTATATATCTCAATATTTCAAACTTAAATTATAAAACAATAATAAAATAAGAATTTACCAATTTTGGGAATCACTGGGAATCGTATGAAACCAAGACATAAATGGCTCACATGTAGATTTTTAATTTATATATAATAAATATGTAATAGTTACCATCATTGACCATAGATAATCTTTCCCCCACAATTTACACCCCATCAAAGTGATACACTAACATTACTTTTCCGAGAAAATCATTTACTTTGTAATTTATAAGTAGTAACAATCTAAATCATCCAGTAAGCATTCAACATACTAATGGAATCCAATCTATTATCCAATCAACCATTAAGGACTTGAGAATTTACCTTGAGTGCAGCCGTTCTAGGTTGGTTCCGTATTCGCCTATTTTGTTTTTTTTTTCTTTTTCCGAACTGTGATCTAATTATAAAGTTGAATTCCACTATCTTAAGTTAATTTATGTGGGCCTAGTGGTAAGGGTATTCAATAAATATAGGCTTCACCCAATAACTATCACTAATTAAAATAATTATTTAATAATACCACCAACTAAATATCTGAAGTTATCCAATAGTTTAATATTCTCAAACTAATTTCATGAACTGATAAAAAAATATTACTCGGGCAACTATCGAGAGGGGATAAAATAGTAATTTTATAAAAATTTCAATATTGACTTTTCGGGTCATTACAAACAGCATATTTATAAGGGATTTATTTTCCCTAGTGATTCCCCATGGGGTGCTCGAGTTATTTTTATTAAGAAGTATTATGGTAGCATGAAATGTGTATATATTACCATCAATTGACTATAGTCACTATTTGAAACAAGTATCCCTTGCCTCGAATAGACGATATCTTTGACCAATTTCAAGGGGCAACAATTTTCTCTAAGAGACGGTTACCTCAATTCAAAACTAGGTCGGAGGATGTGCCCAACATGGAGTTTAGAACTCGCTATGGATATAATGAATTTTTGGTTATGTCGTTTGGGTTGACCAATGCACCAGCAACGTTTATGAGTTTTATGAATAGGGTGTTCGAACCATTTCTTGATTCGTTTGTGAAAGTATTTATTGACAATATTTTGGTTTATTCGAAAAGTGAAGAAGAACATTCCAACCATCTTCGCACTATTTTGGGTATTCTTGGGAAGTAAAAGTTGTATGCTAAACGTTCCAAGTGTGAATTTTCGTTGAAATAGGTTGTATTTTTTTGGCATGTAGTTGAAAAAGAAGATGTAATGGTTGATGCTCAAAATATCAAGGTGGTTAAGAATTGGTTTGGCCTAGTTCTGTGACGGAAGTTAGGAGTTTTGTGGGACTCGCTAACTGTTATTTTCGGTTTATTAAGAATTTTGCCTCCATTTCTACTCACTTGACTATTTTGATGAAGAAGGAACTATCATTTGATTGCATTGAAAAATGTGAAGAAAACTTTACAAAATATCAAGACTCTCTTCACCACCGCGCCCATTCTAGCATAATGGGTTGAAGATAAATATTTTTTCATTTGTTGTAATACTTCACAATCTGATTTGCGTTTTGTGGTGATGTTAGGTAAGAATGTTATAGCTTATGCCTCGAGTCAGTTGAAGGTACATGAGAAGAACTAGCCAGCGTATGCTTTAGAGTTGGTAGAGGTAGTGTTTGGTCTTAAGATTTGGCTACATTACCTCTATGACGTTAAGTGTGAAGTGTTTACCGATCATCGTAGGTTACATCAGGTTTTCACTCAAAAGGATCTGCATTTGAGACAGCGAAGATGGATGAAGTTACTCAAGGATTATGATGTGACAATTCAATACCATATGGGTAAGGCTTATGTTGTGGCATTTTCTTTGAGTCAAAAAACGGTAAATATGGTTAACTAAGCCTAGTTGAGTATAACCAAGCGACCTTTAGCCAAAGAAATTCAAACCTTAGAGTCCAAGTTCATGCGATTTGGCATTTTTGAAAGGGGAGGGGTGTTACATAACATTGAATTTAAGGCCACGTTCATTCAGGAGGTCAAGGAGAAACAATTTGAGGATGAAAGTTTGAACAAACACAAGGATAAAATGGCGAATGGTAAGGCGCAAGAGGCCACTCTTGATGTTGATGATTTACTTAGTGTTAAAGGGAGAATATGTGTTCCTCGAGTTGATGACTTCATTCAAAAATTGTTTGCAGAATCTCATAGTTCGTGATATTCTATTCATCTGGATGTGACCATGCTGTATAGAGATCTGAAGTAAATTTATTGGTGGTCAGGTATGAAGAAAGACATTGCGGTGTTTGTCGCAAAGCTTCAAAAGTACCAAAAAGTGATATATGATCATCAAAGGCTGGAAGGTTTGCTCCAAAATAATTCCAATTCTGGATTGGAAGTGGGAATGAATAGCCATGGATTTTGTTTTTGGTCTTCCCAAGACTTTGGGAAACTTTGATTCTGTTTGGGTAGTGTTTGATAGATTGACTAAGTCAACCCATTTTATTCGTGTAAGGATAGACTATAATGTTGAACAGTTGGCTAAAGTGTATGTGAAAGAGATAGTGAGGCTACATGAAGTGCCCATTTCTATCATCTCAGATTGTGGTACCCAATTTACTTCTAAGTTTTGGAGGAAATTTCATGATGAATTGGGCACGCAACTCACTTTTAGTACAGTCTTTCATCCATCGACAGATGGATAATCACAAAGGACCATTTAAGTAGTGGAAGATACGTTGAGAATCTGTGATTAATTTTGGAGGACATTGCGGTAAGTTATTACAATTGTGTTATTTTTCTTATAATAATAGTTATCACTCAAGCATTGATATGGCACCATTTGAGGAATTTCATGGGAGGGGGTGTAGATCACTTATAGGTTGGTTTGAGTCTGGATATGTGAAACCTTTAGGGGTTGATTTAGAGAAGGATGCTTAAGATAAGGTTAGGAGTATTCAAGCTACGATTTTAGTAGCTAAGACTACACAAAAGAAGTATGTGAATCATAATAAAAGAGACATTGAATTTCAGACTGGAGAGAACGTTCTTCTTAAGGTATCACCCATGAAAGAGGTGATGAGATTTTGTAGGAAGGGTAAGCTAAGTCCTAGATACATTGGCCCATTTGAGATTCATGAATGTGTGGGGAGCAATAGCATAAAGGTTGGCGTTACCTCCTAATTTATCAAGTGTTGTATTTCATATATCCATGTTGAAGAGGTATCATGGGGACGGGGATTATATCACTAAGTGGGTACTCTATTGTGTTATACAAGGACCTCCAATCTGAGGAGAAACTGGTAGCAATTCTTGATCATGATGTGTGAAAGTTGAGGACCAAAGAGATTAAGTCTGTGAAGGTTCAATGGAATCAACTTTTTGTCGAGGAAGCTACTTTGGAGACCGAAAAGGATATGCGAGACAAGTATCCTCAACTGTTCTTCAAATAAGGTACTGCCTCCTTCTTTCCTTAGCCTTTTTTTCCTAAGTTTTCACTCTGGGGTGAGTAACAGGAAAATTGGTATCTATCGTAACTACATGTTCCTGTTGTTGTTGAAATGCCACCGTGGTGAAATTGGGGCCTGAAAAAGTTTTTTGTAGTATTTGAATTTTCCAACCTCGTCCACGTGTGGAGGAAATAGGAGACACTAAAGTGTAAAGATATCTGGTAGCAACGGGCTGCAACATTCATGATTTTGATTACATGAGTAGTTAGATAACTCATTTACGAACCCGTATAAATTTAAGGAATTGAATTTGAGTGAATATACATCTGAGAATCGAAATTAGTGTCGAGTGTATATTCTGAGAGTCTTAGGTTAGAGGTGTGTTGGAAAAAAAGGATGATGGAATCTTTTAAAAGGCTCTCTGGCTCAGCTTGTTCAGTTGTGGCGGGAGTTTTGTAGCTCTGGCGGGGCCTATACAATGGGATTTGGGCGCGTGCGAAGGAACCAAAAATTATATATGAAAGATAAACATGTCACTGGTTCAAAAGTGTTGCTTTGACGGGCACTTGAGTTTCTATAGCATCGTCGCTAAAGTGGGATGAGGGCCACTATGGCGGGCCATATGCGACTCAATGTCGTGAATAAACCCCTAAACGACCTTATTTGGCACTTTTCTACTTTTAGAGCTAAGGAACGACCCATAAACAATTCTACTTGTTTTTCACCATACTGAGGCTAATGGTAAGATTTTCACTCACCGAATTCGTTTTTAGATCCGTAGAACATAATGAAATGGGTGAATAATGATGGGGAATAATTTTGTTCTGTATTCTATACTTGAGACAATCCGAAATTGGTTAGTTGAGATCATGGATTTTATTGACGTTTCATAAAATGGTGATAGTTTGGGTGAAAGTAGTGATTGTTTGTTGATACCGTGTTATTGTGATGGTTTGTAGACCATGAACAATCAAAACGAATCTGAAAAGGAAGGATCAAGTTCCATGGGGTTTCAAGCTTGTGTCGAGGTAGGTTATGGTTGTGATACTGTGTTTATATAATGTATACATATTCTTGCTTCATTGTGATACTTGCATATATATAAATGTTTCAATATTGATCACACTGGGTTTAAATGAGATAGATGAATGATTTTGCCATGAAATCATGATGTAAATGTCTGATCTTGATTATATACTTGTGATTGTGATTGTGGTGTGTGGTTGCGATCGATTGCCACGTTCCGGCATAACTAGATTGAATCGGATTGCAACGGTTTAACATAACTTTTAATGGAATTGCCATGATCTGGCATAACTTTTGATCAGATTGCGACATTTCGGCATTATATTGGATCAGATCTCCATATTTTGGCATAAATATGGGATTGAATTGCCACAAACTGTTTAGGTTTTGGTTTTGTTAGAGGACCAATGATGTGATGATAAGTGTTAAATGTGTTGTTGATTCTTCATGTTGATAATGTTGTATATTTACATATATATGCATATTTTTTGTTGAGTACAGTGCATCTTTACGAGACTATTGACAAACCTTGCTTAGAAGATCAATGATTGTTGATTCAAATTCCAGGGTAAGCGAATTATTTCGGGCTGCCATGAGATTCTCTTTCATCTATGTCCACCATTTCCTGACTTAGACATTTTTTCTAGTTAGTGGAATAGTTCATTAGTTTGGGGATGTAGCCCATCTTATTTATACTTATGGATCTTATTAGATGTTTTGGAACATTGACATTTAGATTCTAGGAATTTAAATTTTGTATTTGTTTAGTTAATTAACTTGCTTCCGTATCTTAATTGGCTTAGTTTTGATTTAATTGCTTAGTTTGGATTTTAGTAATGGTTCTCCCAGAAGAGGGTTTGTGTGGGTGCCAATCACGACAGTCTGGATCGTAACAATTTCTTCTTTGATATTAGTGATTTTAATAAATCATTTGCCCTTGTGAATTAATGATCTTGATTTTTAATTTTTTTCTATCATTCTTTCTAATGATATTTTTAAATAGAATTTGTGTCATTTTAAAGGCTTATGTTATCCATGTCTTTTATACATGAACTTAGTATCTATCATGTTTATTGATTAAACAATTTATTTATTTATTCATTTAATTATTAACTTTGATCAATTTATTTCAATATGGTTCAACATTTTTCTTTTCTTTTTCCTCTCTTGTTACATGAATAATTTCTTTAGTTTTATGTTTTTTAATGAAATTTTATTAATTTATGTTCAATATTTTTTAACAGTTGGCAAGAAGTGCATAACGAGGAAGATATCAAAAGAAAAATGGGATTCTTGTCGAGAATGCAATGTGAATTTAGGTGTTTCTTCCCTACAAAAAATCAGGTATATATTATTCTCCACTTCAAATTTTTGAATTGTTAATTTTATATATATAGATAGATAGATAGATAGATAGATAGATAGATACATACATACATAGATATATAGATAGATAGATAGATAGCTTCTAGTAAGTATGTTTTATTGAAAAAGCATGAAAATCGTATTCATAAAGTTGAATGTATAAAGTTATATACTTCTTTCTTATCATTTTATTGTGGACGTGTTACTATTTGAGGAGTCAAATAATATTTTCGTTGACTATAGTTTTATCCCAAATAAAAATCAAAATATTTGAATTATTCGTCATACTGACTTGCAATATTTTTCCTGAAGTTTTCTAATATGTATTTTTATTTTTGAAAATTTTAACAATTTGTACCCTAGTTAATTAAAACCATGATGTGGGTAGAAGCTATACAGAATCAAAACTAGTTTCATATGGCTTTGAAAAGAGCACTTATGTCATTATGGCGTTAGAGGCGAAGCTATGATTTTATGTTTAAGGATTCGGATGTTTTTTTTAAAAAAATAAAAAAATAAAAAATCAGCCTATTAGGTTATGGATATATTGTTTATACTCCTTTCATCATATTTTATGTTAAAGTGTTACTATTTGAGGAGTCCAGCATTTTTTTAAAAACAAATGTTGATTCATTCGATATGTTTATTTGAAGTACTTATCGTGTAGTTTTTAAATCTATGCACATTTCATTTTTATAAATTTAAAAAATTTATATTCAAATTCATAGTTTCAAGCCTTATAATTTCACATATCATAATGTCACGCCCCGAGCCTAAACCCTAGGTGTGGCCGACACTGGAAGACCATTGTTGGCCTCGAGCAGACCCTTGTCCTGGCTTACTTAGTGAACGACTTAAACACAAGAGATAAATCATGTAATAACTTAAAAGTAATATTTAGCCAAAGTTGCAACTCATGTCTGAAACGTTTACAACTGAAATGAATAACACTAAAGAACTATGCTATCTGTCTATGAATCCTCTAAACAAAGCTGGATGTTGGTATAGGACCCCTAATCATCCTAACGACTGAAAAATGAAAATCAAACAATAAAAGATGTCCTCCAGAATGTAAGGAGACTCACCAACTGACTCTAAGCTGCTCACTGGATCGACGGTACGCCGGATACCAATACTAGTTACATGTGTCTCCATCATAAGGCGATGCTGGCCAACTAGCATCAGTACATGGAATGTAACAGTATGCGAGTTTGAAAGCTAAACACAACTTAAGCTAGAAAAGTATGTGAAGGGAACACTTACCTTGTCTTTTCTCATTTCAATGAATAATTTAACTCAATATAAATCCAAAAGACATATGCAATATTTATAAATCTTGTAAGGCAATAAAAGAAACTTGATCCTAGGACCATTAGTGGATATTTCATTGGATATGCCGAAAGGTCTAAAGGATACAGATTCTACTGCCATCTAAGAGTACTAGGATTGTGGAATCAAGAAGTGCAAAATTTCTTGAAAATGACTTAATTAGTGGCAGTGATCAATTTCAGAATACAATTTCTATAAGAGATCAACCTTCCACTTCAAGTCAAAAATTGATTGTTGTACATAATACCCCTCAAATTTAGTTGGGTGTTGAGCAACCAATCAATGAGATTCCACAAGCTGCTGAAAACATGCATATAGATCAAGTTGTTCAAGTAATTCCTGAAATTATTGAACAACCAGTTGAACAACATAATATACAGGAAAATGTTGGTGCAAAATTGAGAAGAACTACTAGAGAAAGAAAATCAGCAATTCCTAGTGACTTTGTTGTATATTTGCAAGAATCTGACATTGGAGTTGAAAATAATCCTGAGTCTTTTTCACAAGCCATGAATCTAAAGAGTCTGAATTGTGGTACAATGTCATGAAAGAAGAGATGAATTCTATGAAAAATAACGGGATCTGTGATCTTGTCGATTTGCTTATTGGTGTTAAAACCATTGGATGTAAATGTGTCTTTAAGACTAAAAAGGACTCATCATGCAACATAGAAAGATATAAAGCAAGACTCGTTGCTAAAGGATTCACTCAAAAGGAAGGAATTGATAACACAGAGACAGTTTCTCCTATGTCTAAAAAGGATTCCTTGCGCATAATATTGGTATTAGTAGCACACTTTGACTTAGAATTGCAATAGATGGATGTGAAAACCGCATTTCTCAATGGTGATCTAGAGGAAGAGGTTTATATGAAACAACCTGAAAGATTCTCCACTAGTAATGGTGAGCACTTGGTATGCAAGTTAAAGAAATCCATATATGGACTAAAACAAGTTTCCCGTCAATGGTATTTGAAATTTCATAATGTTATCTCTTCATTCGACTTTGTTGAGAACATTATGGATCAATGTATATAACATAAGATCAGTGGGAGTAAAATATGTTTCTTAGTTCTATATGTGGATGATATCTTACTTGCATCAAATGATAAGGAATTGATACGTGAGGTGAAACAATTTCTCTTTAAAAGTTTTAATATGAAAGACATGGCTGATGCATCTTACGTTATTGGTATTAAGATTCATCGAGATAGACATCAAGGTACCTTAGGTTTATCTCAAGAATCCTATATCAATAAAATTTTAGAGAGGTTCCGAATGAAAGATGGTTCACCAAGTGTAGCTCCTATCGTGAAGGGTGACAAGTTCAACTTGAATTAGTGCCCGAAGAACGATCTTGAGAGGGAAAAAATGAAGGACATTCCTTACGCTTCTGTTGTCGGAAGCTTGATGTATGCTCAGGTTTGTATAAGACCTGACATATCATTTGTTGTTGGAACGTTAGGAATATATCAGAGTAATCTAGGTCTTGACCACTGGAGAGCTGAAAAGAAAGTCTTATGATATCTTCAAGGAACAAAAGACTACATGCTCATGTACAAACGATAAGATGACTTGGAAGTCATTGGCTACTCTGATTCAGACTTTGCTGGCTGTGTTGATTGACGGAAATCAACTTCAGGATACATATTTATGTTAGCCGGTGGAGCTATATCTTGAAGAAGTGCTAAACAAACTCTAGTTACTACTTCCACTATGGAGGTTGAGTTCGTTTCTTTTTTCGAGGCTACCTCACATGGTGTTTGGTTAAAGAGTTTTATTTCTGGACATAGAATTGTTGACTCTATATATAAGTCATTAAGGTTATATTGTGACAATTCAGTTGTTGTCTTTATGGCTAAGAATAATAAAAGTTTTAGCCGAAGAAAGCATATGGACATCAAATATCTAGCCATAAGAGAACGTGTTAAAGATAAGAAAGTGGTCACTGAACACGTTAGCACTGAGGTAATGTTAGTTGATCCTTTAACTAAAGGCATGCCACCACAAAAATTTGAGGATCATGTAGTCACAATGGGACTTAGTCCCACTATGTAAAATTTCGTTATAACAATAAATATTTACGAAACTCTATCTTGTATGATATTTCTCATTAATTGTGTGCACATTCAGTTTTATTTTAGAAATGTCACTAAAGTACTGACCATGAATAAATATTGAGTTTATTCATTAATTATATGGGTTAAAGTTTAGAGATATAGTACATTGTGATACATGGAAGATACTACTCACTGCAAGAGAAATTATCGCCATGATTCGTGTATTATATTTCATTAATGGATTATAATATATGGACCAAGTGGGAGAATGTTAGCATTTTTGTTAATACTGATATGGTCCGTATTAGATGGGTCCATTATCCCACTAATGGGAAGGTAGTTAACTATCCATTATCCCATTAATGGAAAGGTAGTTAACTATCCATTATCCCACTAATGGAAAAGTGGTTAATTGTCCATTATCCCACTAATGGGATAATGGTTAACTACCCATTATCCCACTACATGGATCCACTATCCTACTACTCTAGTAGTTGGTAACTTTCCATAACCTCTTAACCGTTATTGATGGAAGCACGATTATAAATATGTTATTTGATTCAAAGGTCCCTAAGAACATTGCTTCTAAAAACTCCATACCATCTAAGAGTGAGGTTTTGAGTGCTTAGAAGATCATTGAAGAAAAGAAGAATTGTAGACTCCAATATATATCGCTAACAATGGCTGGATGTATGTCGATCACTCTATATTTTCGCTGTGTCATTGCTTTGCAATATCTTACAACTCGTACAAGACATAGGGTAGAAATATAAAGTTCAAACACCCACAAGTGATTGCATCCAAACAACATGCTTACTCAAAATTTAGATAGTACTAAGAATAAACTTAGCACCTTGGTGTGCATTTTCTCTGGATTCGAAAAGATGCAAATATCTCTTCTTCATTTCCTCTTCATCTTCCCATGTAGTTTCTTCAACAAACTGGTTCCTCCAAAGTACCTTGATTGGTGCTACCTCTTTTGTTCTCAACTTGTGAACTTGGCTATCTAGGATTTGCACCGGAATCCTCATAAGTTATATTTGATCTCAATAGTCTTAGATGGAATGATCAAGAAGGATCACTCATGCACTTCTTCAATGATCCGCCGCTAACTCTTGTGGTAGCTCCAATTCATAAGCTACTTTTCAATCATCTTGGAAATTCTATATGGTCACACATACCGGGGACTAAGTAACTACTACAAAAAGGGATATAACGGTAATTAAAAATTACATTATCGTCCATAACTATGGCCGCTATATTTCCAGCCAATGCCCTTTGGTCGTTGTATCAAAAGGTCGGCAAAGGCTTTTACAGCCATTTGGACAAAAGCCGGTAAAGTCAAGCTCTTTTACCGCTAAATCTCATTTAATTTAGTGGCAATTAGTTGTGGAAACTAAAAAGGCTACAAGATCCAATACAAAGCGGTTAGGTTTCTCATGTAGCATCCATTCATATAGAAAGTAAAACCAACTAACTTGTCGCTAAAACAGATTTTTTTCTAGCGGCAATTGCTTGCGACAATTTAGATTGCTGTGAAATCCAATAAAAATAGTGGTTATATTTCTATAGTGTCCATTTTTATAGCCGGTAAATCTTACTAAATTGCTGCTAAAGCGCATTAGTTCAAGTGGCAATAAACATAGTTTTTAAATAAAATTTAATACGACAATCATGTTCATGTAGCGTCCATTTTGATAGCTGGTAAATTTGATAAAAATGCCGCTAAAAGTTCATATATTTATGGAAAATGGTTTGGTGTAATTATAAAGGCTAGAATATACTTTTGAAAGCATCTTAATTTCCCCTAGTTTGCGTCCAAAATTTTTGTCTAGAAAATTCACTTAGTTTGATGCTAAAATTCACAAAATTTAACAACCCATTTGTTAGCCGTAAATAATAATGACCACATCCATTGATAAAATTATCTAGTTCGCACATCTACCGATAAATCCAGAAAATTTCTAATCAAAAGAGAGCCTATTAGACGTGATGATGTTTGTCAAATGCTAAAAAATATATAATATAATTCCTAGAACATAATAGATCTCATCAAATCTAAACAAAAATAAATTATTAATCCAAATTATAGTATCATAACTTTAAAACTAAATTTATATTAACGAACTAGTATCATTATATATCAATTCCAGTAACTTAGTGTCTTCAATGAATTTCCACAATGGTTCGCCATATTGAAATATTTCATACGCATTATTTTTTAAAATCATATTGCATGATCTGAAATAATAAAATAAATGTGTCAAAAGAAAAAATTGAATTGATAAAAAGATCATGAGATCAAACAAGTTCTCTTACTCTTACAAAATATTTACTAGACCAAATGTTTCATAAAAAAATGCTATGTGCAAATACCAATGACCCTAGTATGCAAAACACACTTCAGTATGAGACATTCACAACCTAGACAACAAACAAACAAAAAGCAAAAGAACATTCATTGCATGAGCAACAAACCCTGAAAGAACGGAAGCAATATGACCGGATGTGGCTTGTTGAATGTACAATGCTTCAAGTAGCAAACATACTTCAAGAAGAATTATGATGAAACTTAGAAGACTATGTGTACAATACATATACATACACACATATACATTAATTTATGTTTCAAAACCCTATTCAATAGGGGCTTAGAACTGATCAAATTTACATCAGTATTGAACACTCAAATCTTATTTAAGGTATACAAAAACCCAACCAGTACTAACAGGCAGCAAGCTAGAGTATGATAGAAACAGAAAGTTCATACATCGGAGGAGAAAATCAATGCACAAAGTAGCTTCAGTAATTAGACCACTAATATGCAACTATACCAACCAACCTATAGTTAAAAGTAACAAGACTTCCCGGCAGCGGCGCCATTTTGATGCTTCAATATGTATAGATTTTATATTTCGTGATCAACGACACTAACCCACAATTTGAGTTTCTACGAATCGAAGCTAGTAAAGTAACCCAACCAAGGGTTGGGGTTGTGTCCCAAGGGAGTGGTAGTCAAAGTAGTAGCTACTTAGAATTATGTTCTAAATAGTGATAGTTCAAGACATTTTCAAGTTAAACACAAATTAGATTTAATTTCTGACACCAAAGTGTAAAAATATCAAGAAAAAGGGGTTTTTGTCACAAGTAGTAGAATAGAAAAAAAAAAGAGAAAACAAGTACGGGAGAGAGTTCTTTGGGTGTGACCACAATATATGTGGACACAAACTAATGGGTTCATGCTTTTGATATGAAAATTCGCAAGACAATGGTGACTAGGCTAAGCTTTAGGTGAAATCACCACTAAAATGTATCTAATCCTATCAGCAAGCACTATCCAAATGTAATATTAACATAGATATCCTAAATCACACCCCAAGAATGGGGTTTTTTAGCAACACATCAAGCCAATACCAAATATACTTAAAATGATAAAGGAATCAATTGGGTATAACAGATTAATCCTTAAGAATATCAACGGAAGGTAAATGGAGAAGACCCACTTCCAAGATTGGAAGGAACTTCTTTCTTCAAGCTTCGTCAAAACCCTCTCCAAACTTGAGAGAAAACTTAAGAGCAAAGTTTCTAAAATAATATTAAGTGTATATTTTTTAGCCTCTTAGATTTTCTTCTAAACAATGAAAGAGTTCAGTATTTAGACTTCAAATTTAGTGCCGGTGGATCCATTCGGCATCTTTAGTCGTGATTGCCTAGCATTTGGTGGCTTTCCCTTTCTCTCGTTCGTCGCCGTTTGTGCTTTGCCTTAGTATCAATGCATGTGGTATCGTTGGGTGGAATAACACTGCTTCGCGGAACTATTTGGCTAAGCGTCGACTGATTCTTTTTGTCTCCTTTTGATCCACTTCCTTCTGGGATCACTTGTTATAGCAGAAGGCAGAACTTGTTATACGGTGTATCGCTATTGTGTTTTGCGATGCGCACTTTGAATCTTCAACTCTTTTCTTCTGTTTTGTGCCTAAGTGTCCATGCTCCTACCAAATCCCCAAATACCTGAAACTTAGAAATTATTATCTGATATTGAGATAAAACACACAATCAAGGATACTATTTTCATGAAAATAAGGACCTAGATAAGCCCAATTTGAGGACTCATCAAACCCAAACCCAAACAATTAGCATACCGCAACGTGATACCCGAGTCCCATAGTTTTATCGGAAAGTGGCAATCTAATTCTTTTATTTATACCATAATCTGAACCCATCTTTATGTTGAAACGTAGCAATCTGATCCTAGTTAGTTATGTCAGAACGTGTCGATCCGACCCTTCAACACACCACAATCACAAACACAAGTACACTCTCAAGTTATACAATCTAGAAGTGATTCATGCATATATTCACTCATCTATCTCATTTATTACAAGTTTGATCACTATTGCAATATTATATGCATAGAAGTATCATAATGAAGAATGTACATACATACACCACACAATCATAGAATCACAACCATCACCTACCTCGAATCAAAGTTTTAATCCCCTAAGAAACTTGAATCTTCCTTTTTTCATATTCTTTCCGCTTGTTCTAGGTCTACAAATAATTAATATATGCAAGGATCATCAAACAATATCCAATTACCCGAATCATAAAAATAATGTCAAACCTAGGTCAACCCTTGATCTCATGTATCCAAACTAGGGATTTTCGCACCACGGTTTCCAATTCAAAACCTTCCCCCATTGTTAATAACCCAAGAAGTAGATTCCACGAATCGAAAAACAGATTCGGGAGGTGAAAATCTTACCTTTAACCTCAAGAATGATGGAAAATATTCAAGAAGTCGTATAGGGTCGTTCCTTAGCTCTAAAAGTTTAAAACATGCATAATAAAGTTGTTTTAGGGTTTATTAAGGACTTTAAGTCACGTTTGGCCCGCCACAAGGCACCCACCCCGCTATAACTGCCCCGCCAGAGCCACCAAATCAATCACCAGAGTTGCTTGCATGAAATAGTGTGTCATTTAATTAATTCCAACACCAACAAATCAAAACACACCTCTAACCAACCCCACTCAGAAAATACCTGTAACAACCCTAAAAATGAATAGGATCAAGACTTAGTTTTCAAGAATGCTTGCGATTCGACCAAGATCCACACGGACTGATACGCGTAGAACCAGACCTCAGAACCCTTACTACGACCAAACCAACTAACTTGGGGAGTTGATTGAGCTTGGAAAGGATGGAACCAACCATGTGACGCTCACGAAAATGAAGATTTAATCGAAGGAGTCCTTACCGGACTTAAAAGGAGAAATTTCAAGTTTTGAGGGTCCAAGGGTAAAATGGTCTTTTCCAGGCCAAGGGTAATATTGTAATTACCCTGAGTAATTAATTATTTAATTAATTAATATAATTAATAAAGCAATTCGGGTTGGGGCGACCCGAAGTGACCTATTTTCGCAAATGGGGTGTCACTCGGGTTCGAGCCCCACTAGAAGCAATGATTAAATTTGTTTTTTTTATTTATGTTGATAAATTAATTTAATTAATTAATAAATATTAGCTGATTTAAGAAAAAGAAAAATCAGATTTTTTATTTAAAAGTTTGAAAGAGTCCTAGTTGACTAAGTCCTTACCTAAGTCTAAACCACCTTGCACGTTTAACTCTCTCTTTCTCTCACGTCAATATCTCTTTTTTCTTTCACATTCTCTCTGCCAAAAACACAAGAACTGATCAGCAACTAAAAGTTCTTCACACTTGAAGAACTTTCACGTCAAAAACTTATTCAAAACATAACCAAAAACGTTAGGCAAAGAGAGGAGTTTTTCCGTCAAGTTAGTGATTGGAGTTTGTTGAACTTGGACTGATTTTGGAGAGGATTTGGGGCAGCAATTTCGTGGTTGAACAAGAAAAATAAAGGTATGTGTTTTCTTACTCTTGGTCCCTTTCCCAAGAGACCATTAGGACTCAGACGAATCTATTCCGGAAACTAGGGTTATTACCCATTGCATGTCCCTGTCACTAGCTCCGATCGAATCATAGGTTGGGTATATTTGTTGATAGAAATTAGGGATGTAATGTGTTTTCGTGATGATTATGTTCATGTATGTATGTTCGAAGTTATGTGAATATTGAGCATGTTGCCCGAAATTAAGTGAAAAGAATGGTGTGTGTGCAAAGTGTAGCCGTAAGGTGCACTCTCGGATTCAAGTTGAAAATGACATGTTATGGTTATTATTTTATGTACACAAACTTATGTAAATGATGATGTTCATTTAAGTGTAATGTGGCTGAATTTAATGATAAACTCTTGGCCAAATGTATCCATGAAAATGCACCTAAAGTAGTCACTAAAAACTACTCCAAACGCATGAACCTTTAACATTAAAGAGGTGAGAAAATAAGCTGCAAAAAAAGTGATCAAAATTCCCAGCTCTTTGATGTTGGTTTCGGCCAGCAACTTGTAGTTTTGGGGAGAGTTTAAAAAGGAATTAAAGTAGGTGAGGTCAAGGGGAATCGAACCCAAGACCTCACATGTCCAAGAGGCTGAAAATTTTTTAAAAAAACTGTAAGGGGGCTAAGGGGATTCGAACCCCTTAGCTGCTGTTCACGCAAGAAAATATCAAGGGAAATGGGGCTGGGAGGAATCGAACACGCAACGCTTGGGAAGAAAGGAAGAGGAAAAATAAAGAAAAAGAAAATGTGAGGCGTGGGAATCGAACCCACGACCTCAAGGCTGGAAATAAAGAGGGGGAGAAAATGAGTAATAAAGCAAGTGAGGTTGTGGGGGTTCGATCCCACGACCTCACTGCCAAGTACCCTCAACCTAGAGAAAAATTAAAAAAAAATATATGGGGCTGTAGGGGTTCGAACCCACCCCCTCACAGCCCCTAGCGAAAATGAATTAAAGATAAGGAGGCTGTGGGGATTCGAACCCACAACCTCCCTATTTATGCGAATTAAATGACAAAAATAAGAGAGGCTGTGGGGATTTGATCCCACAACCTCTTGGTTGGGCGAAAATGAACAATGAAATATTAATGAAAATAAAAAGAGGTTGTGAGGGTTTGAACCCACAACCCTTCGGCCAACTTAGGAGTATCATTAAGGAGAAAAAATAATCCTTCAATGTTAATATTGTGATTTAACTTAGAGTCATAATGTTATGAATATTAGAATAAAATCAATTAAAAATATAAATGATATCCAATTGATTCAAGACTTGGGTTGCCTTGCCCAAGCTTCCGTATTGATACATAAGTCATACGTGAATAAAATATCCGATAATAATGCCACATACTTAGATCGAAATCAAGATCTTGACATACATACAAGATGCATAAGTCTTGTATCACATAATCTTAGAACGATATGAATCACTTAGACGAAATATGAATGAAGCCTCATGGCTTGTATGTATAGACACATAAGTCTAACATACATTCAAAAGTAAGTGAACCTAAGAGGTATGTAATGAAATGATGAACCCTGGAAGGGTTAAGTATGAGTGTAAGATACACTAAATAGCCAAGTGCATTGGCATATGATGAAATGAACATTCAAGTAATAAGAGGTGAGTAACTATGAAAAGCAAAGGTGCTAATGATAATGAATGTGGTGACAACATGATATAAGGCTAATGTAAATGATGAGAGTAATCTCAAATGAGCCTAAATAAATGTTATCAATACGTACTCACCTATGAGAGTGTAAGATAATGAAGAGACCAGACTCTATGAACACTCTAATGAAGGCATTGAGCTTAACACACTTAATACTAATGATGAGATGAGAAATCATCTAATGAGCTATGATGTCCTCATACTAGAAGTCAGCTTCCGTGACGTATGAGTTGAATGAAATGGAACTTTATACTGAGCACCGATAGACTAGCTATGAGCGGTGATGCCTTCTTTCGGGAAGGGCGAAGGTTCACGTAACTCTCATGAGATGAGATTGTCCGGCTTGCCGGGTATGGGTCTCCTTATATCTCCTAGTCTTCGAACCTATACTGCCAATATAGGGATCTGGCGGGGTTAAATTCCCATGTACGCAAGCATGTTATTGGATCACTTTGGCCGGTGATTCCACCTCTTTTTGGTGTGGGGGAGACACTGGATTTCATGATGCTCACATGATCTATGTTGGTTAAAGTTAAAGTTCCCAATGAATGAATGAGGCCAGCCTCAAATGATGCACATAATGAAATGAATAATACCAAAGGTGTTAGGATAGGATAATCAAAGGTGAGTTAGATTCAAGTAATGACATTAGGTCATTCTTGGTCATTGCACAACGAACCTAATGGAAGTCTTAAACTACATCCTAGGTATAGCTGGTGGTTACACTGGCCTATGAATGAAATGAAATGAAGTACGTATGAATGAATGAAGCAGACTCTGTGTTTGTTAATGAAGATTCCCTAGTTGAGGTCCCATCTGTTGAGCCCTCATTTCTGGGATGTCTTAATGTCAAGTTCATGATTCCAAGATCTCATGGCATATGAATGAATGATATGAAAGAAGTTATGTGCTACATGCAAAATGTACTGTATGCTATATGATATGTGTTATGTGTAAATGTTATGTGCTGTGTGCAAATGTGAAAAGTATGATGATGTATGTTATTCTCATGGTATCACTTTCCTAATCCAAATTTGGAAAGCTCATTTACTTTTCTAATACAAATTTGGAAACTTTCCTAATCTCAATTTGGCAAGTCCACTGACTTGACTTTCCAAAAATCATGTTGTTAGGAAAGAGCTATTCTTTCTCATGCATGTCCTTGGTGTGTGCTTGCATATACCCATACTTAGTACAAGTGTGTACTAACCCTATACAAACTCTACTATTTTAGGTGCAGGCACAGGTGGACGATAGAGCTACAGGATCGTCGTTGCAGTTATCCGGACGTCCAGCATTCATCCGGTTTTGGTAGGTCCTCATTCTTTCGAGGATGCTACTGTTTTATATTCTAGCTTAGTTTTAGAGTTGAGCTAGTGGAGCATGTTCCACTAGCGTTTCTTTCTTGTTTTTATTCAGACTATGTATTGGTGCCATTTTGGCAATTATACGCTTTATAAGTATTGAACTATTCCTTTCATTTTATTATCTCTTAATGTTAGATGGTTGATGGTGAACAAAGTACGAATGTATTAGAAATGTTTAGTAAGCAATATTTAGAAAGAAAAAATTTCAAATTTTACTCTAAAATTAACCTATGTAAAGTAAGAATGACGTAAGTAGGCTTGTCTGCGACCTCTGAGAGGTCAACGACGCCGGTCTCGTCTGGGGTCTAGATTCCAGTCGTGTCAATAGCTTTTACGCTAAGATCGATTTCGGGAGTTCTACTCGCCCAAATTCAATTTTGTAAAGTTATACAGGTTCCTTAACGACTTATCTAACTACTCATGTAATCAAATCATATGTAAATCACCCGAGTTCAACCACATTTTCCTACACCTTAGTGAGTCCCAATTAATCCAAATCTAGACTAGATTGAGAAATGTTTTCTAGCCCCAATTCTTTTCCAATAGCTTTTTCTTAACGAGGAAAATCAGGTTGTTACAAAGTGCAATCTTATAAATGGGGTCTGAAAATGATAGTGTGTATGTACACGTTATCCCTATAAGGTAGAGCTTGTTTCCGATAGAGCTTTGATTCAAGTAAAGTCAACGCTTCTTAAAAGATGCAAAAAATGTCTCTCCTCTTTCTACTTTCCACTTGTAAGGTTATTATAGGAAACTTGAATTCAAAACATTTGCTAGCTAGAAATAGTGATCAGTTTGCTGAGGTGTATTAAACTTTTAAAGTTGAATGGTTAAGGTTATGTCACACATGTTTGGAGATTATAATATAGCATAAATAAACTGTAAAATTGAAAAATATAAAAAGACTATATTATGAAGTAACTTATAAGTAGTATTACATTAGTACTGATCACCTTAGTTTGACATTTTATTATTAGAAAGAAAGTTTTTTAAAAAATACAAAAAGAATGGCTTCTAAAACATTAAACATATGTTTAATAGCTTGTATTACATTGTATACCTGTGTTTTCGCATATCATTCAATGCATACTAACAAAATTAGAAAAAACATTCAAGATAAGGATGATCATAGTTCAATAGGTATCAAGAAAAATAAATGAAGTCTTTGTTAATTTATGGGATCTAAAGGAACACTCAAGCATGCCTATAAAAAGGAAGAAAAGTGAAGTTGACTATAAAAAGGGAAATGTGAAGTTTTCTGCGCATGTCGAGTCTTTCCATCATCTCCTCTTCGATTCTCAAAGTGGCCATTTTGTTACGTGATTTAATATCTACTGCACGGAGATATCAATAACATCGGACCAAAGTCTTTCTTTTTCTTTTGGGAGGAGATTAGTTATTTGATATAATTGAAGCCATTGTTTTCTGTTGTATTCTGGAAACTATTTCTTGTATATTGCTTTATATGTAATTTTGAAATATTTGATTTGTCTTCTACTAGTAAATGTCACCATATCATTATTAATGATTCTCTGTTTTGGGATGTTTTTGGCTCTTAATTTATTGTTAATACACCGTTCATGCGTGGAAATGTATGGCCTTATCTATTTGAAACCTCGTTGGAAGATGCTAAAGTTTCCTTGCTAAAACTGGGGCTGACGTCTCTCACTTTTGATTTTAGAATCGAATCTCACCCATATTGTTGCTACCACTCTGGTTCCACGAAATGGCTCTCTTAGCAAAATATCTAACAGAGTTATATTTGTTTTTTACTGTCTGCTGAAGAAGATCAATATAAAATGGGCTTTGTGGGTCCGCAAATACATGGTTGAATTTTTTGGGAATACGAACTCCACTGCAAGCTTACCCTATGGACTGCTTATCGCTAGAATTATTGTCGATTCTCTTGTGGGGCTCTCTAACTACAGACCTACATTGATTGATGCTACATATGATACTCAAACTTTTCCGAGCATGGATTATGTGATTAACGAGAAATGTTATAAGTAGGAGTATGTCCAATCTAGGGGTGTATAGACCCCGGGCTACTAGAATCTCTACTGAATTCGTAGCATTGCTCTCATGGAGGATGAGCACATTAAGGTAAGGCTCGATGGTTTTGAATCCCATATACAGGGTTTTATAGGATGCCCTTGGAAAAGTGTTGCAACTCCACAAGTACTCTAGTATCGATATGAAAGCTTCGGCTTGAGATGGTAGGACTTAAGAAGGATGCCTCTCGTTTCGTTAAAACTATTCTAAAGAAGTCAACTGTCACGACCCAAAACGATCTCGTGAGTGGCACCCACCCTTATCCTACTAGGTGAGCGAACCAACAAATCTAAACTCCAATATTTACCAATAGTTCAACTGTAAATAACAAAATAATGCGGAAGACTCAAAATCTGATTTAAGGTAACTAAGTAAATAAGCTTCTAAGTTTACACTTATCATCCCCAAAATCTGGAAGTCATCACATCAAGAACATCTATCCTCAAATTACAAAGTCTAAGAATGTTTGAGAAACAAAATAAGTGAGAAAATGGTCCATGTCCGAAATTCAAAGACATCAAGACTTGAAGAAGAGAATCCAGCACGAGCTAAGAATAATAGCTTACCCCGAACTCTGATATGCTGAAGAGTGGCTAGAACTGAGGGCGAGTCGAAGATGATGGCACACTTGCTGCACTCCACAAAATAACAAAGAAGAAAATACAAGTAGGGGTCAGTACAAGGAACACGTACTGAGTAGGTATTATCGGCCAACTCAAAATAGAAAATAATATATACCGAATAATAATATACAGTCAACCACAATACTTAACAGATAGCAAGTAACAATTACATAAACCATTGGCAACAACACCATAATAAGTACACCATCAATCACAACATCAAGCACAACCTTGAGGACTCATGCCTCCACACCATACTCATTTGGGAAAAATAGTTTTCTTTGAATTTGAGTAAAATAATATAATTCAAGATTCTTTTTATTTAAAAATACCGTGTCGGAACGTGACACTCCAATCCAAAATACCGTGTCGGAACGTGACACTCCGATCCAAAATATACCGTGTCGGAACGTGACACTCCGATCCAAAAATACCGTGTCGGAACGTGTCCGATCCAAAAATACCATGAACGTGACACTCCGATCCAAAAATACCGTGTCGGAACGATGACACTCCGATCCAAAAATACCGTGTCGGAACGTGATACTCCGATCCAAAAATGTATTTAATTTATTTAAACTGTTTTCAAACCAATTTTATTTCCACCAAGCCTTCTTTATTCAAGGCATCACTTCAAAAGAGAGTTTTCAAGAATAAAATTCAATAGTCTCAATATTTTAGGCAAAACACAAACCACACAATCATAATATACAACCACAAAATCAAGTAATAGGAGACTTTACAATATCATCCAATACATATCAATCGCTATTTAGAGTTTATCTATCACATAGAAATAAACCATAACCTACCTCCACCGAAGAACCGAAATCAAGCAAGCTACCTCTCCAATGCCTTTGCCTTTCTTATTGCCTAAGAACCCTTTCAATCCGAAGTCCAAAATGCCTGTTCTCCTCTCCCTTTCACGTTTTTCTCTCACTGCTTCCCAGCTGATCAGTTCTTCCCTCTCTCAATTCAAGACTCCCTCCTCTAATAATAATGCAAGACTATACTTATTGTAAAAGTAATCCCCCATTAGTCTAAAGTTACTTTCTTTAATACCCACTAACTCCATTATAAAAGCTAGTCCACTAAATACATAAATAATAGCCCCAAACATCCATTAAAATAATTAGTGGAAGCTGACATCGTGTGGGGTTACGTTGCGTGTGACGGTCCGTCGTGTCTGTGACGGTCCATCCTGCAGGTCCGTCACGAAGTTCAGAGAGTCGATTTCAGCATGTCAATCTTCAAGAGTTGAAGTGTTTTGGAACGAGACCTCCTCGACGGTCCGGTCCGTCGTGTCTGTGACGGTCCGTCCTGCAGGTCCGTCACAGAGTTCAGAGAGTCGATTTCTGTACTCAATTTCAGAATTATAAGTGTTTTGGAACGAGACCTCCTCGACGGTCCGTCGTGTCTGTGACGGTCCGTCCTGCAGGTCCGTCACAGAGTTCAGAGAATCGATTTCAGCACTCAATTTCAGAATTCTAAGACAGTTATTTCCAGAATGAACTCTACTGCTCAAAACAACTAAACAGGTCGTTACATCAACTCCATAAAAAATAGAGTTGACTCTGCTAACAATCAACTGGTTGATACTATGTACACTTCATATTGCTCTTTCTCTAAGACTCTTGCGAAATCTCTTACCACTTTCTGCAGGAACGTGGTCATATCCTCTTCGGTTCTCAAAGTTTCCATTTTCTTACGTGATTTAGGGTGTGTTTGGTATGAAGGAAAATGTTTTCCATGGAACATTACCTAGAAAATGTTTTCCTAGAAAACAAGTAGATTTATAACTTATTTTCTTATATATTGGTTAGTGAGTAGAAAATATTTTTTGTAAATGATTTTTAAAATCTTTTATTTTTATTAGAATAGAAAATAACTTTTTGAAATTTGACATTATTTTTTTTTACTTTTTTTGGGCCGCCGGGGGGGGGGGGGGGAGGGGGAAATAAAAGAAATTGAAGTCGATTTTTTAAAAAACAAACTTAAATTATTTATTTTTTTTCTTGGGGGGGGGGAGTTGTAGAGGGGGAGGAGGGATAAGTGTGAAAAAAATTAAATTTGAAGTTGAAAAAAAAACTTTTGGGGGGGTGGGGGGGTGATGGGGTGGGTAGGGGGTTGGGGGATGGAGGCTAAGGGTGAGAAAATAAAATATTGAAGTTGAAATTATTTTTAACAACAAATTGAGAATTTATTTTGGGAGGTGGAGTGGGGTGGGGGTGTGGAGGTCGAGGGCAGGGGTTAAAAACTTAAAATTTGAATTCGAAAATAGTTTCTAAAAACAAACTTCATTTTTTTACTTTTTATTTGGGGGGGGGGGGGGTAGAGTGGTGGTCGAGGGTAGGGTGAAAAAATAAAATTTTGAAATTGAAAATATTTTTTAAAAAAACAAATTTAATTTTTTTGGAGGGGGTGGAGGGATCATCGAGGTCGGGGGGAAGGCGGAGTGAAAACATAAAATTTCGAATTGAAACTATTTTGTAAAAATTTATGTTTTTTAAAAAAAAATGTAATTTGAAGTTATATGAGAGTTTTAGAAAATGTTTTCCAAAACTTTTGTCCCAATCAAACATGAGAAAATTGGAAAAAAAATTTCAGAAAATGTTATCCTTCATACCAAAAACACCCTTAATCTCTACTGTAACATTTGTATTCTAGAATTAGATCGGTGCAAATCTTCTATTGTAACATCTCGTAACTCGTAGTAGCCATTGATTTTCTTGTGGGTGAAGATTAGTTATGTGATGTAATCGAAGCCATTGTTTGTTGTTGTATTCTCGAAACTATTTCTTGTATATTTCTTTATATTTAAATTTGAAATATTTGAATTGTCTTCTGCTAGTAAATGTTAGCATTTTATAAAAAAAACGAGGGTTTGTCAAGTTATTTAACTTTCCTTTTATATTATTAAAGTAACAGTTAACATATATACTCCTATAAAATTTCTAGAAGTTTACTCTATTGGCATATACTTATAATAGAATAAAGAACCTAAATATTTTTTAATAATGTAATTTTATTTCAAAAGTAAAACTTATGAATTGCTAACCTATTACCAACGAATTTTGAAAAATCGATATTTATTTAGCAACACATTTTCTCTACGTTACTAAATTTCTAACCGATTCTAATGAAGATCGTTTCTTATTGAATATACCAACTGATTACTTACAAAATTTAAAATACAAACAACCAAATTTACTAACCTAATTTATATCTGTTAGTGAAGATACTAATGGGATACAACAAAAGTTTTGGTTGGTAAATTTGCCAATGAAAAGGTAATAGTCAATTTTCATAAATTACTAACAAAATCTTCAGGTGGTTACAATAATTTTTTTGTAAGTAAGTTTACCAACGATTATAATTGGTTGGTAAAACTTACCGATAAGCTTTTTAGCAATACTTTTATTTTTATTAGTAATCGGTAAGTAACTATACTTATCAACCAATATGATAGATTTACTGACATATATTTTTGTTGATAATTATGCCTTATTTTGTAGTGTGAGTCACAATAGAAATTCATAAACTTGAAATCATATATTTGCTTCAATCTAAGATTACCAGATACAGGTGTTGATAGAAAGTTGCATATGATAAAAAAAAAAAAAAGTCGTAGGCAAGTTGACTTAAATTATATGTCATGGAAAAAATAGTTGAGATTATCTATTATTATCATCCAAATTTTTCCATATATTTTATTTTTTTTCTAATTCAAAAGACCTCTTCACACATTAACTATTCAAATTATAGCAGTGCAAAAAAAAATCAAACTTCTTTAAATTTTTGTTAGTTTATTTCGTTGTTCCTTTATGCACACTAAATCAAGAATCAAGAAACCAAGGTACTTTTTGTTGTGTTTTTATTGCTGTTGATATGATCTTTTTAAATATTATTTGGTTTGCTTTCAAATAATGAAATGTATATGTTTATAATTAAGGAAAACGTTTATTTGTTGTAGTTTTCTTTTTATTAATTTTTATATTTTGCAATGTATAAAAGAAATATGGTTGATTTTGATAAACGACGAGCTAGGATGAAGAGTGTTTTGACACGTAGAATTTAGAAAAAACTATGTAAAGATGTCTTAATTATTGAAGAATGTTGTCATAGATGTGGAAAAAATTAAATCATTTTAACTAACTTCATTTTTGGGGGTTTATTTTTTTATTTTAAGGATGTTGATAAATTATTTGTTCTTGTGATTTCATGATCTTGGAGTTTAGATTTTCTTTGTTACGTTCTATTCGATGTTTATTTCATAGTTCATCAAGGCGGAGTTATCGAAACAATTTGTCAATCTCTGTCGTCTGCAGTCGGTATCTTCAAACTTATATTTTGAGACAACTGATGTAGGTAATTTTTGTAATTTTTGGGTTTCCATTTTTTAAAAAGAAAACGATGATTTTGATAAATAAGTTGTTGTTGTCATTTCACGATCTAGAATTTTTTATTTTCTTTTTCGTTCTTTCCAATGTTTTCTAAATGATTAATTAGAATGTAACTTTTTGGGGGTTAATATTTATTTTCGATTAAAAATTATATTTATTTGTTTATTTTATTATTGTATGATTGTTGACATCTAATTTTTATGACATTTAACTATTTCAGAAATGTTATTCAATTAAATACGTTTTTTTAAAAATATATTTTGAGTTAAAAATGTTAGTCGATTTTGTCCAAAATATATATTTTAGTATGCAAACTTTATAAAAAAAATATTATTAAAATATTTTAAAATTATTAATAAATTTTGAAATAATAATTGTACTAGAATGTTTAAAATTTGAAGTGAGTTTAATTGTATAAAAATATATATAGTATTTAAATTGGATATCATCTCTTTAATTTTCCTCAAAATCATTTAAATCTTACTTTATTCTATTCTAATTTCGTTAAATTTTAGTCTATTCAATTCCAATTGTATTTCAATTATATCCACTCTTCCGTTCCAATTGTAGCTAATTTTTATTGCAATTTTGGGCATTCAAATCCAATCCAATGTGATTTTGATATTTCATCTTATAATCTGGAGCATCCATCTTTTGATATTGAATCTCAACTCCTCATCTCTTTAATAATTAACGGTTCAGATTCACTCTTCCTTTCTTTCCTTTTTGATATCAAAAGACCCAAACCCTAACTATTCCATTTTTATAAAATCTTCCTTTCCTCCCTCTCTAGACGCCCTCTCTCCCACCTTTTCTCTCCACCAATGACACTCTCTCTCCCCTCACCTCTTTTAATCTTTCCTCCCTTCTCTCTCTTTCCGGCGATGGACAGTAGCAAGGCGAGGAAAAAAACAGCTGCAGTGAGTCCAGCAGTTGCTAGCTGCCTCTGTTTCTCTCCTCTCCTTTCTCCGGTGTGGCAAAATAAAGCAACCAAGTGATTCCGGTGATGGTAACAGCGCCAGGAGCTCCAGCCCACAGAAACAACACCATTAGCCGGCGAAACAAAAATAACAACAGCAACAACCATCTCTGGCACAAAATCAGCAGCCAGCCGGTGAAGAACAGCAGCGGCAAGGCAACCTCCGGCCTGCGTGCTCTGGCGAGGCCAACAACCAAACAACGCCAGCAGCGGCGCCCAGTCGCCTGCCTCTTCTCCCCTCTCTCATTTCCGGACAACAGCTCCGAACCAGTGAACAAGGCGAACTCCGGCGAAGCTTTTTAATGTTTCAAACTGGTCAAAAGACGGATATTTAACCGATCTTTCCGGGTATATTTCTTTCAAAATCATTATCTCATCTTAGCAATTTTATTCTTCTTGTTATATGCAATGTGATGAAAGTTCTATGAATGTTTGGTGTAGAAGTTCTGTTTGTCCTAAAATTGAACTACTAGTTATGACTTTTAGATTTTACAAACTGTTTATTTGTGATATATGTTTAAATTGTAAGAACAAAAAGACACTTCTAATGCAACCATAGATTATTCTTCTAAATGTGTATGGTGATTAAAGTTTTTTTTAATCCTATGTTGATGAAAAATAACATGTACTTAGTAAAACAAGTTAAGGTTGTCTCAAAATTTACCTAGACACAACTCTTTTTCGAAATGTAAAAATAACCATTGTCGTTTGATAATGGCTTTATTATTCCATTTGATTCATGTTATATGGATACATTATTTAAACTTAGTTCATCCTATTACATGTTAAAGTGTTATTATTTGAGGAATCACACAGTTTCTTTTATAAAATATTTTGATTCATTTGCTATGTTGATTTGTAGCACTTTTTGTGCATACATTTTTATTTTAAAAAGTTGAAGAATTTATGTCCGAATTCCTAGTCAAACTAAGATGTTTTAATCTTCTTACTCCATATATTTTCACATAATTCGAGATAAAGAAAGTACATATTATAAGTAAGATTTTCAAATACAAGTACAAGATTTTGACTCTAAGTTTATATCGAATAGTTAGAAAGAAATGTAATTTCATTCATTCTACATATTAATGTGTGTGAAAAATATTTGATAAAACTTCATTTAATGCTTAGTTTTTAGGCCTGATCACCAAGTGTAAGGGATCAGAGACATATTGTCAAGTAAAAGAAGATAATTTATTGAGCGTGGACTAATTGAAAAATTCAAAAAAGGTGAACTTAAAAAATTCACTTGTGAGGATATTGGTATGAATAAAAGTCCTTACATGCTCATTGGTACTCCACTATCACCTCCTCCTCCTCCTGCTGTTGTTGTTGCTACAAGTTTAAGTAGAATGGATAAATCAATTTCTTTCATCGTAAATGCTATACTACTTGTTAATTGATGATGATCAAGTTTCGAATGAACACATCATATCGAGTAGTGGTACTTGAAAGGTAAGAGGTAGAGGAAGAGTGTTTATTTGAAACTTAATCACCAACATCAAGTTGTGTAGTATTTACTATGGAAGAAATTGATTCCTCATTTCTCAACAACAGGAGTAGTGGATGGTGAATTATCAATAAGCATGTCAACAATATAATTAATATGAATATCCTTAGGAGCTAACTTTCAAGATTCACTTTTATTGGATATTTCTATTAGTCCAAGTTCAATTAATTCTCCTCTTTTACTTGAGAATATGTCTCAGATCCCTTATATTTTGTGATCAGGCATTAAAACTAATCATTATAAGAAAATGTTATTTGAGTTCCTCTCTCTATATATAAGGAACTGAATTACAGTTCTTCCTATTGGTTCAACAAAGTGTAAAGTCAAAATTTTGTACTTAAATTTGAAAATTTACTTATAATATGAGAAATTATAAGGCTTGAAACTATAATTTTGATATAAATTCTTTAAATTTATAAAAATGAAATGTATATAGATTTAAGGACTACAGGAAAAGTACTCCAAATAAACACATCTAATGAATCAACATTTGTGTTATAAAATATTGTTGGACACCAAAAAGTGTAATAGTTTAACATAAAATAGTGCGGAGGGAGTATAAACATTGTATCCTTATATGAATAAGCTAATTTGTTTTCTTTTAGAATTCAGAATTCTTAAACTTAAAATGATAGATCCACCTCTACCGTCATAGTGACATAAGTTCTCTTGTCAAGGCCATATAAAACTAGTTGTGCTTCTGTACTACATCTTGACACATTATGGTTTTAATAAGCTCAAGTACAAATCGTTCAAAATTTTAAAAATAAAAATACATTTTTGAAAATTACACTAAAATAATTGCAAGTCAATATAGCGGATGATATAAAATAATTGATTTTTGGGGGGATAACTATAGTTAAAAGAAAATATTTTTTGACTCCCCAAATAGTTACTCATTCACTGTAAAATACGTCAAAAGAAGTAAATAACTTTATCCGTTCCACTTTATGAATACGATTTTTATGCTTTTTCAATAAAACTTACTTGGTGGAAGCTAAAAAATACATATACGTCACTATAACTAACAATTCAAAATATTTTAAGTGGAGAAAAATATATACCTAATTTTCTGCAGGGGGCAATGCCTAAATCCATATTGGATTATGGATAAAAATCGCATTTTTCTTTTGATATCTTACTCGTTATGCATTTCTAGCAAACAAAAAAAAATATTCAACATAAATCAAATTTAATAGAAAAACCCATTAAAAATAAAGAATTTTTTCATGTAATGAATTAAAAATAAAAAGTGACAACAGCAAAAAAAAAAAAGAGAAAAATGTTAAGCCATATTGAAACAAATTGATCACAAAAGAAAGTTAATAAATAGATAAATAAATAATTTTTTTAATCAAGAAACATGAATATACTAAATTCATGTATAAAAGACATAGATCACATAAACCTTGAAAATGAAAAAATCTATTGGAAAGAACAATAACCAATAAAAATTAAAATCAAGATCATTACTAGTATCAAGAAAGAAATCCCTAAAAAAAAAAAAGATCAAATTTTAAATTAAAATAAAAACAATGTAAAGAATATTTAAAAACTCACAAATTGAAGATCATGAAAACACAAATACAAATTATTTATCAACATCACTCAAGCCAAAAATGAACCCCCAAATTACTAGCTATCACCCTTCTATAAACGATTTAGAGTTATTTTTCAACCTCTTGTAATGACGTTTATATAGAATGAGTTAGGGTTTAGGGTAATATTAACTAATGGACCAACTCATTTAGCTAGCACCTTTATGGGTATATTAGATCCAAAGGATATTTTTGAAAAACTTTATCAGATTTTGACAAAATCTCCAGATACATGTGTGTATATATATATATATATATACACACACACGATAAAGTTTTTCAAAAAATATATTTTCGGCCTCATCCATAGGGGATGCTAGCTAAATGAGTTGGCCCATTAGTTAATGTAACCCTAAACCCTTACTTGGTCTATACAAACGTCATAAAAAGAGTTGGAAAAACAACTTTAAATCGTCCAGAGAATGGCGAGAACAGTTATTTGGAGGTTCATTTTTTGTTTAAGTGATGTTGATAAATAATTTGTATTTGTGACTTCATAATCTTGCATTTTTGAGGTTGTAAATATTGTTGTCATTGTTTCAATTGTAATTTAATAATTGATCTTTCGCTTTTGGGTATTTCATTAACGACCTGATCCCGTCTTTATAGAAATGCAAACAGGGAAAAATTGGTGCCGAAATAACTTATTAGTAGTATATGAATTTTCTCAACCTTGTCCAGAGTTGGAGGAAATCAGAGTCACTAAAGCATAGAGAAATATGATATTAATCGGGTGAACCATTTATGATTTTTATTAAATGAGTATATAGATAACTCCGTAACGAACACGTACGACTTTACGTTATTGAATATGAGTTTCTATATCTCTAGGAATCTAACTTAGCGTAAAGGGTATTTTCTGAGCATCGTAGGTTAGAGGTGTGTTGTAAAAAAAGGGATTTTAGAATACTTTAAAAATCTCACTGATTCAGTTTGTGCCGTTGTACCAGGATTTTTCGCTCTGGAGGGGTTTCTACAACTTGATTTGTGTTCTGTGGTGGCTGCGACGGAACTAAAAATTAAAGATGAAAGATGAAGAGGTCACTTGTTCAAAAGTGCCGCATTGGTGGGAACTTGAGTCACTTTGGTGCCACCGCTACAGCCGGATAAGGGCTTCTCTGGTGGGACAGACATTTGTCAATGTCTTTAATAACCCCTAAACAACCTTCTTTGGCACTTTCAGACTTTTAGAGCTAATGAACGACCCCAGGCAATTTCTACTCATTTTTCACCATTTTTGAGGCTAAAGGTAAGCTTTTTCACTCTCTGAATCTATTTTTTTTAATCTATAGAACATAATAGAATGGGTTAATAATGACTGGAAGGTTTTTTTTTGTATTCTATAGGGGAGACAATCCTAAATTGGTTAGTTGGGATCATGGGTTAAATCTGGGGCTCATAGAACTCTTATAATTTGGAGTAATTATCGATTTTATATTGATTCCTGTGTCATTGTGAATGTTTGTAGACCAAGAACAAGTTGAATGAATCCAGAAATGAAATTATTATGTTTCTTAAGGTTTCAAGCTTTTTCCGAGGTAGGTGATGGTTGTGATTATATGTCTGTGTGGTGTATGCATGTTCGTTTAATTGTGATACTTGTATATTTAATTATATGTATGTTGCAAAGCTGCTCATTCTTGTTGAAAATGAGTTAGATGAATGATGTTACTATGAAATAGTGATGTAAATGTATGATCTTGATGAAATACTTGTCATTGTGATTGTGGGGTGACTTTGGGATCGGCTGCCACATTCCAGCATAACTAAGTTCGATTGGATTGCCATATTCCGGCGAAATATTTGATCGGATTGCGACTTTCCGACATAACTTTGGATCAAATTTCCATTTTTGGCATAATATTTGATTGGATTGCCACATTTTTGCAAGCTAACTGTTTGGGTGTGGGTTCCATGAGAGGACCAATGATGTGATAATAAGTGTTAAATGTATTGTTGATTCTTCGTGTTGATAATGTTGTAATGTTGTGATTATATTGTTGCTTGACTTGTTTATGTTACACTAGTGGGATACCTACGTGATCCTACCAGTATACTATGATTATGTATTGATACTACACTTGCTCCTATTTTTATTGAGTGCAACACATCTTCACCGAACTATTGTTAGACCTCCCTTAGAAGATCAGTAATCATTTCTTCGAATTCAAGGGTGAGCCATTCTCTCAAGCTGCCATGAGATTCTCTTTCATCTATGTCCACCATTTCCAATCTTAGACATTTGTTCTAGTTAGTTGAATAGTTCGTTTGTTTTGGGATGTATCCCTTCTTGTCTAGACTTATGGATCTTGTTAGATGTTTTGGTACATTGACTTTCAGATTCTAGGCATTTCAATTCGGCATTTTTTTTAGTTAATTAACTTGCTTTCGTAACTTAGTTGTTTTGGTACTGGTTTAGTTGCTTTGTTTGGGTTGGAGTAGTGGTTCTCCCACCGGAGGGTTAGTGTTGGTACTAATGTGTTGTTTGATCAGGTTCTACTTATTCTTATGTATTCATGAGATTTTCTTCCAAGTTTAATATTATTTGTGATGTACTTGATGCCCCTATTCATGTTTCTACACCCGTTGGGGCATCAGTAATAGTTATCCATGCTTATCATGCTTGCCCTATTTTTTTTATGGTATACCAAACTTGGGTTGATTTAGTGAGTTTGGCTATGATTGACTTTGACATAATCTTAGGCATGACTTGGTTGTCCGCCTATTATGATGTGATTAATTTTAATACCAAGTATGTAACTTCAGAAATTTTGGGAGGTGAAAAAGTTAGAGTGAGAAGGGGTATACAAGCCTAAGCAAGCTAACATTATATCCTCCATTTGGGCTAGTAAATTAGTAGAGCATGGATGTTTTGTTTATTTGGCTCATATTAGGGATGTTGAGATTGAGACTCCATCTATTAAGTCTATTCGCGTTGTGTGGAAATTTACTGAAGTGTTTCCCAATGACTTGCCTGACATGCCTCTAGATAAAGATATATATTTCTGCATTTATTTGGATCCTTGTACACACTCCATTTCCATCCCTCCATATCGCATGGCTACGGCATAATTAAGAAAGCTTAAGGCTCAAATCTAAACTCCTTTCCGTAGGGCCTTTGGGCGCTGCGCCTCCCATAGCCCCATAGGACAATCTCTATCCGTAAAGCCTTGGGGCGGCGCTTAAGACATAGTACCCCAACATGGCCTCAGAAGTTTGGGGCCTTGTGCCCCACACCTCTTTGAGGGCCAAGGACGCCAGTTCATCCTACACATTCCCCACTCATTCATACTAGTTCTTAAGTGATGTACCAATGTTTGTTAGTTGATTCCAACACTCTTAGCTACATCTAAACATCATGAAATCATCCATAAACATGAAAGCATGAACCTTGAATCCATAGTCTAATTTAAGGAAAGTTAAGATCAAAGTCAAAGAAGTTAAGAATCAAGTCCAAAAGTTAAGAAGCAAGTTATGGTAAGGTTCTTAAGAGTTTTCAAGGGTCTTTAACAACGTTTTAACTTTGTTTCAAGACTAAAGTTTCAATCTAAGTAAAGAGTAAAAGTTGAGTTCATTTCTCAAAAGCTATAAGGGAACTAAATATTCCGTAAGAGTTTATAAATGTTTTCACATTTAAGATAAGAGAAAACTAAGATTTCCAAAACAGTTTTGAGCAAGAAAACAGAACATTGATTCCAATAGAGCTTTTTAAAGCTAAGTGTTACACAATTATCTCAACCCAAAAATAGGAAGTTGATTTTAAAAGCATGAGCTAAAGTTTATTTTGGGATTAGTATAGAGCATCGATGTGGGGATGAGAGTTCATATTAAATCAAGTCCCATGAAAACCATGTAGCCATCATGGATATAAACAGGTCATACTTTTTAGATGATCACGTAAGTTAAGCTAGTGGATTCACTAAGTTAAGTAAGGTCCTACACTAATGGTAAGGTATAGAATGGTCCTTGGAAACGTTAGGTAAAATGTTGTACCATTACTTAGGATCGTAGTGATGGTTGTTGGTTAGAGAATCTCCCACAGAAACTATATTACTTACTCTTTTCAAGCTTAAGTTTTGTTAGCATTCCAACTCGAATACTCATACATTCAATGTACTGATGTCAGTTGACATGCATCGTATCATGATGTAGACGTAGGTACGCAGGATCAGCACCCAACGCCTCTTTGATCCAGTCTGAGCACTCTAAGTCAGTGGTAAGACTCCTTGCATCCGGAGGACTCATTTATTACTTTCCAGACTTTTCATTTATAGAATGTTGTTGGGTTTGTCCGAACATTTATCCTAGTATTATAGAGGCTTCATAGAAATATAGTCTGTCAGATAGTCAGATTTGAGTCTCTCTTTATTTTGCATTACAGATATTCTATTTTGAGACATAAGTGTTATTTTGGACAAGACATTTATTTCAGTTATTTTATGCGAATGTTTCTCGCTTTATGATTATGTTAAGTCTTCCACTGAATTAAGTTAGCAAGACCAAGGGTTCTCCCAAGGCCATCAATGGTGTAGGCTCAGGGAGTGACAAATGTATTAGGAAGTAACAGATTAGAAGTATTACATTAGTACTGATCACCTTTGTTTGACATTTTATTATTATAAAGAAATTAAAAAAAAAAAAAGGCTTCTAAAACATTAAATATATGTCTACTAGCTTGTATTAGATAGTATACTTGTGTTTTTTCGCATATCACTCAATGCGTACTAAGAAAAGTAGAAAAAACATTCAAGATAAGGATGATCATAGTTCAACAGGTATCAACAAAAAAAAATTAATCCTTTGTTGATTTATGGGATCCAAAGGAACACTTAAGCATGCCTATAAAAAGGGAGAAAAGTGAAGTTAGTACACAAAGGGAAAAATGAAGTTCTCTACGCATGTTGACTCTTTCTATCATCTCCTCTTCGGTTCGCAAAGTGGCCATTTTGTTACATGATTTAATCTCTAATGCATGGAGATATCAATAACATCGGGGCAAACTCTTTCTTTTTCTTGTGGGTGTAGATTAGTTATTTGATGTAATTGAAGCTATTGTTTTCTGTTGTATTCGGAAACCTATTCTTGTATATTGCTTTATATGTAATTTCAAAATATTTGATTTGTCTTATGCTAGTAAATGTCACCATATCATTATTAATGATTCTCTGTTTAAGGAAGTTTTTCGCTCTGAATTTGCCGGTGATACACCGTTCATGCCTTGAAATGTATGGCCGGAGCAGATTGAAACCTCGTTGGAAGATGCTAATTTTTTTCTTGCTGAAACTCGGGCTGACGTCTCTTACTTTTGTCCCCTATCTCTTGGTTTTGAGAATCGAATCTCGCCCATAGTTTGGCTACCACTATGGTTCCACGAAAGGTCTCTCTTATCAAAATCTCTAACAGAGTTATATTTGTTGTTTATTGTCTGCTCAAGAAGATCAATAAGCTGGGTTCTATGGGTCCGCGAATACATGGTTGAACGTTTTGAGGATACGAACTCCACTGCAAGATTACCATATGGACTTCTTATATCTAGGATTATTGTCGATTCTCTAGTGGATATCTCTGACTACATGCTTTCATTGATTGATGCTACATATGATACTCGAACTTTTTCTATATGGCGCAACCTCGAGGTTTTGTTGATCCCCAGTATCGAAGGTATGTTTGTTCTCTTAAGAAAGTACTATATGGTGTCAAGCAAGCACCTAGAGCCTGGTTTGAATAGTTCAGCCTCTTTCTTTTGCACCTTGGGTTCAAATTTTGTTGAGGAGATTTATCCTTATTTGTACATCATTGTAAAAGTGGTATTATCCTGCTCCTTCTATATGTAGATGATATAGTGATTAAAGGAATCTCTCTTATTCATATTCAAGATATAAAAACTGCACTTGGGAAGTCGTTTGCAATGAACGATCTTGGTTCTCTTCAATTCTTTCTTGGGATTAGGGTTACTTACTTTGATGGAGGTATTGATCTAAATCAAAGTAAATATGCCACTAAACTCCTCAAGAAAAGTGATATGGCCATGGCTAGAGAAGTAAAGACACCACTTGCACAAAAGCATGGTCTACAAGAAGCTCAAGGAAGTTCTGCAGATGCCTAAGTGTATAGAAGTATTGTGGGTAGTCTGCAGTATCTCACAGTCATTAGGCCAGATATAACTCATGCAGTATATTTTACAAGTCAGTTCATGCAAAATCCAAACAGTGAGCACTTTCACGCGGTAAAGAGGATTATTATATATGTTAGAGGGATAGTTCAACTTGGACTTAGGATAATTGCAAAGTCACCTCTAAGGCTGTATGGATACTCTGATGCAGATTGGGGAGGCTGTTCTACAACATGAAGATCAACTACATGTTATACAATATACTTAAAAGCTAACTTCATTTCATGGGCATCAAAGAAACAACATATAGTTGCAGTGCTGAAGCTGAATATAGAGCACTAGCCTCCACTGCCGCTGAGATTACATGGATCACCTATATCCTCAGAGATATTGTCACACTTACCACAACTTCAATACTATTCTGTGATAATCTTAGTTCACTTTACATGACTGTGAATCCAGGATTACATGCTAGTACTAAACATGTGGAGATGGACTATCATTTTGTTCAAGAAAAGGTGGAAAGGCGAAAATTCATAAAATATTTTGTTCGATCACAATATCAGCTAGATGACATACACACCAAGGCACTTACAAAGCGACAATTTATAGCCTTTCGAAGCAAGCTGGGAGTGGTTGATCCTGCTCTTTGTAGCTTCAGGGGAAGTGTTGGAGACTAGCATAAGGATCAAAGTTGTACTAGCATTAGGAGACTATATATATGTATTGCATTACGACTATAAGTGTTGTTGTGTAGTACTAGTAGGAGTAAACTTACAAATTAGAATTCAAGTAGAACTCTCATGTCACGACCGGGATCTAGACCCCAGATGAGACCGGCGTCGTTGACCTCTCAGAGAACGCAGACAAGCCTACTTACGTCATTCTTACCTTCATCTAGGTCAATTTTAGCGGAAAATTTGAAACTTTTTGTTTCTTAACATACTTGTTAAACATTCATATCATTTCATAATTGTTCACCATCAACCATCTAACATTAAGAGATAAGCAACTGAAAGAAATAGTTCAATACGTATCAAGTGTATAATTGCCAAAATGGCACCAATAAAAAGTCTGAATAAAAACAGGAAAGAAACGCTAGTGGAACATGCTCCACTAGCTCAACTCTAAAACTAAGCTAGAATGTAAAATAGTAGCATCCTCGAAAGCATAAGGACCTACCAACTCCGGATGAATGCTGGACGTCCGGATAACTGCAACAATGATCCTGTAGCTCTATCGTCCACCTGTGCCTGCACCTAAAAATAGTATAGTTGTATAGGGTTAGTACACACTTGTACTAAGTATGGGTATATGCAAGCACACACCAAGGACATGCATGAGAAAAGATATCTCTTTCCTAACAACATGATTATGGGGAGTTAAGTCAGTGGACTTGCCAAATTGAGATTAGGAAAGTTAGTGAACCTTCCAAATTTGGATTAGGAAATTCAGTGGGCTTTCCAAAATTGGATTAGGAAAGTCATGCGATGAGAGTAACATGTATCCTCATAAACATCATATTGAACACAGCACATAACATCTTCATATAGCACATATCATAACATATAACACATAGCTTCTTTCATATCGTTCATTCATATGCCATGAGACCTTGGAATCATGGACTTGACATTAAAACTTTCCAAAATGAGGGCTCAACATATGGGACCTCAACTAGGGAGTCTTCGTTAGCAAACTCAGAGTCTGCTTCATTCATTCATACGTACTTCATTTCATTTCATTCATATGCCAGTGTGAACACCAGCTATACCTAGGGTGTAGTTTAAGACTTCCATCGGGTTTGATGTGCAATGATTAAGAATAACCTAATGTCATTACCTGAGTCTAGCTCACCTCTTGATTATCCTATCCTAACACCTTTGGTATCATTCAATTCATTATGTGCTTCATTTGAGGCTGGCCTCATTCATTCATTGGGAACTTTAACATTAGCCGACATAGATCATGTAAGCATCATGAAATCCAGTGTCTCGCCCACACCGAAAAGAGGTGGAGTCACCGGCCAAGGTGATCCAAAACATGCTAGCGTACATGGGAATTTAACCCAGCCAAATCCCTATATTGGCAGTATAGGTTCGAAGACTAGGAGATATAAGGAGACCCATACCCGGCAAGCCGAACAGTCTCATCTCATGAGAGTTATGTGAACCTCCGCCCTTCCCGAAAGAAGGCATCATCGGTCATAGCTAGTCTATCGGTGCTCAGTATAAAGTTCCATTTCATTCAACTCATACGTAATGGAAGCTGGCTTCTAGTATGAGGACATCATAGCTCATTAGATGATTTCTCATCTCATCATTAGTATTAAGTGTGTTAATCTCAATACTTTCATTAGAGTGTTCATAGAGACTGGTCTCTTCATTATCTTACACTCTCATAGGTGAGTACGTTTTGGTAACTTTTACTTAGGCTCATTTGAGATTACTCTCATCATTTACATTAGCCTCATATCATGTTATCACCACATTCATTTATCATTAGCACTTTTGCTTTTCATAGTTACTCACCTCTTATTACGCGAATGTTCATTTCATCATTTCATAGTTCATCTCATCATATGCCAATGCACTTGGCCACTTAGTGTGCTTCATACTCTTACTTAACCCTTCTAGGGTTTCGTCATTTCATTACATACATCTTAGGTGCACTTACTTTTGAACGTATACTACACTTATGAGTCTATACACACAAGCCATGAGGCTTCATTCATAGTTCATTAAGTGTTTCATACATTCCTAAGATTATATAGTACAAGACTTATATATCTTGTTTGTATGCCAAGATCTTGATTTCGATCTAAGTAGGTGGCATTATTCTTGGATATTTTGTTCACGTATGGCTTATGTATCTATACGGAAGTTTGGGCAAGGAAACCCAATTTCAATTCACTTGGATATCATTTACATTTTTCTTTGATTTTATTTTTAATATTCATAACATTATAGCTCTAGATTATATCCAAACATTAACATCTTATCATTAATTTCCTACTTGATTTTTCCCTTAAGATGGTCGAAGGGTTGTGGGTTCGAAACCCCACCTTTTTAATTTTCATTAACAACATATTGCCCATTCTCGCCTAAACCAAGAGGTTGTGGGATCAAACCCCCATAGCCTCTTCTGTTTTTTGTTAATTATTCGCTAGGATAGGGAGGTTGTGGGTTCGAACCCCCACAGCCTCCTTATTTAATTCTTTAATTTCGCTGAGGCTTGGGAGGTTGTGGGTTAGAATCCCACGCCTCCCATTTATTTGATTAATTATTTTTCTTTCCTCTTTCTCCTCCGGTTTGCGAGATCGAATCCCCCCAGCCCCCTTTGTTTTTCCTTTCCTTTTCTTTTCTCGCGAAATCCACAGTGGCCAGGTTTGAATCCCCTTAGACCCATTTTCTTTCTCCCTTCTAGCGAAGCCAGTAGCCAGGTTCGAATCCCCTTAGCCCCATTTTCTTTCTCCCTTCTCGCGAAACCAGTAGCCAGGTTCAAATCCCCTCAGACCTATTTTCTTTCTCCCTTCTCGCGAAACCAGTAGCCAGGTTCGAATCCCCTTAGCCCCATTTTCCTTTCCCTTTTTCGCGAAATCAGTAGTTGAAGGGTGAGGTCACAGGTTCGAATCCTGGTGGCCTCACCTCTTTAAAAATTGCGTTAATTTCCAGATTTCTTGATTAAACTTGAGCCTAAAATCATAAGGCATAGTTGCTGAAAAAAAAATTCATTCTTCAACTCATTTCATCAACGTTTTCACATGATTCTCAAGGTGCATTCATAAATCATTTTAACACATTTTTAGGCGTATCTTTCATAGATTCATTTGGCTAAAAGAATGTATTTTCAATCAACCATATTTCATTGCAATAACATCACATTGTATACGCATTTCACACATAAAATACACAAGAAATACATGTCTTACAAGACCCCAAAACAGTGGCCAAACACACTGCCAACATGCGCACACACACACCTCCTTTTTTTATCACACTTTGATCATCATCTTTGTGATTTCACGCACATAAACATATTCACATTTAATATAAACACGCCATACATGCCTAAATCTACCAGCACAACATACCCATCCTACGAATTCATTTGGGAGCTAGTGACAAGGACATGCAAAGGGGAACAACCTTAGTTTCCGAGTGAATATCTTGAATCATAAGGGGCCTCTTGGGAAAGGGACCAAAAGAGAAGAAACCCATACCTTTTTGATGTTGTTCAAGTGTGAAGTTGTTGCCCAAACGTTCCTCCAAACCACGCCCAATTCACCTCAACGTACACACCACTCGACGAACAAGCTCTTTTTGCCTTGACATTTTTGATTACTTTGCTTTTCTTAAAAATTTTCGTGTGTTCTTCAAGTGTGAAGAACCTTAGTCAAAGTTTCTGTTTCTTCACATTAATTGGCAGAGAGAACAAGAGAGTTTTTCTCTTTTGAACGTGGAGAGGTGATAAACGTGATTAGGAGAGTGTTAGCTTAGGTTTGGGAGTCTTAACTCAAGACTTAGTCAAAATAGAGTTTAATTAAATTAATAAAATCTAATTTATTTCAACTAATACGTGAAAGGACCCTTTTGCCCTTTAATGAATCAGATTTTAATTGATGATTAAATCATCAATTCATTGCCTCTAGTGGGGCTCGAACCTGAGTGACACCCCATTTGCGAAAATGGGTCACTTCGGGTCGCCCCAACCCGAATTGCTCTTTTTAATTAAATTAATTAGTTAATTAATTAATTCCTCAGGGTAGTTACAATATTACCCTTGGCCTAGAAAAGACCATTTTACCCCTGGACCCTCAAAACTTAAAATTTCTTCTTTTAAGTCCAGTAAAGACTCTTTCGATTTGAATCTTTGTTTTTGAGAACCTCACATGGTTGGTTCCAACCTTTCCAAGCTCAATTAACTCCACAAGTTACTTGTCTTGGCCGTAGTAAGGGTTCTGAGGTCTGGTTCTACGCGTATCAATCTGTGTGAACCTTGATCTAATCGCAAGCATTCTTGACACCTTAAGCATTTATCTTATTCATTTTTTTAGGGTTGTTACATTATCCCTTCCTTAGGAACATTCGTCCCCGAATGACACTATCACTACATATCGTAATGCCAATCAGATCATAACATAATCACTATACACTGTCAAGCAATAGCAACAAAATACGGAGAGATAAGAAAACATAGACTTAGGAGTAGGAAATCTAACCTCAAGAGCTGAAAAGATGAGGGTAGCGGGATCTCATGTTGGCCTCAGCCTCCGACGTAGCACCCTCAACAAGATGATTTCTCCACAATACTTTCACTGTGGCAATCTCCTTGTTCCTCAGCCGCTTGACCTGTCTGTCTAAGATCTCTACAGGTACCTCCTCATAAGACAAGTCTTCACCAACCCCCAAACCTTCAACAGGTAGAATCGATGCTGGATCACCTAGGCACTTCTTCAACATAGAGACATGAAAGACTGGATGAACAGAAGCTAGCTCCGCAGGCAATTCCAACTCATAGGCCACCTCACCCACACGCTGCAGGATCTTATATGGCCCAACATACCTCGGACTCAGCTTCCCTTTTCTACCAAATCTCATCACCCCTTTCATAGGTGATATCTTCAAGTAAACCTGGTCACCAATATCAAACTCTAAGGGCCGCTTTCTGTTATCTGCATATGACTTCTGCCGACTGTAAGCAGTAGCCAACCTGTCCCTAATCACTCTGACCTTCTCTAAGGCCTCATGAATGATCTCTGGACCCAAAATGGATGACTCTCCAACCTCAAACCACCCAACTGGAGATCTACACCTCCTACCATACAGTGCCTCAAATGGTGCCATCCCAATGCTAGAGTGATAGCTATTATTATACGAGAACTCTATCAAAGGCAGATGGTCATCCCAGTTACCTCTGAAGTCGATCACACACGCTCTCAACATGTCCTCCAATGTTTGAATGGTGCGCTCTGCCTGCCCATCTGTCTGAGGATGAAAGGCAGTGCTAAGCTTTACCTGCGTGCCCAAGCTCTTCCAGAAAGATCTCCAGAAATGTGAAGTAAACTGAGCTCCTCTATCTGAAATGATAGACAAAGGAATCCCATGCCATCTAATAATCTCATCAATGTAGAGTCTCGCATAATCCTCGGCTCTGTAAGTAGACTTCACAGGGATAAAGTGGGCAAACTTAGTCAATCTGTCCACAATAACCCATATGGAGTCATGCTGCCTCCTAGTCCTCGGAAGACCAACCACGAAATCCATATTAATGGCCTCCCACTTCCAAGTCGGAACCTCAATAATCTGAGTCAGACCACCAGGCTTAAGATGCTCTACCTTGACCTGCTGACAATTAGGACACTTGTCCACATGCTCTGCAATGTCCTTCTTTATGCCATCCCACCAATAAATCTGCTTAAGATCATGATACATCTTGGTGGAACCTGGATGTATGGAATATCTGGAACCATGGGCCTCTGCAACAATCCTGGTCCGCAAATCATCCATATCTGGTACACACAGCCTGTCCTGATACCTAAGTATGCCATCACCTCCCAAAGCGAAAGACTCATTTATCTTCATCAGCACTGAGTCCTTCAGCTCCATCAACACAGGATCTAGATGCTGACCTTGCTTGACTTCAACTACCAAGGATGATTCACAACTAGGATGAACTGAAACATACCCACTAGTAGAGTCAACCAATCGCACACCCAGTCTGGCCAGTTTGTGTACATCTTTCACCAGCTTCTTCTTCTCATCCTCAAAGTGGGCTATACTTCCCATGCTCATCCTGCTCAAAGCATCAGCTACAACATTAGCCTTAGCTGTATGGTAGTGCACATTCATGTCATAATCCTTCAACAGCTCCAACCATCTCCGCTGACGTAGATTCAACTCCCTCTGTGTGAACACGTACTGGAGACTCTTGTGGTCTGTGAATACATCCACATGCACTCCATACAAGTAGTGCCTCCACAGCTTCAGTGCAAACACCACAGCTGCCAACTCCAGGTCATGAGTGGGATAATTCTTCTCATGAACCTTGAGCTGTCTGGACACATAGGCTATCACCTTACCAACCTGCATAAGAACACAACCCAAACCAACCCTAGATGCAGCACAGTAAACAGTGTAATTCTCACCACACTTAGGCAAAGTAAGCACCAGGGCTGAAGTGAGTCTGTCCTTGAGCTCCTGGAAACTCCTCTCACAAGTCTCCGTCCACTCAAAATTGGCTTTCTTCTTAGTCAAAGCTGTCAATGGGGCAGCAATAGAAGAAAAGCCCTCCACAAACCTGCGGTAGTAACCAGCCAATCCCAAAAAGCTACGGATGTCAGTGGAAGTAAGAGGCTTTGTCCAGTTCTTCACAGCCTCAGTCTTCCTGGGATCCACCTCCACGCCCTGATCGGACACCACATAACCCATGAAGGTCACTGATCTCAGCCAGAATTCACATTTGCTGAATTTGGCATACAACTGATGTTGTCTAAGTACCTGCAAGGTTAGTCTCAAATGTTGTTCATGCTCTTCCTTGGTCTTAGAGTAGATGAGAATGTCATCAATGAACACTATGACGAAAGAGTCAAGGTATTCACGGAAGACCCTGTTCATAAGATCCATAAATACAGCAGGTGCATTCGTGAGACCAAATGACATGACTAGAAACTCATAGTGACCATAGCGGGTACGAAAGGCTGTCTTTGGAAATCTCCATCCCTAACCCTAAGCTGATGGTACCCTAACCGAAGATCAATTTTTGAAAAGAAACTAGACCCTTGGAGCTGATCGAACAAATCATCTATTCTGGGAAGTGGATACTTATTCTTTATAGTGACTTTGTTGAGCTGCCGATAATCAATACACATTCTAAGAGTTCCATCTTTCTTTTTCACAAACAACACTGGAGCACCCCAAGGGGATATGCTCGGCTGAATGAAACCCTTATCAGTGAGATCTTTTAACTGCAGCTTCAACTCTTTGAGTTCCGCTGGAGCCATTCTGTAAGGAGGAATTGAAAATTGTTTAGTATCGGGTTCTAAGTCGATACCAAAATTAATCTCTCGAGGGGGGAGGGACTCCAGGCAAATCATCAGGAAACACATCTAGGAACTCATTCACGACAGGCACTGAGTCTATGGAAGGAATGTCATGATCTAGATCATTAACACTCACAAGATGACACAATAACCCCTTGGACATCATTTTATTGGCCTTAATGTTCGAAATCAAGAGGTTAGGACGACTCGAGTTGTACCCCTCCCAGACTAGCTCCTCTTCATTAGGGAAACGAAATCTCACCACTCTACTACGACAGTCCAAGCAATCATAACAACTGTGAAGCCAGTCCATGCCAAGAATAACATCAAAATCATGCATGGGTAACTCAACCAAATTTGCACACACTGTCTTACCACTTACAACTATTGGGCAACCCTTGTATACTCTATCAGTTCTTAAATTTTCTCCTAAAGGTGTACTAACCACTATAGGATCATGCAGAACTTCAGGCAATATCTCAAAAGTGAGAGCAAGCAAAGGAGTTACAAAGGAAAGCGTAGACCCTCGATCAAGTAAAGCATAAACAGAAGTTGAGAATACTTGCAGCATACCTGTGACCACATCAGCGGACTTCTCCTGCTCCTCCCTGACCTTCAGGGCATAGAACATGTTCCTCTTAGGAGGCTCGGCTGCTGCTGCACCCTGTGGATTAGGCCTAGGCTGAGCATTACCTCCAGCTTGACCTCTGTTCTGTGGGCAGTCTCTAACTATGTGCCCACTCTTACCGCAACCGAAACAGGCATTAGTGCCCTGTCTGCCACACTTAGCACAGTTCTTCTTAGGACGCTGCATCTCACCTCCATTGACCCTCTTGGGCTCAGGTCTGCATCCTCTAGGTGTTGTACTCCTCTGAGAGTTAGAGTTCCCAGAACTCTGTTGCCCCTTCTTAAACCTGGGCTGCTCACGGATGCCAAAATTATTTCTGTGGACTCCATGGATGGGACCTGTTTGATCTTGAGGCTTAGGCCTCCTAGCATCACGAACACCCCTCTTTTTACGGCTGTCCTCTACCTGTTGGACATGCACCATCAACCTGGAGAGGTCCATATTATCATGAAGAATCGCAGACCGACACTCCTCCTTTAGATCTCCGTTGATTCATGTGAGGAACCTGCTCATCTCATCCCTGCTGTTAGACACAAGGGAAGTAGCATACCTGGATAATTTAACAAACTTCAGTACTCACCTCATCCTTGCTATTAGATATTAAGTAAAGTAACATACCTTGATAGCTTAACAAACTTCAGGGAATACTCCCTAACTGTCATAGAGCCTTGTTTAAGGTTGATTAACTCCTAAACCTTGGCTTCCCTCATCTCTCTGGGGAATAATCTCTCCAGAAATGCTGTCTTGAACAGCTCCCAAGTGACTGGAACTCCACCCAAAACTCGGCTATCTTGCCACATCTTGCACCAAGTCTGTGCAACATCCTTGAGCTGATAGGAAGCCAGCTTAGCCTTCTCAATATATGTGGCCCCCATAGCCACCAGAATCTTATGCAACTCATCCACAAAATCCTGGGGATCCTCTGCAGTCCTAGACCCTGTGAAAATAGGAGGATTCATCCTCGTGAAATCCCTCAGCCTGTCAGCCATGCTACGAACCGGTGGACTCTCCCTCTGAATATTCTGCCGGTTGACCTGGGCAGTCATGGCCTGGGCCTTCATAGTGATGGCCTGGGCCATCTGGGCCAGAGATGCCCTCACCTCAGCATCAGTCAACCCAGCTGGGTTAACTGGCATAGCCACTCCTTCAGCTGGAGCCTGGGGTGTAACCGGATTGCCCCCAGCAGCTGCACCTCCTCTCCTCTGACCAATAGCCCTCCTAGTATTCATTCTCTGAAAACAACAAAGATTGATGTTAGACACGCTCATAACACCAAGAAATTAAACTTTTGGAAAAGCACGATAGGATCAAAAAAAGGGAAGTTTTCCTACGCATCATGCAGTATCTAATCCAGGATAGTGGTGCATTTCACTATCATGACTTAGAAACTACTCAATGTGGTTGATGTGAACTCATTATTATCGGAATTTAACCTAGTGCTCAAATACCAACTTTTTCACGACCGGGATCTAGACCCCAGACGAGACCAGCGTCGTTGACCTCTCAGAGGTCGCACACAAGCCTACTTACGTCATTCTTACTTCATCTAGGTGAATTTTAGCGGAAAATTTGAAACTTTTTATTTCTTAACATACTTGTTCAACATTCATATCATTTCATAATTGTTCACCATCAACCATCTGACATTAAGAGATAAGCAACTGAAAGAAATAGTTCAATACGTATTAAGTGTATAATTGCCAAAATGGCACCAATACAAAGTCTGAATAAAAACAAGAAAGAAACGCTAGTGGAACATGCTCCACTAGCTAAACTCTAAAACTAAGCTAGAATGTAAAACAGTAGCATCCTCGAAAGCATGAGGACCTACCAACTCCGAATGAATGCTGGACGTCCGGATAACTGCAACAATGATCCTGTAGCTCTATCGTCCACCTGTGCCTGCACCTAAAAATAGTATAGTTGTATAGGGTTAGTACACACTTCTACTAAGTATGGGTATATGCAAGCACACACTAAGGACATGCATGAGATAAGATAGCTCTTTCCAAACAACATGATTATGGGAAGTTAAGTCAGTGGACTTGCCAAATTTAGATTAGGAAAGTTAGTGAACCTTCCAAATTTGGATTTGGAAAGTCAGTGGGCTTTCCAAATTTGGATTAGGAAAGTCATGCCATGAGAGTAACATGCATCATCATAAACATCATATTGCACACAGCACATAACATCTTCATATAGCACATATCATAACATATAACACATAGCTTTTTTTATATCGTTCATTCATATGCCATGAGACCTTGGAATCATGGACTTGACAATAAGACTTTCCAAAATAAGGGCTCAACATATGGTACCTCTACTAGGGAGTCTTCGTTAGCAAACTCAGAGTCTGCTTCATTCATTCATACGTACTTCATTTCATTTCGTTCATATACCAGTGTGAACACCAGCTATACCTAGGGTGTAGTTTAAGACTTCCATCGGGTTTGATGTGCAATGATCAAGAATAACCTAATGTCATTACCTGAGTCTAGATCACCTCTTGATTATCCTATCCTAACACCTTTGGTATCATTCATTTCATTATGTCCTTCATTTGAGGCTGGCCTCATTCATTCATTGGGAACTTTAACTTTAATCGACATAGATCATGTGAGCATCATGAAATCCAGTGTCTCCCCCACACCGAAAAGAGGTGGAGTCACCGGCCAAGGTGATCCAAAACATGCTAGCGTACATGGGAATTTAACCCCGCCAGATCCCTATATTGGCAGTATAGGTTCAAAGACTAGGAGATATAAGGAGACCCATACCCGGCAAGCCGAACAGTCTCATCTCATGAGAGTTATGTGAACCTCCGCCCTTCGCGAAAGAAGGCATCATCGGTCATAGTTAGTCTATCGGTGCTCAGTATAAAGTTCCATTTCATTCAACTCATACGTCATGGAAGCTGGCTTCTAGTATGAGGACATCATAGCTCATTAGATGATTTCTCATCTCATCATTAGTATTAAGTGTGTTAATCTCAATACTTTCATTAGAGTGTTCATAGAGACTGGTCTCTTCATTATCTTACACTCTCATAGGTGAGTACGTTTTGGTAACATTTACTTAGGCTCATTTGAGATTACTCTCATTATTTACATTAGCATCATATCATGTTATCACCACACTCATTTATCATTATCACTTTTGCTTTTCATAGTTACTTACCTCTTATTACGCGAATGTTCAATTCATCATTTCATAGTTCATCTCATAATATGCCAATGCACTTGGCCACTTAGTGTGTTTTATACTCTTACTTAACCCTTCTAGGGTTTCGTCATTTCATTACATACATCTTAGGTTCACTTACTTTTGAACGTATGCTAGACTTATGAGTCTGTACACACAAGCCATGAGGCTTCAGTCATAGTTTATTAAGTGTTTCATACATTACTAAGATTATGTAGTACAAGACTTATGTATCTTGTTTGTATGCCAAGATCTTGATTTCGATCTAAGTAGGTGGCATTATTCTTGGATATTTTGTTCACGTATGGCTTATGTATCTATACGAAAGTTTGGGCAAGGAAACCCAATTTCAATTCACTTGGATATCATTTACATTTTTCTTTGATTTTATTTTTAATATTCATAACATTATAGCTCTAGATTATATCCCAACATTAACATCTTATCATTAATTTCCTACTTGATTTTTCCCTTAAGATGGCCGAAGGGTTGTGGGTTCGAAACCCCACAACCCCTTTTTAATTTTCATTAACAACATATTTCCCATTCTCGCCTAAACCAAGAGGTTGTGGGATCAAACCCCCACAGCCTCTTCTATTTTTTGTTAATTATTCGCTGGGATAGGGAGGTTGTGGGTTCGAACCCCCACAGCCTCCTTATTTAATTCTTAAATTTCGCTGAGGCTTGGGAGGTTGTGGGTTCGAATCCCACGCCTCCCATTTATTTGATTAATTATTTTTCTTTCCTCTTTATCCTCCAGTTCGCGAGATCGAATCCCCCAGCCCACTTTGTTTTTTTACCTTTTCTTTTCTCATGAAATCCACAGTGGCCAGATTCGAATCCCCTTAGCCCCATTTTCTTTCTCCCTTCTCGCGAAACCAGTAGCCAGGTTTGAAACCCCTTAGCCCCATTTTCTTTCTCCTTTCTCGCGAAACCAGTAGCCAGGTTCGAATCCCCTTAGACCCATTTTCTTTCTCCCTTCTCGCGAAACCAGTAGCCAGGTTCGAATCCCCTTAGCCCCATTTTCCTTTCCCTTTTTCGCGAAATCAGTAGTTGAAGGGTGAGGTCACAGGTTCGAATCCTGGTGGCCTCACCTCTTTAAAAATTGCGTTAATTTCCAGATTTCTTGATTAAACTTGAGCCTAAAATCATAAGGCATAGTTGCTGAAAATTTTTGTCATTCTTCAACTCATTTTGATCAACGGTTTCACATGATTCCCAAGGTGCATTCATAAATCATTTTAACACATTTTTAGGCGTATCTTTCATAGATTCATTTGGCTAAAAGAATGTATTTTCAATCAACCATATTTCATTGCAATAACATCACATTGTATACACATTTCACACATAAAATACACAAGAAATACATGTCTTACAAGACCCCAAAACAGTGGCCAAACACACTGCCAACGTGCACACACACACGCCTCCTTTTTTTTATCACACTTTGATTATCATCTTCGTGATTTCACGCACATAAACATATCCACATTTAATATAAACACGTCATACATGCCTAAATCTACCAGCACAACATACCCATCCTACGAATTCATTTGGGAGCTAGTGACAAGGACATGCAAAGAGGAACAACCTTAGTTTCGGAGTGAATATCTTAAATCGTAAGGGGCCTCTTGGGAAAGGGACCAAAAGAGAAGAAACCCATACCTTTTTGATGTTGTTCAAGCGTGAAGTTGTTTCCCAAACGTTCCTCCAAACCACGCCTAATTACCTAAACGTAAACACTACTCCAGGATCATCAATAAGAGCTTCGTTGATACAACCGAGAGTTTGAGTTAGCTATGGTGAACCTCCTTGCTTCTGAAGGATTTCATTTGCCTTTCAATTATATCAGTTGTTAGGATATCGTGGGTCTATTCCCAACTTTTATCTTTATCAGTTAGAGGCTTCATAGATAGTCAATATAATTGAGAAGTATGTATCATATATTTTATTAAATATTTTAAAGACTTAAGCTTTCTATTTTATGGAGAGTTGAATATATTATTTTTATTCAGAGTTATTCTTTTAAGTTAAAGCTTTGTATTTGAGTTATTGGTTTTTATTCAGTTTTTAAGCTTTTGAATGCTTAAATTGGTCTTTCGCTTGTAGTTAGCCACGATGAGGGTTCGCTTGGAGATCAGCAATGTTTCTTGAGTGTCGGCCACTTCCAGGATGTAGACTTGGTTCGTGACACATAAATTATAACATTCTTATCTTGCATCAACACAGCACTCAAACTAGAATGTGAAGCAACACAATAAACAATGAAATCTTTACCTTCAACCGATAATGCTATAATAGGTGCGATGGTCAAGAGAATCCTAAGCTTTTGAAATCTCTCCTCACATTTTTCAGTCAATTCAATCGTTTTTTTGTCAAATTTGTCAAGTGAGTGTCAATAGAAGCAAAGTTCTTCACAAATTGACGATAGTAGCTAGTGAGCCCCACAAAGCTCCTAACTTCCATCACAGAGCTAGGCCGAACCCAATTCTTAACCGCCTCAATCTTTAGAGGATCTACCATTACTTCTTATTTTTAAACTACATTCCCCAAAAATGCAATTGAAGTCAACCAAAATTCACACTTATAGAGTTCACCATATAACTTTTGTTTCCTAAGAACACCCAAAACAATACAAAGCTAGTCGACATATTTTTCCTCACTTTTAAAATATAGAAAAATATCATCAATGAAGACTATAACAAACGAATCGAGAAAGGGTTTGAACACCCCATTCATCAAACTCATGAAAGTTGTTGTCACGCCCCGAGCCTACACCTTGGGCGGGATTGTCACACATTGCTGGCGTAGAGCGAACCCTTTGCTTGACTTACTTAACTCAGCGGAAGACTCAACTTAACTCAATTATATAATTGGAAAAGTCCTCATAAAATAACTTTAAATAATGTCTTGGCCAAATTGGTACTTAAATCTCAAATATATATTCCGAAATAAAGAGACACAACTGAACTACTAAATATCCGTCTATGAAGCCTCTAAGGTGACTGAGATGAATGTTGGGACAAACCCCACACCATTTTATTCAACTAACTAGAAAGCAATAAAAGGATCATCCGGAATGCAAGGAGGCTCACCACTGACTCTGGAGCTCAGACTGGATCGACAAAGCACTGCGTGCTAATCTTGGTTACCTCCGTCTGCATCATAAGACGATGCAGGCCAACTGGCATCAGTACAATGAATGTACGAGTGTGCGAGTTAGAATGCTAAAAGACAACTAATAAGCTTGAAAAGGAGTAAGGATGAACTTACCTTGGCTCTGCTCAACTCAAGAAGTCATAACTCAATATAAAGCAGTCAATACATATGCAATATAAGGAAAAATTGTAAAACATTGTAAACACTTAGTTCATTAAGGATAACACAATAATAAACTCAACTTTACTTATATACGAAAGAAATATAATATCTTTGGGAGATTCTCTAACCGACAACCATCACTATGAGCCTAAGTCATGGTACAACGTATTACCTCATGTTGCAAGAAGACCGCTCTATACCTTGTCGTCGGTATAGAACCAAAACTACAAATTTGGATCTACTAGTGTATGTTAAAAGCACTAAGAAAATAATCTAAAAAGTATGATCCTTTATATCTCCATTTTGGCTACATAATTTATGGAGACTTGAGTTAATATGAACTTGTGTCACCATATTGGTGCTCAATAGTACTCCCAAAATATTTAGCTCATATGTTTTAACATAACTTCTTCTCTAGTTTGAGATAATTGCTCAAACATAGCTTCAAAAAGCATTCTTGGAAATCATAGTTTCCTTTTTATTTTACTAAATCTAGACATAGCATATGTGGAAGTCTAGCTTTCATTCTTCCTCAAAAATTGAAAACATTTTGTTTAAACTCTTAGGGACTACTTAGTTCCCTTATAACTCTTGCGAAGTGAACTCAACTTGTTACTCTTTGCTTAACTTGAAACTTAACTCTTAGGGAATACTTAGTTCCCTTATAGTTTTTGAGAATTTAACTAAACTCTTTTACTCTTTTGTCAACTCATTGCTGGAACCTTAAAAAAAAGTTAAAATGTTTGTTTAAGACTCTTGAATGCTTTAGGAACTTACTTGGACTTACTTCTTATCTTTTAGACTTGACTCTTAACTTCTTTGACTTTGATTTTAACTTCCCTTGAATTGGATTATGGATTCAAGGATCATTATCTCATGTTTATGGATCATTTCATGATGTTTAAATGTACTTTAGATTGTTGGAATAACTAGGAATAATAGGTACATCACTTAGGAACTAGTAAGAAAAGATGGGGGAGAAATGAGATCTTTAGGTGACCATGGCGCTCTGAGAGGCACGAGGCGCCATAGCCTGATGGACATAGGCTGTCCTAAGGCACTGTGGCTGGCGCGGCGTACCAGAGCCTGACGGACAGAGTCTGTCCTGATGGGCTCTTGTAGGCGCGGCGCCCCAAGGCCTGTCAGACTGGTTTTCCAATATTTTTTCTCCAGTTTTCAACTTTAAACCCCCCAAACTTCCATGGATCTTCTCCCAAGCACTTAAGATCATTAATATAATCAATACCCAATAGTTTAGACTCATAAAATAGTCCGGAAACACGAATCAAACCACTAAAGGTACACTACAATTCTACCAACAAGGATTCAACAATTGTTCATCAAGAACATCAAGATTCATTATTCAATCAATACAAAACATTCTAAATTAAACATGTTGGTGTGTGAGTGAACGAACCCAACAAAGAAATATCTCACATACCTCGATAGGGATCACCCCCGACGAATTTCACTAGCGAAACCTTAGCGTTCTTAAAGAATTCTTGATCTTTTTCTTTTCTTCTCTTTTCTCCCAAGCCCTAAGCGTTCTCAACTTTTCTAAAACTGAAGTGGGACTTTGTTTTACTCCTAATAAACCCTTAAAAATGAATTAGGAAATACTAGGGTGAAAAGCCTACTTTACCCTTACTAAAATCCGTTTTGGACTTTCCTCTGCCCAACAGCCCAGCTTCCGGAAGGTATATCTCCCTCATACGACATCTAAAATTAGAAAACTTTGAACCGTTGAAATGATCTTACCAAGGGATTTCCAAAAATATAAAGAACTCACCCTAACTACTCCTGAGCTGGAAGTTATTGCCATTTGAAAATAACCAAAAACTCATTTTTTTACACTTGGAAAATTTTCCATATTTCCCTATTTATTTCCAAAAATGATTATTCTCGATTTCCTAGCTTATTCTTAGTTATTTAAAGTTACTAGATGTTATAATATCTCCTCCTTGGGAACATTGTCTTGAAATGATAAGTGTTTCACTAAGCTAAGGGTAGTAACATTATTTCAGCACTCAACAACAAAAGCAAATAACAACCTACTTACACATAGTCTCATAAAGTGATAAGAAAAGAATTTAGTACCTTGGTCCGCATTCTCTCCGGATTTGAAGATATGTGGATATCTCCTCTTCATATCATCTTCATATCCCAAGTTGCTTCTTTAACAAACTGATTCCTCCAAAGGACTTTGACTGATGCAACTTTCGTTTTCTCAACTTGCGAACTTGACGATCCAAAATTTAAACCGGAACCTCCTCATAGGACAAGTTATACTTAATCCCAACATTCTCAGTTGGCACAATTATTGAAGGATCACCCAAGTATTTTTTCAACATAGACACATGGGATACCGGATGAACCGCTTCTAACTCTTTGGGTAGCTCCAACTCATAAGCCACATTGTCCACTCTTTTGGAGATTCTATAAGGACCAATATACCAAGGAATAAGTTTTCCCTTCTTACAAAACCTCATAACACCCTTCATGGGTGAAACGTTTAGATATACCCTATCATCCACCTCAAACTCTAATGATCTCCTCTTAATATCTATGTAGGACTTTTGGTGACTCTGTGCCGTCTACGGTCTTTCTTGAATCACTTTCACCTTCTCCATAACTTGGTGAACTAGATCTGGTCCTATCAACACTGCTTCACCAACTTTGAACCACCCAATAGGAGATCTGCATCTTCTCCCATAAAGAGCTTCATAGGGAGTCATTTGGATGCTCGAATGGTAACTGTTATTGTAAGCGAACTCAATGAGAGGTATATGATCATCCGAGTTTCCTTTGAAGTCGATCACACAAGCATTCAACATATCTTCTAAGGTTTGGATAGTGCGCTCTGCTTGTCCATTTGTTTGAGTATGAAAAGCAGTGCTTAAGTTCACCTTCGAACCCAAACCTTTCTAGAAAGATTTCTAGAATTGTGCACCTCTATCTGAAATAATGGAGAATGTAACTTCATGAAGTCTTACCACTTCCTGAATGTACAACTTAGCTTAATCCTTGACCGAATAGGTAGTCTTTACCAGCAACAAATGGGTTGACTTTGTCATCCTATCGACAATCACCCAAATAGAATCATGTAGCCTGCGAGATGTTGGCAAGACCATGATGAAGTCCATATTAATCATCTCCCATTTCTATTCTAGTGTTCTACTTTCACTTGCTGACAATTTGAGCACTTGGCAACAAACTCAGCGATATCTTTCTTCCTGTCTTCCCACCAATATACCTCTCTCAAATTGCGGTACATATCTGTGGAACCTAGGTGAATGGAATATCTGAAGCTATGAGTCTCCTCCTAGATTCTCTCTTGGAGTCCATCCACCCTAGGTACACACAATTTATTTTGGTACTTCAGCACACCATCTCCCCCTTGTTCAAAAGTCAATACTCTTTGGTTATGGACACTCGCCTTCAAATCAAGCAAAATGGGGTCTTCATCTTGCTTCTATTTTAACTCTGACACTAATGATGACTCAACCCCAGTGGTCACCACTATTCCTCCTTCTGTGGAACCTATAACTATGACTCCAAGCGTGCAAGTCTGTGCACATTTTTAGCTAACTCCCATTTTTGTTCCCCAACATGGGCAGTACTACCCATGGACAACCAGCTTAAGGCATCAGCAACCACATTTGCCTTACCTTGGTGCTAAAGAATACTCATGTAATGATCCTTGATTAATTCTAACAACCTTCTCTATCTGAGATTCAGCTCCTTATGAGTGAACACCTATTGGAGGTTCTTGTGATAAGTGAATATATCAACATGAACATCATACAAGTAGTGACGCCATATCTTCAAAGCAAAAACTACTACAGTCAATTCCAAGTCATGAGTTGGATAGTTCTTCTCATCAACCTTCAACTGTTTGGATGCATAAGCTATAACCATGTCATTCTGCATTAACACACAACCGAAGACAACTCTTGATGCATCACACTACACCATAAAACCTTGAGTACCCTCTGGTATGGTCAAAATCGGAGCGGTACTCAGCCTCTTTTTCAACTCCTGAAAGCTTTTCTCACAAGCTTCATACCATTGAAACTTGACTGTCTTCTGAGTTAGCTTGGTCAAAGGAGACGAGATAGATGAAAACCCTTCAACAAATCTCCTATAATATCCAGCCAAATCTAAGAAACTTCTTATGTCTGTTGGAGATGTGGGTTTAGCCCAACTCTGAACTGCTTCTATCTTCTGGGTGTCAACTCTAATCCCATCACCAGAGATAATATGACCCAAGAATGCCAAAGAATTAAGCCAAAACTCATACTTGGAGAACTTGGCATATAGCTCTTTATCTCTCAAAGTCTGAAGAACTATCCTGAGGTTACTAGCACGATCTTCTTCACTCCTTGAATAAACCAGTATATCATCAATGAAGACAATAACAAACAGATCTAAATAAGGTTTGAAGACTCTGTTCATAAGATCCATGAACGCTGTAGGTGCATTTGTCAAACCAAAGGACATAACCAAAAATTCATAATGTCCATATCTAGTTCTAAAAGTTGTCTTTGGAATACCACATCCCTAAATGGTATCGTGATATGAGATCAATTTTTGATAAGTAAAAAGCACCTTGAAGTTGGTCGAATAGATCATCTATCCTTGGAAGAGGATATTTATTTTAGTTGGTCACCTTATTCAATTGGCGGTAATCTATACACATCCTAAGGGAACCATCTTCCTTTCTCACAAATAAGATAGGAGTGCCCCAAGGTGAGACACTTGGTCGAATGAAGCCTTTGTCTAACAAATTCTTCAGTTGTTCTTTCAGCTCATTTGAATTTGATGGTGCCGTTCTGTATGACGGAATAGAGATAGGAGGAGTATCTTGAATGATGTCCATGACGAAGTCTATCTCTTTTTCAGGAGTGACTCTGGGTAGATCATCAGAAAAAACTTCTGGAAACTCTTTCACTATAGGAACTGACTAAAGGGAAGGTATCTCAGCACTTGAGTTATTAACTCAGACTAAGTAATAGATACACCCCTTTGAGACTAACTTTCTCGCCTTTAGGTACGAATGAAATGACCCTTAGGCACTGTTGAAATATTAGTCCACTCTATGACTGGCTCATTAGGAATCTGGAACTTGACAAGTCGAGTTCTAAAATCTATTGACGCATAACAGGAATGAAGCCAGTCCATACCTTGAATGACATCAAAATCTACCATGTATAACTCAACTAGATCATCCATGGTGTTCTTGTAATTGATGGAAACAGGACAATCACGATAGACTCTTTCCGCTAGAATAGACTCCCCAATAAGTGTAGACACACAGAAGGGTTCACTAAGTTTTTCAGGAGGAATGTCAAATTGATTTGCAATATAAGGAGTTACAAAAGATATACTTGCTCCTGGGTCTAACAAATCATTAACATCAAAAGTAAAGACTTTGATCATACCCGTGACAACATCTGGAGAGTTCTCTTGCTCATGGCGGCTAGTTATTGCATAGAGATGATTTGCCCCTCCGCCAGTACCAGAACTGGATCCTCTAGGTGCACCCCTTTCTATTGGGCAACTGATGAATATTGGGCTCTATTGCCGGATTTCCACCTCCTTGTTTACTCTTAGGACAATCTTTCATGTAGTGTCCCTCTTGACCCCACTCGAAGCAACCCTACTGGACATCACGACACTTACCAGCGTGGTTTCTACCAAACCTACCACAAGCAGGAGCCCGACTACCACCTTGTGTCACACTACCTTGGGATTGGGCTGGTCTAGCCTTGTGGTTTTGCGAATTCTGTCCATTATACTCACCTCTGTTTCATGGCGCAGGTGCACTAGTAGATGATGGTGCATGCCCTTTTTGTTTTTGAAATTTTGGTCAAGTCGAACCATCTTTCTGTTGCCCAGACTCATTCTCGGTCTTGGCCTTCTTATTTCTATATTCTTCTCTGTCCCTCGGCTTTTCCTCTTCAACTTGCTGCATATAGATCATTAGCCTGAACATTTCCATGTCGCCAATCAACATTGCAGCCCCACCTTTTTTGCTTGAAGCACGATCCAAACTTGCAACAAACAAGCTCATTCTGCTTCTTATATCCTTAACCATCTCCGGAGCATAGAGATACAGTTGGGTGAACTTTAACCTACACTCATGAACACTTACGGAGTCCTGTTTCAGGGTAAAGAACTCCCGTACCTTTGCTTCCTTCAGTTCTCGTGGAAAGAAATGCCCCATGAAGGCTTCTTAAAAGCAAGCCCAACTTGGATGTGGTGCATCCTTCGCTCTACCATCCTTCCATTGATCAAACCAGGTCCTATCCACACTCTTCAGTTGAAATGCATCTAACTCAACTCTCTTAATTCCAACCACATACATCACATCAAAAACCTTCTTCAACTACGGATCCTTGGTAGTGCTCGAACCAGTGAAGCTTGGGGGATTCATCCTCAAGAATTCTCGAATCCTCGAAGTGTCAGCTCCTTCTTGTATAGATCTTCTTTGTTGCCCGACTTGTTTAGTCACAGTTTGACTCAACATCCGAATAGCCTAACGGAACTCAGAATTAGTAATCTCCCCTTGAGGTTGCACTTCAGGAATATTGGGTAATGTTTGTTCCTGAGCTTCTACATTTCTCCTAGTCGGACAACCTCTTGCTGCTTTTCGTAGAGGCATTGTTATCTGAAACACGTGAAAGCACAAATTGAAGAGAGACTTTTAGAGATAAACTCTAACGCGCGAAATGAGTATGAAAGAAGTGAAGAATTCCTAAATGTTGTAGCCTCCTAATCATAGATGTGGCGCGTTTCACATCGATGACTAAGACTCTACAAACACAACTTCGTAGACTCCCTATGACTCTTGAACTCTATTTCTGATACCAAGTTTTTCACGCCCCGAGCCTACACCCTGGGGGGACTGGCACTCGGTGACCATTGTTGGCCTCGAGCGAACCCTTGGTCTGGCTTACTTAACTCAGCGGAAGACTCAACTTAACTCAATTATAGAATTGGAAAAGTTCTCATAAAATAACTTTAAATACTGTCTTGGCCAAATCAACACTTAAGTATCCGATAGATATTCTGAAATAAAGAGACACAACCGAACCACTAATTATCCGTCTATGAAGTCTCTAAAGTGACTGAGATGAATGTTGGTACAAATCCCACAACATTCTATTAAACTAACTAGAGATCAATAAAAGGATACTCCAGAATGCAAGGAGGCTCAGCACTGACTCTGGAGCTCAGACTGGATCAACAAAGCATTGTGTGCTGATCCTAGTTACCTGCGTCTACATCATAAGAAGTTGCAGGACAACTAGAATCAGTGCATTGGATGTACGAATATGTGAGTTGGAATGCTAAAAGACAACTACTAAGCTTGAAAAGGAGTAAGGATGAACTTACCTTGGCTCTCCTCAACTCAAGAATTCCTAACTCAATATAAAGCAGTAAATACATATGAAAAATAAGGAAAACTTATGAAACATTGTAAACACTTAGTTCATTAAAGATAAAAAATAATAAACTCAACTTTACTTATATACGAAATTAATATAATTTCTGTAGGACATTCTCTGGCTGACAACCATCACTATGAGCCTAAGTGATGGTACAACGTATTACCTCACGTTGCAAGAGGACCTCTCTATACCTTTTCATCGGTATAGAACCTGAACTACTAAGTGGATCCACTAGTCTATGCTAAAAGCACTAAGGAAATCATCTAAAAAGTATGATCATTTATCTCTCCATGTTGGCTACATGGTTTATAGAGACTTGAGTTAATATGAACTCGTGTCACCATATCGGTGCTCAATACTACTCCCAAACACTTAGCTCATATGTTTTAAAACAAATTCTTCTCTAGTTTGAGATAATTCCTCAAACTTAGCTTCAAAAAGCTTTCTTGGAAATCATAGTTTCCTTTTTCTTTTACTTAAACTAGCCATAGGCTTTATGGAAGTCTATCTTCCTTTCTTTCTCAAAAGTTTGAAAACATTTTGTTTAAACTCTTAGGGACTACTTAATCCCTTATAACTCTTGCGAAGTGAACTCAACTTGTTACTCTTTACTTAACTTGAAACTTAACTCTTAGGGAATACTTAGTTCCCTTATAACTTTTGAGAATTTGACTCAACTCTTTTACTCTTTTCTCAACTCATTGATGGAACCTTAAAACAAAGTTAAAATGTTTGTTTAAGATTCTTGAATGCTTTAGGAACTTACTTTGATTTACTTTTTAACTTTTAGACTTGACTCTTAACTCTTTGACTTTGATCTTAACTTCCCTTGAATTGGATTATGGATTCAAGGATCATGATCTCATGCTTATGGATGATTTAATAATGTTTAGATGTACTTTAGAGATTTGGGATCAACTAGGAATAATAGGTACATCACTTAGGATCACCCCTGCCGAATTACACTAACAAAACCTTAGCTTTCTTGAAGAATTCATAATCTTCCTCTTCTCTTCTCTTTTCTCCCAATCCTAAGCGTTCTCAACTTTTCTAAAACTGAATTAGGACTTGGATTTACCCCTAATAAACCATTTAAATGAATTAGGAAATACTAGGGTGAAAAGACTACTTTACCCTTACTAAAATCCGGATTTGACTTTCCTCTGCCCAACAGCCCAAATTTCGGAAGGCATATCTCCGTCATACGACATCAAAAATGCGCAAACTTGACGCCTTCCGAAAGATCTTCCCAAGGGATTTCCAACCATATAAAGAAGTCACCCTAACTTCTCCTGAGGTGGGAGTTATGACCGTCTGAAAATGACCAAAAACTTATTTTTTTACACTTAGGAAATTTTCCAGATTTCCCTATTTATTTCCAAAAATGATTATTCTCGATTTCTTAGCTTATTCTTAGTTATTTCAAGTTCCCAAATGTTACAGCTACATGCGCATTAGTTAAACCGAATGACATGAGTAGAAACTCATAGTGTCCATGGTGTGTACTAAATGGCGTCTTGGACATATACTCACACCTAATTTTCCACTGATGGTAGCCAGACCTTAGATCGATCTTAGAGAAAACGGATGCACCTTGCAATTTGTCAAAATGATCATCTATTCGAGACAAAGGATACTTGTTTTGAATAGTAACCGTATTTAATTGTCGGTGATCTATACACATCCTCACACTACCATCATTTTTCTTACCAAAAAAACTTGAGCACCCCATGGGGAAGCACTAGCGCGAATGAATCCTTTATCAAGAAGTTCTTGGATTTGAGTATTAAGCTCTCTTAATTCTGCTAGATCCATCTGATATGGAAGGATAGAAATGGGACGAGTGTCAGGTTCTAAGTTAATGCAGAAGTTTATATCCTTATCCCCCGAGGCATACTAGGCAAGTCATTAGCAAACACTACTCTAAATTCTAACACCACAGGGATAGACTCAATAGATGGAGTATCAACCTCAACATCCCTAATATGATCCAAATAAGCCAAACAACCCTACTCTACTTGTTTATTAGCCCGAATGGAGGATATGATCTTAGCTTGCTTACGCTTGTACACCCCTTACCACTCTAACTTTTCCCTTCCCATAATTTCTAGAGTTACACACTTAGTGTTACAATTAAGCACAACATAATAGGGGGGAAACCAAGTCATGTCAAAGATTAATCAAAGTCAGTCATTTCCAAAATCACCAAATCAGCCCAAGTCTGAAAACCCTTGAATATAATAGGACAAACACGATAGACATGGGTGATTATGACCGACTATCCAATTGGGGCAGAAACATTGATGGGGGCATCAAGTATATCACAAATCATATCAAATTCTAAGGCAAATCGCATAGATACATATGAAATAAGTGGAACCCAGATCAAATAACACATTAATCATCCGGTCGCAGACAAGAATAGTACGTGTGATCACTACCTAAGACGCATCTTCGTTATTCTTACCTGGAAAGGCATAACACTGAGATCTATCATCTTGACAAGTTACTTCCCTGCTAGGTTACGCGTTACCCCTGCCTGCGTTACAATTTCCTCTACCTCCACGGCCTCGCTGATTACCTTTTCGCCCACTTGTGGACGTCCTCTACCATTATTACCATTTCTTTTGGGTACCACTACTCTAATTTGTTGCTGCATGGAATCCAACACACATGGGCAGGGACAATCTCTCCTCATATGCCCTGATTCTCCATAATTGTAGCAAGTACGATCAAAATATGGTATGCCGCCCGTCGAAGGAGCGAATCCCTCGCTATCCTGAATCAAATTATAAGATGGAGTTCCCAAGTAATTAATTACCTGTAGAGGCGGGCATAGCGTACTGAATTGTCTTTGCTCCAAGCATTGGCCTTCCGAACCATTTGGAATAAGAATCTTGAAAGTTACCCGTGTTCTTGTCCCTTTAAGCCAATGCCTTAGCTTGACCAACTCGCCTCACCCCCTCCACTTTCTATAAAAATTCAGTCACTCATTAAATATCCTCCCACCAGAGGTCCTATGAACATATAATAGCTACAACTCAGAATTTTGTCCCCTAATAAATAAATGGATCCTCTTATCCCAGTAGTCACCAATTGAGTAGCATATCAAGACAACACATGGAACTTGGCCTCATAAGAAGCCACATACATACCACCTTGCTCCAAAGCCATAAACTCATTCTTCTTGTGATCTCTCAAAGTCCTAGGAACATATTTCTCTAAAAACAGAGCATGAAATTTAGTCCAAGTGAGTGGGGGTAATGTTGAAGATCTACATATCTACATCCCTTATAAGCTCTCCACCAGTGTTTAGCCTCACCTTGAAGTTGAAAAGTCACAAACTCAACCCCATGTTCATGGACAAATTTCAACTTATGAAGCCTCTCATAGAAGTCTAAGATAAACTCATAAGCATCCTCATTCTTAGAAATAAGAAATACATGAGGCTTTAGCTTCAAAAACTTAGTCAACACCTCATGCTCATTACCAGTCATAACAAAACCCAACAAAGGATGGAAGAAGGCACCATTACTCAAGTCCCACCCACCTTGGGCACAGTGCTAGCAACAGGGGGATAAGTAGGAGCTTGAGTTGCTTGAGCAAAAGAAGCACTCAGGACCAACCAACCCTTTCAAGAATGACATGATATGTTGAGCTAACACTAGGTCTATGAGAGTAACACCAATAGTCTCAGCCTACAATATTTCGTCTTGTCCAACCTCCTCAATATTTTCAACCTCAATGTCCTCTTCTATCTCTTTATGTTGCATATGGGGTGCCTCATTTTTTGGAGCATTTTTTATCGGTAACCCATCTCGAGTATGTGCAACTTTTACTAGGCCTCTAACCCTAGCTATTCCTCTACCCCTGTATCGATCACGACCTCTTGCAACAGATTCCTTAGCTGAAATATTGATGGGAGATACGGGCTTGGCGTCATTGAATCTAGTATTAACCATCTACGAATAGAAGAGTGAAGGAGGTTAGATACCAATTAGAATCAGGTTATAGCACGAAAGGAGATAGGATAAAATAGAAAAATTTCTTAAAGTCCTATATCCTCTCAAAGAAATATAAAAGCATCCCCATACCATTCCGTAAAACTCAACTAGACTCATTTTGGTACATTGAGATTAACGAACCTAGGCTTTAATACCAACTATGTCACGCCCCAAACATCGTGATTGGCACCCACATTAACCCTTTGGTGTGAGAACCACTACTACAACCCAAATTAAAGTGACTAAACAAAAAACAGAAGCATTTATGGATACAAAGACAGAAATAATAGCTAAAAAATGAATTTCCCATAAACTTCCAAAAGATCTAACAACTAAACAATGCGGAAAATATACCTAGAACATAAAAGTCAATGTACCAAAACTCTAATAAGATACATAAGTCTAAACAAGAAGGGATACAACCCCAACTAATGTACTAATAACTAACTAGAAAGTCGAAGTCCAAAATGTGGACATAGACGGAAAGAGAACTCATGGAAACCCGAAAGAACTTACTAACCCTTGAATTTGAACGATCACTAATCTTCTAAGCGAGGTCTATCAAAAGTCGCATGAAGATACCCTATACTGAACAAAGAAAGAGCAAGTGTTGTAACAGTACATAACCACGGTGTACTGGTAAGATCATGCGGCTATCCCACTAAGTGTAACATACATAAGTCAATACAACAATATGACAAGTCATTTGTCCTCTCATGGAACCCAAACCCAAACAGTTAGCATACCGGAACGTGGTACCTGATCTAATCTTGATGATGAAATGTGGCAATCGATCCAAGTTAGTCTATTGGAACGTAACACCTAATTCATTAAACAAGTCACAATCACAATCACAAAGTACATTCTCATAATCATACAATTAAGTCATGATTCATGGCATTCATCATTCTATATCCTCATTTACAATAAGTTTGATCAATAATGCAACATTCACATACATACATGTATCATAATGAAGCAAGACAAACATACATCACACAATCATAGAATCACAACCATCACATACCTCGAAACAAGCTTGAAACAGTAAGAAACTTGATCCTTCCCTTTTGGGATTCATTCTGCTTGTTTCTGGTCTACAAACAATAAATATAATATGGAAATTAATATACAATCACTAATTATACCAACCCTAAATCATACTCATGATCGTCATACAAATTAGGGCTTTTTTCACCATAATTTTCAGATCGAAACCCTTAATTACCCATTAGATTATGTTCTACGGGTCGAAAAATGGATACGGGGAGTGAAAACTTACTTTTAGCCTAAAAAATGGTGGAAACTGTTTAAATAGCATGGGGTTCGTTTCTTAGGTCTAAAACCTGAAAAGTGAAAAATGAAGACGTTTTTGGGGTTAATTTATAACTTTAAGTTGTGTCGGACCCGCCACAGCAGCATCCACCCCGCTACAACGGTCCGGCTAGAGCGACAAAAACCTCCACCAACGCGGCTTGCATGAAACAGTGAGCTATTTTAATAGTTTCAAAACCCCCATTTTGCAACACACCTTTAACCAACTACGCTCAGAACATTTTATTCACGCTACGATTGATCCCGAAGTTCTACTCACCCGAATTCAATTCTGTAAAGTCGTACGAATTTGTTAACGATTTATCTAATTACTCATGTAATCAAAAACCTTATTAGATCACCTGATTATTACCAGATTTGTCTACACCTTAATGACTCTAATTTTGTTCACGTCTAGACTAGGTTGAGAAATTCCATATTACTACGAAAAAAAAGATTTGACCCAATTTTTTTTCCCATTAGCTTTCCTAAAATGACGGAACATGCTTTCCTAAAATGACGGAACCTGATCGTTACAAATACTCGGTAAAAGCTCTATTGTTTTTGTATTCAATCTAAAGGTGCATTATTTTTGTTTTTCATTATTTTTTCTCATGCTATTTCTTTTTCTTAATGTCTTTTTGAAAATTTATTAGCTACATTTTTTTGATATTCTTATTTTTTATTCTTCTTATTTATATTGCTCATTTTATTTCTACATAACTCTCTTCTCATGTACTAACTCAAAGAAACTCTTTTAAAAGAATGAAGATTTAATATTATATGTACTGACTCAAAGAAACTCTTTTAAAAGAATGAAGAATTAATATCATATTTGAAATTAAATGAAGAAAATATTATATAAAATAAAATAAATTAAGATTAGTCGAGTGGAAAAATTTAAAAGTCGTGAATATACTTTTAACAAAATATATGTAATTAATTTTTTTATTTTTAATTTCGTTGTATCTCTTTCTTATTTTTTTTCCGATTCAATTCGAAAGAGATGAAAACTAAACTAAACTTATTTGATTTATTCATTATTTGCCTTTTTTTATCAATTATTAATCTAGTAAATTGATTAAATGAACTAAAAAAATCGACAATGTTATTTATTTATCTTTTTAATATGCACTATAATATTAGTAACTCAATCTTTACACCTTTTTAAAGAATCTTCGTAGTTTTTAAAGTAACATATGATTGAGCACTAATTCAAAATTTAGAAAAAGTTCAAAACAAAATGTAGAAAACTGCAAAATAAATTTTTTAAAAAAATAGTATAAATCTTTAAAAGCTCGATAGAGTAGGGTAAAAGTAGATAGATCCTAAACGTTGATTAGGTTGATTTTTCATCTTATAATTTTCATGTGTTTACTTTTTATTCTTCAAACCCCCTTTGAGAAATTATGGGTCTGCCACTAGTTGTTCCGATCCCTAATCTACTTGGAGTTTCACGATACTTATGTGATTTTGTTAAAGTGGGCTAGATCCTACATTGGTTGGAGAATGATTTGATGGTCTGCTTATATGGACTTTGGTAGTCCTCCTCTCATGAGATAGCTTTTTGGGATTTAGCTAGGTCTAAATGTCAAATATTTACATGTTTCATGTTCTCATTGTGTTTTCGCGAGATATAGGACCACGTGCTGGCGCATTCAATAATGTCAACTGATATTCCTATAGAGCTTAGATCCGTATGCGTCTCGTCCGCAGCGCTGAATTTCCTAACACCTTCCCTCATCTTCTTTTCCAAGTCATTGATTTATCTTTAAAATATATCCTTTTAAATTATATAAAATTATTGTAAGCCATAATAACTATCAATTAAAAAAAATTGGACGTATTTGAGCTAAAATATGTAACCCAAATTAATTCTTAAACGAATTTTGAGGAAAACAAAAAATGTGACATTCCAAAAAGTGTAAAAAATGAGAAATTAAAATTTTCAATCTTCTTGCAAGTTTATCTGCTTTGGGAACAACTTTCATGTTCTGATGTACGCGATTATAAAATGAAAATTCTCGTTTGAAGTGCGTTTTTATTTTTATTTTTGTGAATTGTGCTTTGTAAAAAACAAATATCAAAGATAGTTTGCTTAAGGTCTTATATGACTTGCCAAGACCTACTTCAGACATTTGTAGTTGAAATTGTTGACTTCACAAGGCTACATTTTGAATATTGCTTTACTAAAGTTTTATTTAAGTCTAATTTTTTTTGAAAGACATGTACACATTGACTAAAATTGACAGATCTAATAAATAAATGTGCTCTTTAACTTAGCTTCAATTTGTATTTATATCTTTTAATTTTTGACATGCACAAATAATCACCAAAACAAATATAAAGTTGAACAAGTAGACATATGCGTCCTAGTGGTGTTCCAACGTGATGAATTTACTTCTACCTGATGTACTATGTGTATTATACACGTAGGACACCCGTGTCTATTCGTTCAATTTTATTTAAGTTTAAGTGTCTACTTATGCATATTCAAGGTTGAAGGTCATAGGTATCAGTTCTAGCCAAGTTACATGACAAATTTATGTATTTTGCCAAATTTAAATTCCATTGATTTCTATTTTCATGTATATCTGTACTTCAATCATGTATGACTGAAATGCATGTAAAAATGGACTAAAATTTCAGTCATATTTGTCTAAATGTGTTTTTTGGTTCTTCATAACACTCAAATATACGTCAGGGTGTGTTTGGTATGAAAGTAGATTTCGCATTATTTTCTGGTGAGTAGAAAATATTATTTTGTGTTTAATTTATGAATGAATTTTTTTTTTTAGAAAATATAGTTTAATTTTACTAGAGAGTGGGAAATGATTTTTAAAATGAAAATGAAATTTTTTTTAAAAAAAATAAACATTCTTTTTTTTTTTGGGGGGGGGGAGGAGGGATGGAGGGTTGGGGGGGACGAGATGAGGTAAAAAAATAAAATTAAATATATTTTAAAAAATAAACTTAATTTTTTCGGGGAGGGGGGCTGGTAGTGGGACTGACCCTCCCTCCCCTCAGAGTAGGGGTGGGAAATTGAATGTATTTTTTAAAAATAAACTTTTAAAATGTAGATTGATTACTCCTTTTTTGGGGGGTGGGGGGCTGTTAGGAGGGCTAACGGGGGGGGGGGGGGGGGGGGCGCGAGGGCAAGGGTAGGGGTGGGTTGAAAATAAAATTTTAAAATTGGAAATATTTTGTAAAAACAAACGTTTCTTTTGGTGGAGGGGTGGTGGAGGTAGGGGGCTGGTGGCAGGGGGGGTCAGGGTGAGGGTGGGGTAAAAATTAAAAAATTAAAGTTGAAAAATAAACTTTAAATTTAGTTTTTCAACAAAAAAAATTGTAATTTGAAGTTGGAGGAAAGTTTTGGAAAATGTTTTTTTCTTAATTTTTGAAAGGAAGTTGATTTGAGGAAAATTAGTTGATTTGGAAAACAATTTTCAAAAATATTTTAGCCAACCAAACATGAGAAAATTGGAAATCATTTTTAGTAAAATATTTTCTTTCATACTAAACACACCCTAAATAAGATCAAATTTAAAACATAAGTTTCATATATTATCAAGACGAATAATTAACCAACAATCTATATATATATATATATATATATATTAATAAAGTACGAACATAAGCCCGTTGATGTGGCACACTTTATAAATCAGGAATAATATTTTTTTTTTGATATTTTTTTGCCTTTTATCTCTCATCTCTCTATTTATTTTATTTAAATTAAATCTTTAATAATCATTAAAGTCATTAAAAAAAGTTAAGTAACTACTCAACTAAAATAAAAAGACATAATATACATAGTAGACCCTAAACTTCGCTTCAAATTTTAACTTTGACCTTCAACTTTCATAGTGCACAAACATGCACTTTAACTATTCGACAGTTTAATAAATAAACACGCGAGTTCTACATGGGAAATTGCATGATGTACACGTATTTTGCGCGAGTTAGGTGTAATTTTCGAGGCCCACAACGGTAAAAAAATATTGAAATGACAACTCTATCGTTAATGAATTCCTTATATATATATTTCCAAATTAACATCTCATTTTCATTATTTTTAATTCTAAAATGACGAGTAAAATATGTAATTAGTTGGCAATCACTGAGTGACTCACTAATACATGTGGAAGCATTTGCATTTTACTCTCTTTGGCTCCAAAAATCGCGTTTTTATTTATTTAAAGATAAAATAATTAAAGTATATGTTTGTGCACTATGAAAATTAGAGGTTAAAATTAAAATTTAATACTAAATTTAGGCTCTAATACGTGCATTATGCCTTTACCAAAAAAAAGGTAATTGTCACCCCTTTCACCTTCCAATGATGAAAGTCCAAAGGACCTCCTTTTTCCTACTCAAATATATCATGCTGCATAATATCATTTTTACTTTTCTCAAATAACCTTTTCTTGCAGATTTTTTATATGACACTTATTTATAGTATCAAAAATAATTTATTTTGCTTTTTCTTTTGAATTGTTGATTTGTTCTTTTTTGTTGTTAATGCAGGATACACTTTGGTGGTGGAAAAAAATGTATATATTGCCATGTAAAGTTTAAGGAGGCGAAAAATAAAGATCGCAATATAATTGTGGAGTTTTATTTTTAACTGGTATTTTTATTATGCAATTTGTTTATATTCCTAATTTCTTATTTCTTAAATTTAGATATTTCTCTTTTACTTTTACTTTAGCATGTTTTTTAAGGGAGAGGTTTGTAACTCACAACGAGTGTGTATTTTTTTATTTTTTTTTATGTTTTTCCTTTGAATAATTTCAAAGATATCCGTTCATGTTTGTGTCATGATACTCTCCTTTTTGTGTGATTTCTGATATCACCTTATCTAATTTATTTTAGCGTTATAGAAACAACTTTTATCTACTAATTATTATTAATATAAAAAATATGTTTAAACTAATTTGACTCTTGGGAACAACTTGGGCATCTCCTTTATTTTATATATATACATGGAGTGAAGACAAAAAAAATTGTGATAACATATAATGGCAATATGATGGCACAGGAATAACATATTTGAGGAGAGATAACTGATAGCAGATGAGTATAAAAGAAAAATAAAATGCATAGTGATTAATATGCATTTATTGTTCAATTTAATTAGATATTAAATTGATTACTGACATATTGTAATTATATTTGTAATATTTTAATTTAAAATTAAATAAAAAAAACGAAGAACTAACAAAGAATTATTTTCTTATTTTCCATTTCATTATTTCTTATTTCATTTATAACTTTTTATTTTATTTTTTCCATAAAAATAAGAAAATATATCAACATTATCAAACATAAATGTTAATCTATATCTATATATAAAGCTGAAAATAGACCAAATTGATGAGACACCCCCTCAATGGACACCATTCCTATTTCTCTTTTTCTCCATTTTAAAAATATTTTTTAATTCATTTTTATACCTAGTCTACTAATTAAATAGACTTATTTTATAAATACATAATCAAGCCATGATTTATGACCTCTCTTAGTTCATCAATAACGACAGAATAATGAAAGAATATTATTAGTTCATCAATAACGACAGAATAAATACATAATCAAGCCATGATTTATTTTTTCAGTTACAACATAATAATACTACATTATTTAGTTATAGAATTTGAAAGGTTTCTATACCATTAAAATGACAAAACAACTATATAAACAAAATATATTCATCATCTCAGTTTTTCATATATGAATATGAATTTTATGGAACATAAATTTGCAAAAGTACGTAGAGTAGAAACAATAGGTCAAAAAGAAAAGACCATAGTGATTCAAGATTATTTTATAATCTCAATGCATAATCACTACGACTATCTTGCATTTTTTAATAATGTTAGATCAGAATACCTCTTCCTTGATCACCTTTCAAGATACCAAACAACATTTACGTGATATAACAAAAGGTGAGGAATTGAGACTTTTGAAGAAGTTTTAATTTGAATCTAGAACAAATTTGATAGGTAAAATTTTTAATCCAAATCCTTGTAGGAATATTGTTATTTTTCTTCTCCTGTCTTTTTTTTTCATTGAAATACTTCTAATTTGTATGACAAAAAAGTGACAATATTTCAAGAAAGAATTGATATTGAGGGATTTTGGTTAACATTAAGAGAAGACATAAAGAAAATATATAAAATACAGCGGAGAGAAAGAAAAACTAAAACAAATAAAGAGGGATAAGAGAGAAATAAAGATGTCAAGAAAATGTTAGTTGACTGATTCAAATGTTTAATGTTGTTAGTGGCAGTGCTTTTAGGAGTCCTAATTAGTTGATATTAGTTAGTTAGCAGATCATGGGTTAGTGCTAAACAAGTGCCCTATTTATTCTCTAGGTTTGTTTCTTTCCAAGTTCTATTTAAAAACTTATAGCATTGTCTTCTGAAGTAATAGAAAAAAATCAAGTTTCTCTCTGTTAACATCTTATTCGAGTAGTCGTTTATATCTTTTGCCAAAAATCTTGATATCAGATCATTACTCCAGGTTGAGATCCATCTTTTCCTCAAGCGGGGATTGGATAGTAAGAGAGAAAAATAGTGAACTATTGTGAGATTTTTTTTCCAGAGAGATCAGAAACTTTCCATGGCTGGAAACAGGACATCAACTTCGTCACAACCCCTAATTCCAATTTTCAGAGGGGAAAATTATCAGTTATGGAGTTTAAAAATGAAGACTTTTTCAAGTCTAAAGAACTATGAGAAGTAGTTGAGACTGGAATTGTAGAAGGGAATGCAGAACCACCAGCTGAGAGAACATAGGAAGAGAGACTCAAAATGTCTATTCACGATCCAGCAGGCTTTTGATGATGAAATGTTTCCTTGCATATCAACAGCTGAGACTTCCGAACATGCATGGGAGATCCGAAGCAAGAGTACTTTGGGGATGATAAGGTAATTACTGTTAAATTACAAACTCTCTGCGTGCTTTTGAAACATTTTTCATGCATGAAAACGAATATGTGCAACAATATTTGTCTAGAACATGTTCTATTATTAATAGAAGGAGGTCCTATGGTGAGAAAATTTATAATCAAATCTTTGTGTCTAAAGTGTTGAGAAGTTTAATCACCAAATTTGAGCATGTTGTTAATGCAATTAAGGAATCTAAGGACCTCTCTACCTTTTCTTTCGGTGAATGAATGAGTTCCTTGCTAGCTCATGAAGATAGGCTAAATAGGTCTTGTGAGAAAGTTCAAGAGAAGGCATTTCAGGTTAAGGGGGAGTTTGTCTACAAGGGAAAAGCATAAAACTCGGTAGGACGTGGACATGGAAGAGGCAATTTCCGTGGTCAAGGCTGTGGTGGTAGCGGCAGAAGTAAAAATCAAGTTGGTGAATTCCATCAGTACAAGAGCAATATTCAATGTCGGTACTGCAAGAAATTTAGCCACAAAGAAGTTGACTATTGGACGAAGCAGAAAGATGAGCAGAAGGAAGCCAATTTCACTCAAAATGTGGAAGAAGAAAGTAAGTTGCTTACGGCTAGTTGCCATATAACTGAAAGTGTGAATGTTATATGGTTCATTTATAGCGGATGCTCAAATCACATGTCAAGTTTGAAGTCTCTATTTAGAGATCTTGATGAGTCCCAGAAAAGTGAGTTGCGACTAGGAGATGACAAACAACTGCACGTTGAATGGAAAGGTACAGTTGAGATAAAAACTGTCCAAGGTAATGTAAAACTTTTATATGATGTGCAATATGTCCCTACTTTGACTCATAATATGTTAAGTGTTGACCAATTGATGATCATTATCTACTTAGTTGTTTTTTTATGAGAATGCATGTGACATTAATGACAAAGAATCTAGACGCGCGATAGCTCGTGTGCCTATGAATCAAAACAGATTGTTTCCTCTTGATATTTCAAATGTGGTAATACTACCTTAGTTGTTAAAGAAAAAAATGAGACTAATTTGTCGCACTTACGTTATGGACATTTGAATGTTAATGGGTTGAAACTTTTGGTTCAAAAAGTCATGGTTATTGGCTTGCCAAAAATCAATGAACTTGACCTTTGTGAAGTATGTATCTATGGGAAGCAAACTAGGAAATCGTTTCCGGCGGGAAAATCATGGAGGGCTACAACGTGTCTTGAACTTTTGTATGCTGATATGTGCGGGCCAATTAAAATGGAATCCCTTGGCGGAAGTCGATATTTTGTAATGTTTACTGATAATTATAGCCGTTTTAGTTGGGTTTATTTCTTGAAATTTAAATCTGAAACCTTTGAGAATTTCAAGAAATTTAAGGCATTTGCAGAGAATCAAAGTGGCAACAAGATAAAATCACTTCTTACCGATAGAGGTGGTGAATTCTTGTCTAATGATTTTAATTTGTTCTATGATGGGAGTGGAATTCACAGGGAACTTACAATGCCATATACACACGAACAAAATGGTGTGGCCGAGCGGAAGAATAGAACGGTGGTGGAAATGGCTAGAAGTTCACTGAAATCAAAGGGTCCGCCAGATTATTTTTGGGGAGAAGCTGTTGCAACTGTTGTATAATATTTGAATATCTCGCCAACAAAGTTGTTTGAAACACAACACTTCTTGAAGCTTGGAATGGTAAGAAAACGCGATAAGCCACTTAAGAATCTTTGGTTGTATAACATATGCTTTGGTTAATTTTCACTCTAAGCTTGATGAAAAATCTACAAAAATGCATTTTTGTTGGCTATAGTCTTCAATCCAAAGCATATAGTCTATTTAATCCGATAAGTGGCAAAGTTATTATAAGTAGAAATGTTGTGCTTAATGAGGATGTAAGTTGGAACTTTAATTCTGGGAACATGATATCCAATATCCAATTGCTATCTACTGATGAAGAACATGCAGTAGATTCAGGAAATTCATCTTCTCTTGTAAGTTCATCTGTTAGCTCATCAATTGCACCTTTAAAACCTATTGCACCTGATGAGTCTTTTGTTAAGTCGATTCCACTAAGAAGATCAACCATGGAAAAAAACCGAATCCTAAGTACTCTAACGCCGTAAATACTTCTTGTCAATTTGCTTTGCTTGTTTTCAGACCCTCTTTGTTATGAAGAAGCTGTAGAACAGTCTGAATGGAAGAATTTTATGATTGAAGAGATGCAAGCAATTGAAAGGAACTCTACATGAGAATTAGTTAATGACATGAAGGAAAGAATGTAATTGGCCTCAAATAGGTGTTTCGAACAAAGTACAATGTTGATTGGAGCATTCAAAAGCACAAAGATCGACTCGGGGCAAAATGATATTCACAACAACAAGGTGTAGGTTTTGGCGAAACATTTTCTCATGTTGCTCGATTTGAAACAGTGAGGGTTGTTTTCTCTTTGGTTGCGCAATTGCACTTGCCCATGTATTAATTTGATGTGAAGTCTGCTTTCTTGAATGCCGATTTAGAATAGGAGGTTTATGTTTCACAACCTCAAGGATTTATGATTACCGGAAACGAGACTAAAGTCTGCAAGTTAAGAAAAACTCTTTACGGGCTAAAGCAAGATCCACGTGCATGGTATAGAAAAATTGACTCATTCTTTCAAGGTAGAGGATATAGAAGAAGCGACAACGAGCCCACTTTGTACTTGAAGAAACAAGGCTGCTTGGATGACCGAAAAAGCACTTCTGAAAGTTGTTTTGGCTTTGGTTCTGGAGTTCTGACATGGAGTTCAAAGTAGCAGGAAATAATAGCTTTGTCGACATCTGAGGTAAAGTATACAACAACAAGTTTAGCAGCACGACAAGCTTTATGGCTTCGGAAACTACTTGAAGATTTCAGTTATGAGCAAAAGGAGTCTATTGTGATTTATTCTGATAGAAAATCAGCAATTGCTATGGCTAAGAACCCCTCTTTTCATGGGAGAACTAAGCACATTGATGTGCAATATCATTTTATACGGACATTGGTAGAAGATGGAAGAATAGTGTTGAAATTCTGCGGCACAAACAAGCAAGCAACGGATATATTTACGAAGCCTCATCCTCAAACTAAGCATGAATATTTTAGGTTGCAGTTGGGAATGCGTGATTTTGAATCAAGGGGAAGTGTTAGATGACTGATTCAAACATTTAATGTTGTTAGTGGCAATACTTTTAGGAGTCCGAATTAGTTGATGTTAGTTAGTTGGTAAGTCATGGGTTAGTGCTAAACTAGTGCCCTATTTTTGTCTAGGTTATTTTCTTTCCAAGTTTTATTTAAAGACTTGTAGCGTTGTCTTTAGAAATAACATAAAAAGATCAAGTTTCTCTCTGTTAACATCTTATTCGAGTAGTCATTTAAATCTTTTGCCAACAGAAAAAAGAAGAAAAAGAAAAGTCTCTCTCTCTCTATATATATAATATTGTCAAAATAAAATTTAATATAAAAGGAACGATTCATTTATTTTATTCCATACATAAATATTAATATGTTCCATATATATAATACTGCCAAATTAAAATTGAAACTCAAAGAATGATTCATTTATTTTATTTCATATATAAGTCTCGGTATGTTCCATATACATAATGTTACAAAATAATTTTTTAAATTTTTTTAAAGAATGACTTATTTATTTTATTCCATATAGAAATCTTAGTATGTTCCATATGTAGTTTCCTAAATTTATAAAGAATAATAATAAATTATTTAAAGGACAAGAGATATAATTTAAAAGAAAAATGAGAGGGTCTTTTAGGTTTAATTCATTGAAAGTAGGATAAGAAAGGAAATGACTTCTAAGTTGTCATACAAATTCAATCTATAGTCATGGGAGAATTAGAATATCCCTTCTCTAATATTCGTGGATTGGTTCTTAGAAAGGAATAAAACATTTATTACTTTAATTAATTAGTACATAAAGTGGAGAAATCATAAAAAAAATTACCGAATGAATGGAGAAAAAAGAAAACCTATGTTGGAGTAAATATATACTGTAAAAACTAAAATAACAATATAAATAAAAAATAATAATAGTAATATTATTATTATGATTATAATGATATAATTGAAGGAATATTAAGGTAAATCAACAATAAGTGTGTACCTTGTAATTCACAGCGGAAGTCGTCGATCTGCTTCTTTGACAGGTTGGTGCTCAATTCCATCTTTGAATCATTAGAAAACAAAGATCTATGTTCACAAACTATTTCATTTAATCATCTTCCCTTTCTACTCGAATCTCTCTCTTCCATATCAACTGCTTTCCTAGACGTGTACTGCATTGTCGGATCGTTCATGGCTATTAGTAACATGGTAAAGCAGCAACACCAATTGAAACTTCAAGAAACAACAAAAGGTCAAAGGATATTTCATTGAAAAGTTAATTTAACTTTTCGGAGTCTCCCACAATGAAGAAGCAGAGAATATTCTTTCATTAACCCATTGATCGCTAGACACACGTGGTATGAAACACGTACTTCGATGTTTACACCTTAAATTGGTCTATGTGTCTCATTCTTTTGATTATTCAATATCGTACAGACCTTGATCTAAACACCTCCTGATGTTTAACCCTAGTTTCTCTCTTCAGTGATCCTTAAACTCATTTCTTGGAGAAACTTTTTTCTGGATGATAAAACAAGTTATAAAATGGTTGTGAAACTCATCTCTTCACATTTCCCGAAGTAAAGGTGATTGCTCATGTGAGAGAGTCAATCTCGCGACTTGATAGACACATTTTATATCTTACATATTATCACATGCATACTACATTTAAACATAAATTTAATAATTTTATATAGAAGAGATTATCATAAAAAAAAACAAGTCAGTTTACAATAATGAAATATAATCATACTCTACATAAACCTAGAGCCTTAACATGCTTTTCAAACAAGTCTCTAAAGATGGCCTTAAAAAAATCAACTATCATTTTACGTGTATGAATGTATTGTAAAGTTATTTCTCCACTTGCCACTGTATCTCTTACAAACTAACACTTGATGTCAATGATATGATTCTTACGTGATACTTAGGATCCTTTATGTATGCGATAGTCGCTTTACAATCATAATATAGAATCATTGGACACATAGAATTCTTTGCAATATTCAAATGTTCAAAGAATCTCTTTGACCAAATAACTTTTTGTAATGCACACACACATGCCACAAATTCAGATTCCATAGTTGAAGAGTTGTGTAAGTTTTCTTCTTACTTTTCCATGAAATAGTACCACCATTTAGTAAGAAAGCAAAACGGGTGTTGATTTTCTATCATCCCGGTCACCAGCCCAATCAGTATCAGTTAACCTTTTATGAATAAATCAGAGCCACTATATCATAGTATATGATCTGCAGTCCTCATCAGATATCAGAATATTCTCTTTACTGCTTTCCAATGATCTTTTATAATATTGGATTGATATTTGCTAACTAGACTCACAGCATAAAAAATATTTGGGCGAGTACACATCATAGCATACATCAAAATTTTGACCGCACTAGAATAATGAACTCGAGATATGTCTTTCTATTAATCCATATGATTTAAGTTTAACTTTAAGAATTCATTTATTCCCAATAGCTTAACGTTCTTTAGGAAGGTCAACTAGATTCCGGACTTTGTTGATTTTTATAGACTCTAATTCTTCTTTCATCGCTTTTAACTATTCATCCCTTTTAGGGCTTGATAAAGTCTTTGTTACACAGTTAGGTTCATCCAATTATGTAGGAGATACCAAGAGAACATAATCTTCAATATCATAAGATCGTTTAGGTACACCTTTTTTTGTACTCTTACGAATTTGAAGTTCAGATTCCTCTATAGGATTTTGGGATTCATAACTCCCACTTGGACCAAGAATCAGTTTTTGATATATTGAATTATCAAATATGTTTTACAACATTATCTGATCTTTTGAATTCAGCATTTCGTACAGAGGTTTAACTTCATCTATTTTACCTTTTTTTTGGAAAAATCATTTTCCAAAAATCTGACATCTCGTGATACAATTTCAGTAATACTTCTATCCTCCAATTCATTGATGAAAACATACTCTTTGGAGCGTTCAAAGTACCTTATAAATATACATTTCTTTCCTTTTGGACTTAGTTTACCAAACTCAAAACGATCTTCAATGTATGCTGCACAACCCCATGGTGTAGATCATTCAGATTTGTTTTGTGACCAGTTCAAAGTTCATCAATAAATGTAATGAAGTATGTCCCACCAGACCTTGCCTTTACAATCATTGGACCACAAATATCATAATGAATTAATTGAAGTGGAAATTCAGCTCACTTAGCCTCCGAAATGGTTTACGCTTAATCTTTCTAGCAAGACAATTTTCATAAGTTGACATTTTAATTTTGATGAAAGAAACTAAATGCCCTTCTTTAGCCAACTTTGTCATTCAATCTTGCCCTATGTGACCTATTCTAGCATGCCATGTCTGTTATTGACATATTATTAGAAAAAAATCTTAATAATTATGCATGTGATATACACATTCAAATAAATCAATTCTCATAAAGGTTTCATATTTAAATGTAAAATCAAAAAAGACACTTAAGTATTCATTCATCATCTACGAATTAAATATTTAACTAAAATTTGAAATTAACTTCTTAACGTGTACACTAATTTATTTTAGACTATAATCACACATATTTGAATGCCTAATTATTAAACACCATTTGAAATTGTGCAAAAGAATAATCATTCACTTATCCAAAAATAAAAGAGAATAAAACTCAAATATTCATATTAAAGCACAATTAAAGATGTTCACTTCAAAGTTTAATACAAATAAAAAAATAAAAAATTATTTAGATAAAAAAAGGAGTATGTGGATACATTTTGGGTACCCACTCAACTCCTATTTTTACATAGTACTTCCATAATTTTTCATTATCCTCAATTTCGATTCTAACTTCATTTATTTCATTCTTTCAGTATTCTGGCATGGAATGATGCAAAACATCGTACTCTTCCCTTTCAGTAACTTGAATGTCATTTTCATTAAGTTTTTCAAATATTTTGACAAAGATCTGGAGGAATCTTTTTAAACAACCAAGGGGTACCATCTTCAAAGACTTAAACTCTATTAGATCTTTTTCACTTCTTCTTCGAATAGTCCTTTCATTCCTTAACATACTTTGTGTCTCTTTTGGGACACCACTCCGTACGATTTCTCGCCCTCGGAAACATATCTTACGGCGGGTTGCTCTTCGACCTTGTTCATTTGCTCGACTTTGAAAACTCCCACTTCTAGTACTTTGAGCATGTTTCTTTTCAGCCATATTTTATGTTTCCAACAGTAAAAATATGGTTAATCCATTTAATATGACAACATGTGTCACAAATTTCTCATAAAACGCAAGCAACTTTTTAAGGAACATAAGAACTAAACACAAGACCAATAAGATTCTAAAGAGGACACATATAAAATTAGTCTTAAATAGGACTCTAATCTAAGTCCAAAAAAATCTTTGAAAAAACGTTTTGTTTTAGCCCAACTTAAAAAGTTCATATCTTACTCGTTTTAAGTTTGTTTCTCTATTATAATATATTTTGAAAAAGCTTCAAATGGGTAAATCATAATAATAATAAGTTTCTACCCAAAAATTGCACAACGAATTTTCAGAATGCTCCAGACAGATGCAATTTTTTGGAAAACTGTTAAAAATAACAAATTTTCAACAATTCGTTTCTTACTCTTTTTAATTTTATTTCTCTATTATAATATATTTTCCACAAGCAGATTATGAAAAAATAAGTTTCGACAAAATATTTCTTCCAATCAATTTTCAAATCGCTATTAAACAGAAGCAGTTCGTTTTTTTAAAAAATATATAGAATTATTTTCATAGTAGGACAAGTAATCCTATCTATTTTATGATTCACAATCAAATAGGATTCTGAATCCTATTTTCCATATTATTAATCCACAATTAAACGTCAAAAAAAATTAACTTCTTTCAAAAACAATTCTTTCTATTCACTGATTTTAAAATGAAATATACTCAATTTACTTTCTTATAAACATACAAAGTGAATAGCCAAGAATACAACACATAATGAGATTAATAACAATGTCTCTGATACTATTGAAAAAATATTAAGGTAAATCAAGAATAAGATGTGTGCCTTGTAATTAACAGCGGAAGTCATCAATCTGCTTCTTTGACAGGTTGGTGCTCAAGTCCATCTTTGAATCACTAGAAAATAAAGATTTGTATTCACAAACTAGAAGTCTGTTTTGTGTGTTGATGAATTTATTTGAGAAACTCAATGCTTTTGTTGCTTCACTTAGCACTTAGTTTTTGATATTCTGTTTCACATGTTCTCCCCTCTATTTCACGTTTCATGTTTCATTTTAAATACTCCCATTAGGAGTTCTTTTAAGGAGGGGTTGAACAGTTACATTGTAACTGTTCTACCTTATCCTTTAAAAATATTTAACCAAAATTATTAATTAATTAATTGGATAAGGCATAAATAACAGATTGGATCGGTCGGTCCACATGGGAAACTCACGACCCAAAACTTACATCTTAATCCACAATTAAACGTCAATTTTTTTTTAACTTCTTCCAATTATTTTTTCTTTCTATTCACTAATTTTTAAAAGAAATAGACTCAATTTACTTTCTTATAAAAATACAAAGTGGACAATCAAGAACGCAACACATAATAAGATTAATAACAATGGCTCTGATACCATTGAAGAAACATAAAGGTAAATCAACAATAAGATGTGTACCTTGTAATTCACAGCGAAAATAGTAGATCTGCTTCTTTGACAGGTTGGTTGTCACGCCCCGAGCCTACATACTAGGTGGACCAGCATTCGAAGACCATTGTTGGTCCCCAAGCGAACCTTTGTCCTGACTTACTTAACTTAATGGAAGACCAAACTCAACTTAAGCAAGAATGAAACAAAATTAATAAAAATCATCATATCATAAATCTGGACAAAATGGCATCTTAAGTCTCAATAACTGAAAAACAAACTCTAAACAGAATCTCTACTGTCCACGAAGCCTCTAAACTGACTGAAGAGGGATGTTGAGACAGACCCCACAACATTCTAAAACTAAACTACTAAAAGTAATTGAAATGGATGACCTCCGGAAAGCAAAGAGGCTCACCACTGACTCTGGAGCTCAATCGGGATCAACAAAATGCCGCGTGCTGATCCTGGTTACCTGCGTCTGCATCATAAAATGATGCAGGACAACTGTCATCAGTATATTGAATGTACAAGTATGCGAGTTGGAAAACTAACAAAACTTAGGCTTGAAAGGGAGTAAGAATGAGTACTTACCTTGGCTCTGCTCAACTCATGATCTACTAACTCTTATTCAATATACGCAGTTAAAATAAATGCAATATAAAGAAATGCTGACTGAAAACATGCTTAAATCTCTAAGTATATATATATATGCAAGTATACAATAATGTCTAAGATGTATATTAAATACAATACTGCTGTTTATGAAAATACAATGACTGATTTATATGAAAATACACTACACTGTGGGAGATTCTCTAATCGACAACTATAACTTAAGAGCTACAGTGATGATACATTGTTAGCCAGCCCACGTTGCCCGGCCATACTAACCTTGCCAGAGTATAGGACTTGAACTGTCTAATGGATCCACTAGTAAACTATGAAAAGGGTTTATCTAAAAAGTATGACCCTTTCCTACCAATGATGGGTACATGATTTACATGGAGACTTGAGTTATCTGAACTAGAATCCCCACATTGGTGCTCAATACTACTTCCAAAAATATATATATACTAACTCTTATGTTTTTAAAACATACTGATTCTGTCATTTGAGATTAGTGCTCAAAACTAAGCTTTTAAAAAGCTCTCTTGGAAATCATAGTTAGCTCTTTCTTCTATTAAAACTAGACATAGGCTATGTTGAAGTCTAGCTTCCCTTCCTTCTCAACAGTTTGAAAACATTTTGTTTAAACTCTTAGGAACTATCCCTTATAACTCTTGAGAAGTGAACTCAACTTGATACTCTTTGCTTACTTGAAACTTAACTCTTAGGTAATATTTATTTCCCTTATAGCTTTTGAGAAATGAACTCAACGCTTTACTATTTGTTGACTTGAACTTTAAGTCTTTTAAACAAAAGTGAAAACATTTGTGAAAGACTTTGGAAAACTTTATAACTTTACTTTGACTTGCTTCTTATATTCTAGACTTGGCTCTTAACTTTCTTGGCTTTGATCTTAACTTTCCTTGAATTGAAGTATGGATTCAAGGAACATGATCTCATATTTATGGCTGATTTCATGATGTTTTGACGTACTCTAGAGTGTTGGAATCAACTAGGAATAAAGGGTACATCACTTAAGAACTAGTACAAAAAGATAGGGAAAGAACGGGGTCTCCAGGAGGTCGGGGCGCTGTGAGAGGCGCGGAGCGCCAGAGGCTGTCCTCAGGCGCTCTGGCAGGCGTCGCGCACCAGAGCCTGACTGGAAGACTCTTTCATTAGGGGCTTTGGAGGCGCGGTGCCCCACTGCCTATCAGAAAGGTTTTCCGACTTTCTTCTTCGTTTTCCATCTCTGAACCTTTCCAAACTCCCATGGATTCCACCCCAAACATGTAGGATCCCTAATTAACTCATTACCCAATAGTTAGACCCAAAAATAGTCCGGAAAAAAGAACCCAAACTACTAGAGATTAACTACAAATCAACCAACAAGATTTTACAATGTTTCATCAAGAATTCCATGTTCATCATTCACTAATTCAAACTTTACTGAACTGAAACAATTTGGGTGTGGGTGAAAGGACCCATCATCGAACGATCTCACATATCTTGTTAGGTATCACCCTCGACGAAATCCACGAACGAATTTTTGGCGTTCTTGCGTCTTCTTCTCCCTTCTACTCTTTTCTCCTTTATCTCAAATCCCTAGCTTATTTTCTAAATGAGAAAAGTGATTAGCATCAGCTTAGACCCCAACTTATTACCCTTATAACGAAAATAATAATTAATCTAGGAAAAGACCAAAACACCATTAACAAATCCGGATTTGGAATTTCTTTCGCTCAACAGCCCAACTTCCGGAAGTCATATCACCCTCATAAGACCTCGGAATTTCGCAAACTTGACGTTGTTGGAAAGAACTTCCGATGAGCTTTCCGTCCATATAAAGAATTCACCCAAAATCATTCTGAGCTGGAAATTTTGGCCATTTTAAAATGACCAAAACTCACTTTTAAAATCTGGAAATGTTCCAGATTTCCTTACTTATTTCTCAATTTGATTCTTCTTGTTTTTCTTAGCTTAACCTTTGTTCATTCTAGAATACTAGATGTTACAATATCTCCTCCTTGGAAACATTCATCCTCGAATGAGAATTCTTTCTATAAGCTAGGGGAAGTAACGTCATTTCATCACTCAACAACACAACAAATAATGATATGTTCATACATAGTCTTATAAAGTGCTAAAAAGAGAATTTAGTACCTTGATTCGCATTCTCTTTGGATTCAAAGAGATGTGGATATCACTTCTTCATATCCTTCTCTGTTTCCCAAGTCGCTTGTTCGACAAATTGGTTCCTCCAAAGGACCTTGACTGAAATAACTTCTTTTGTCCTCAAATTGCGAACTTGACGATCCAAACTTTGAACCGAAACTTCTTCATAGGATATGCTATCCTTAATACCCACATTCTCTGTTGGTACTATCAATGAAGGATCACCCAAGCACTTCTTCAACATAGAATTATGGAATACCGATTGAACCGCTGCTAACTCTTGGGGTAGCTCCAACTCATAAGGCACATTTCCCACTCTCTTGGAGATTCTATTAGGTCCAATATACCGGGTACTAAGTTTCCCCCTCTTACCAAACCTCATAAATCTTTTCATAGGTGAAACCTTAAGCTACACCCAATCATCTACCTCAAACTCTAATGGTCTTCTTCTAACATCTGTGTAGGACTTTTGGCGACTTTGTGTTGTCTTCAACCTTTCTTAAATCACTTTAACCTTCTCCATATAGATTGGTGAACTAAATCTGGCCCTATCAACCCTTCTTTGCCAACTTCGAACCACTCAATAGGAGATCTGCATCTTCTCCCATAAAGAGTTTCATATGGGTCCATTTGGATGCTCGAATGATAACTATTGTTGTAAGCAAACTAAATGAGAGGTAGGTGATCATCCCAATTTCCCTTGAAATCAATCAAACAAGCTCTCAATATATCTTCTAAGGTCTGGATAGTACGTTCGGCTTGTCCATCTGTCTGATGATGGAAATCAGTACTCAAATTCACCTTTGAACCCAAACCTTTCTGGAAGGATTTTCAGAATTGTGCAGTAAATTGTGCACCTCTATCTGAAATAATGGAGACTGGAACCCCATGAAGTCTTACCACTTCTTGAAGGTACAACTTAGCATAATCTTCAGCCAAATAGGTAGCCTCAACCGGCAAGAAATGAGCTGACTTTGTCATTCTTTCGACAATCACCCAAATAGAATCATGTTACCTTCGCGATCTTGGCAAGCCTGTGATGAATTCCATGTTAATAATCTCCCACTTCCATTCCGGAAGTTCTATGTCATGAGCTAAACCTCTGGGCCTTTGGCGTTCCACTTTCACTTGCTGACAATTTGAACACTTGGCAAAAAACTCAACAATATCTTTCTTCATGCCTTCTCACCAAAATACCTCTCTCAAATCACGGTACATTTTGGTGGAACCCGGATGAATGGAATATCTAGATCTATGAGCCTTCTCCAAGATTCTCTCTTGGAGTCCATCCACCCTAGGTACACATAATCTGCCTTGGTATTTCAGTACACCATCTCCCCCTTGTTCCAAAGTCAATACTCTTTGGTTATGGACACTTGCCTTCAAATCAATCAAAATAGGGTCTTGGTCTTGCTTCTCTTTCACCTTTAACACTAATGATGATTCAGCCCCACTGGTCACCACTATGCCTCCTTCTCTAGAATCCATAAGTCTGAATCCCAAACGTGTAAGTCTGTGCACATTTTTTTCTAACTCTCTCTTTTCTTCTTCGACATGGGAAGTACTTCCCATGGACAACCTGCTTAAGGCATCAGCAACCACATTAGCCTTACCTAGGTGGTAAAGAATACTCATGTTATAATCCTTGAGTAATTCCAACCACCTTCTCTATTTTAGGTTGAGCTCTTTCTGAGTGAACACATATTGGAGTCTCTTGTGATCCGTGAATATATTCACATGAACACCGCACAAATAATGACGTCATATCTTCAAAGCAAACACTACTGCAGCTAATTCTAAATCATGAGTTTGATAGTTCTTCTCATGAACCTTCAACTGTCTAGAGGGATAAGCTATAACTCTGACATTCTGCATTAACACACAACCCAAGTCAACTCTTGGTGCGTCACAATACACCACGAAGCCTTGAGTACCCTTTGGTAAGTTCAGAACTAGAGCGGTAGTCAATCTCTTTTTCAAATCCTGAAAGTTTTTCTCACAAGCTTTAGACCGTTGAAACTTGACTGTCTTCTGAGTTAACTTGGTCAAAGGAGATGAGATAGATGAGAATCCTTTAACAAACCTCCTATAATAGCAAGTCAAACCCAAGAAACTCCGTATATCTGTTAGAGATGTGGGTCTAGGCCAACTCTGAACTTCCTCAATCTTCTAAGTGTCAACTCTAATCCCTTTACCAGAAACAATATGGCCTAAGAAGGCCACAGACTTAAGCCAAAACTTGCACTTGGAGAACTTGGCATACAATTCATTGTCTCTCAGTGTCTGAAGAACAATACTTAGGTGACTAGCATGATCTTTTTCATTCCTTGAATAAATCAGTATGTCATCAATGAAGATAATGACAAATAGATCTAAATAAGGATTGAAGACTCTGTTCATAAGATCCATGAACGATGCAGGTGCATTTGTCAAACCAAAAAAAAACCAAGAATTCATAATGCTCATACCTTGTTCTAAAAGATGTCTTGGGAATATCACATTCCCTTACTTTCAACTGATGATAGCCTGATCAGAGGTCAATCTTGGAAAAGCAAGAAGCACCTTGAAGTTGATAAAAAAGATCATCTATCCTTGGAAGAGGATATTTATTCTTGATGGTCACCTTATTCAGCTGAAGGTAATCCATACACATCCTAAGGGACTCATCCTTCTTCCTAACAAACATGACCGGAGCGCCCCAAGGTGAGACACTTGGTCGGATGAAACCCTTATCTAACAGATCTTTCAACTATTCCTTTAGCTCGTTAACACTGCTGGTCCCATTCTGTATGGCGTAATAGAGATAGGAAGAGTATCTGGATGACATCTATGCCAAAGTCTATCTCTCTTTTGGGAGGGACTCCGGGTAGGTCATGAGGAAAGACTTCTGGAAACTCAATGACTATAGGAACTGACTGAAGGGAAGGTACCTCAACACTTTAGTCATTAACTCTGAATAAGTGATCGATACATCCCTTAGAAACTAGCGTTCTCGCCTTAAGGTATGAAATAAAACGACCCTTAAGCACTGCTGAACTACTAGCCCACCCTATGACTGACTCATTTGGAATTTGGAACTTGACAACTCGAGTTCTGCAATCTATTGATGCATAACAGGCATGGAGCCAGTCCATACCTATAATGACATCAAAATCTACCATGTCTAACTCTATTAAATCAGCCATGGTACTCTAGTGACTGACGAAAATAGGACAATCACGATAGACTCTTTCTGCTAGAATGGATTCACCAACAGGTGTGGACACCCTGAATAGTTCACTAAGTTGCTCAAGAGAAATTTCAAAGTTCATAGAAACATACGAAGTTACAAAAGATAAACTAGCTCTTGGGTCTAATAATGCATAAGTCGTAAGTCAAAGACTTGAATCATACCAGTGACAACATTTGGCGAATTCTCTTGTTCATGGCGATTATTAAGAGAATACAAGCGGTTTGTTCCTCCGCCTGTACCAGAAGCATCTCCCCTAGGTGAAACTCTGTCTGGTGGAGCAACTGATGAATACTGAGCTCTATTGCCCCCATTACCACCGCTCTTCTTACTCTTGGGACATTCTCTCATGAAATGACCGGTCTGACCGCACTTGAAACAGCCCACGAAGCCTTCGCGACAGATGCCAGAGTGATTTTTACCACACTTGGCGCAGGCGGGAGGCTTAGTACCTCCTTGCTCCACACTACCTTGATATTGAGTCGGTCTAGCCTTGAAGTTCTGCGAAATATGACCACTATACTCCCCTTTGTTTCTGGGCGCAGTTGCACTACCAGATGATGGTGCATGCCCCTTGGATTTCTGAAATTGTGGCCGACTTGAACCACCTTTCTATTGGCCAGACTCATTTCCAGTCTTTGTCTTTTTGTTCCGGTACTCTTATATGTCTTTCACCATATCTTCTTCGACCATTTGCACATATACCATCAGCCTGGATATGTCCATGTCACCTATCAACATGGCAGCCCTACCTTCCATACTTGAAGTACGACCCAACCCGGCAACAAACAGACTCATTCTGCTCCTCATGTCCTTCACCATCTCTGGAGCATAGCGAGACAGTTGGGTGAACTTCAACCCATATTCATGAACACTCATGGAGTCCTGTTTCAGAGTAAGGAACTCCCTCACTTTGGCTTCCTTCAGTTCTCGAGGAATGAACCTCCTCAAAAAGGCTTCTTCGAAGCAAGCCAAACTTGGATGTGGTGCATCCTCAGCTCTACCATCCTTCCATAGATCAAACAAGGTTATAGACACACCCTTCAGTTGTTATGCAAATAATTCAACCCTCTCCACATTGACCATATGCATTACCTGAAATACCTTCTTCAACTCTTCTACGAAGTTTTCGGATCTTCATTCGTGTTAGATCCGGTGAAACTAGGGGGATTCATCCTAAGGAACTCACGAATTCTCAAGTTTTCAGCCCCTTCCTATCGAGATCCTATCTATTGCCCAACTTGGTTAGACACTGCTTGGCTTAGAATTCGGATAGCCTCGCAGAACTCAACATTGGTAACCTCTCCATGGATTTGTACCTCAGGTGCATTTGGAACCTCTTGTTCCTCAACATTTCTTCGTGGTCGACCTCTGGCTTCTCTTCTTGGAGGCATGATGATCTGAAAAATACGTGTAAGCACGAATTAGAGAGAGAGACTTTAAAGATAAACTCTTCGCACGAAAGAAGATGAAAGAAGGGAAACATTTTTAAATGTTATAGCCTCTTAATCATAAATGTGGCGCACTTCACACCGATGACTAAGACTCTAATGACACGGCTTCATAGACTCCCTAGGACTCTTGAATTCTGTGCTCTGATAACAAGTTTTTCACGCCCTGAGCCTACACTCTGGGCGGGACCGGCACTCGAAGACCATTGCTGGTCCCCAAGCTAACCCTTGGCATGGATTACTTAACTTAGCGGAAGACTAAACTCAACTTAAGCAAGAATGAAACATAATTAAAAGAAATACTTCATATCATAAATCTGGCCAAAATGATACTTAAGTCTCACTAAGTCAAAAACAAACTCTAAATAGAATCTTTTAGTCTACGAAGCCTCTAAACTGACTGAAGAGGGATGTTCGAACAGACCCCACAACATCCTAAAACTAAACTACTAAAAGTAATTGAAATGGATGTTCTCCAAAAAGCAAAGAGGCTCCCCACTGACTATGGATCTCAATCTGGATCAACGAAACGCCGCATGCTGATCCTGGTTACCTGCATCTGCATCATAAAATGATGTAGGCCAACTGGCATCAGTACATTAAATGTACAAGTATGCGAGTTAGATAACTAACAGAACTTAGGCTTGAAAGGAAGTAAGAATGAGTACTTACCTTGGCTCTGCTTAAATCATGATCTGCTAACTCTTATTCAATATAGACAGTTAAAATAAATGCAATATAAAGAAATGCTGACCGAAAACATGCTTAAATATCTGAGTGTATATATATATATATATATATATATATATATATATATATATATATATATGTAAGTATACAATAATGTCTGAGATATATATAAAATACAATACTGATGTATATGAGAATACAATACTGTTGTGTATGAAAACACAATGACTGATGTATATGAAAATACACTACACTGTGGGAGATTCTCTAACCGACAACCATCACTTAAGAGCTACAGTGATGATACAACGTTACTCGGCCCACGCGCCCGGCAATCCTAACCTTGCTAGAGTATAGGACCTGAACTGCCTAATGGATCCACTAGTAAACTATAAAGAGGGTTCATCTAAAAAGTATGATCCTTTCCTACCCATGATGGCTACATGGTTTACATGGAGACTTGATTTATCTGAACTCGCATCCCCACATTGGTGCTCAACACTACTCCCAAAAATATATTTATATACATATACTAGCTCTTATGTTTTTAAAACATACTGATTCTGAATTGAGATTAGTGCTCAAAACTTAGCTTTTAAAAATCTCTCTTGGAAATCATAGTTTTCTATTTCTTCTATTAAAACTAGTCATTGGCTCTCTGGAAGTCTAGCTTCCCTTCCTTCTCAATAGTTTGAAAACATTTTGTTTAAACTCTTAGGGACTACTTAGTTCCCTTATAACTCTTGAGAAGTGAACTCAACTTGATACTCTTTGCTTACTTGGAGTTTAAATCTTAGGAAATACTCATGTTTCTTATAGCTTTTGAGAAATAAAATCAACGTTGTACTCTTTCTTGACTTGAACTTTAAGTCTTTTAAAACAAAGTAAAAACGTTTGTGAAAGACTTAAAACTTTATAACTTTACTTTGACTAGCTTCTTAACTTCTAGACTTGGCTCTTAACTTCCTTGACTTCGATCTTAACTTTCCTTGAATTGAAGTGTGGATTCAAGGATCATGATCTCATGTTTATGGATGATTTCATGATGTTTAGACATACTATAGAATGTTGGAATCAACTAGGAATGAAGGGTACATCACTTAGGAACTAGTACGAAAAGATAGGGAAAGAACGGGGTCTCTAGGGGGCGCTCTGAGAGGCGCGGAGCGCCAGAGCCTGACGGACAGAGGCTGTCCTCAGGCGCTCTAGCAGGCCCGACACACCAGATCCTGACGGACAGACTCTATCTTGAGGGGCTTTGGAGGCGCGGCGCCCCAGTGCCTATCAAACAGGTTTTCCGACTTTCTTCTTCGTTTTCCATCTTTAAACCTTCCCATGCTCCCATGGATTCCACCCCAAATACTTAAGATCCCTAATTAACTCATTACCCAATAGTTTAGACCCGAAAACAGTCCAGAAACAAGAATCCAAACTACTAGAGATCAACTACAAATCAACCAACAAGATTTCACAATGTTTCATCAAGAATTCCATATTCATCATTCACTAATTCAAATTTTACTGAACTGAAACAATTTGGGTGTGGGTGAAAGTACCCATCACCGAACGATCTCACATACCTTGTTAGGGATCGCCCCGATGAAATCCATGAACGAATTATTGGTGTTGCGTCTTATTCTCCTTTTTTCTCTTTTCTCCTTTCTCTCAAAGCCTTAGCTTATTTTGTAAATGTGAAAAGTGATTGGAATCAACTTAGACCCCAACTTATTACCCTTAAAACGAAAATAATAATTAAACTAGGAAAAGACCAAAACACCCTTAACAAATTCAGATTTGGAATATCCTCTACTCAACAACCCAACTTCCGAAAGTCATATCTCGCTTATGCGACCTCGGAATTTCGCAAACTTGACGTCGTTGGAAAGATCTTCCAATGAGATTTCCATCCATATAAATAATTCACCTAAACTTCTTCTGATCTGGAAGTTATAGCCGTTTGAAAATGACTAAAACTCAATTTTGAAATCTGGAAATTTTTGAGATTTCCTTACTTATTTCCCAATTTGATTCTTAACCTTAGTTCATTCTAGAATATGAGATGTTACATTGGTGCTCAAGTCCATCTTTGAATCATTATGAAACAAAGATTGTGTTCACAAATTAGAAGTCTGTTTTGTGTGTTGATGAATTTGTCTGTGAAACTCAATACTTTTGTTTCTTGACTGAACGCTTGGATTTTGATTTTGTATTTCACACGTTCTCCCCTCTATTTTACACTTCACGTCTCTTTTCAAATACTCCCTATAGGAGTCTTTTAAGGAGGGGATTTATCCAAACATATTAATTAATTAATTAATTAATTGGATAAGACAACAAAATAAATCGGGTCGGGTTGATCCACATGGGCGACTCACGACCCAAAACTTACATCTTAATCCACAATTACAAAAATTAACTTCTTCCAAAAAAAATTCTTTCTATTCACTGATTTTTAAAAGAAATAGACTCAATTTACTTTCTTATAAACATACAAAGTGAATAGCCAAGAATAAAACATTTATGAGATTAATAACAATGATTCTGATACCGTTGAAGGAATATAAAGGTAAATCAACAAAAAAATGTGTATCTTGTAATTCACAGCGGAAGTCGTCGATCTGCTTCTTTGACAGGTTGGTACTCAAGTCCATCTTTGAATCACTAGAAAACAGAGATTTGTGTTCAAACTAGAAGTTTGTTTTGTGTGTTGATTAATTTGTCTGAGAAACTCAACACTTTTATTTCTTGACTGAACGCTTGGTTTTTGATTTTCTGTTTCACACATTCTCCCCTCTTTTCACGTTTCACGTCTCTTTTCAAATACTCCCACTAGGAATCTTTTAAGGAGGGTTGAACAGTTACATTGTAACTGTTATGCCTTATCCTTTAAAAGGATTTATCCAAATTAATTAATTGATTAATTGGATAAGACATAAAAACAGATCGGGTCGGGTCGGTCCACATGGGCGACCCACGACCCAAAACATACAGTTATAATAATAATAATAATAATAATAATAATAATATATAGTAACAAATATTTTTGTAACTTATTTTTTTTTTTAATTCGACACCATCTTTTAACTAATTTACATTTATCAATTACTCAAATATATATTGTTTAAAAGTTGTTTTTTTTTTTCAATAAAAAGGATATAATAAATTTAATTAACGTAACTCACGCGCTCAAATTCACTAGTTTGTTAAATAATAACAAATATAATAAAACCCATGTAACGCCCTTTAAATGTTTAAATATATATTGACTGAAGTGTATGTAAGATTGGCCAAAATTTAAACAAGGACAAATTATAATCCCAACAATCCAAAATCTGAAACATAAGTTTCATAAATAACAAAAATAACAAATTCCATTCATCAATTTGTCCAAAAACAATAAATTAAACAAATTAATTTTGCAATAATGATGATTTGCTATTTTTTCAAGGTCTAGGAAAATTTCTTCAAAACATTATATTTTAATTGATATAATTTTTTAAAACATTATTGTACAACAAATAAGGAGTCCAGAAGAAATGTACAACTTCATCTAAATTACTAAATATTGAGTATCAATTGAATCATCATATATCATCCCATAATAATAATCTATACTATATTAAAAGGATAAAGGTCCTTAATAATGTTATTTGAACTTTTAGTCTTTCATTAAAGATTTTACTTTTAGATAAAATCGTCTTTTCATCATTTTCCTAAAATATTTTTTTTAAAAGATTTCTAAACTCATGATATACTAATAATAAATTTTAAAATATATGATAAGAGTAATATATATTAAAATTAATGTATCCTTAATTTACTGTAATAAGTAGTTGTAAGTTTTCTCCATAATGGAGACTGTTTGCTAGAATCTTGATTTGCTTAAACAGATATCTTATGTGCATTTTATTTTGAAAATTTAGAAAATTCTATTATTAATATATGTATTAAATTATTATATACTACATAAATTATCTGTGCTTCACGCGGTGGTGCACTATGTGAACAATTTACTTCTGAAAATTTTGATAATATAAGTGTTTTCGAGAGTGTACAATTCCACGATAAATTGTCAAAAATATTTTATCCAAAAAAGAAATTAAATATTTTTTATATCTTAAAATCAAAAAGATTTGATTTTAAGTATTTATGAATTTTGTTATTAATTCTTCATTTTACTGTAGTTGTTAATTACCAAAGTCTAGAAAAGGTATGTAATTGTTTCATTTCCTATATTTGTATATTCAAAAAGTAGTACAAACATTTTATTCATCAATTGCGAGAGCTTTTCTCCTATTCAAGTTCTATACATACAAAATTTAAATATTATACATCTTATATAATTAGTTGTGTACTTGATAATTTAATTAAGATTTAAAAACACACCTCTTAGAGTTCAATGAAATAATGTATGTCGCTATAATATTTTGGATTAAATGATGTCCTGGAAAGTCCCTTATTAAAAATCATTCGCAATCGATGACACTACTTTGATATTCAAAAGACATATTTTGTTGTGTATTTTTTAATCAATATGGTTAAAACTTTATTTTTTTATGGACTTCTAATCTAAAGTTTATAAGAAGATAACTATTTCTTTAATATTTGATTAATAGCGATTCATCCTACTTTGAGGGGTAATTCATTGACTCAACCAAACATTTGAACCCCAAACATGTGATCAAGGTTGCGTACAATACTTACCATCCCACAACATTCCTTTACTTTTTAGATGTCAGTAAATTGATTGAATGCCTCGATAAGATAGAAAGTTAAATTAATTAAATTCCAAGGTAGTGTGGAATCACTATAACTTTTGAACACTTAAAGTCTCTTGGACATCTCATGGATCCTTTAGCCACTGAAATCTCTATAAAGGCCAAAGTCATTTATTTTATAAGTTTAAGAATTCTAATCTATATGACACCAATAGTGTAATGATTAAATCAAACTCTTGATTAACATATCTTTACTTCAACATAATAATCAAAAGCATAAACATAAACAACAAAGTTTAAAACATGTACTCAAAAATAAAAATTAATAACATAAGTATAAATTAATGACTACAAAAAATATACCATGATCCGTAATAATAAAATGAAACATAGAGAAAAATAATAGAGTCTATTGAATGCACATTGTCCCCTTATGGAAATTATTCCATTGTAGTACCTGAGCATTAAAGGAATAGATCCCCCTTTGGCTCGCTTCCGACTGTCTTGCCCAGAATGATACAGTAATTCAATATTAATCCGATCAATGAAGAAATCTTGTTGGTGTCACTAAATAGCTTCATCTATATGAATATGAGATTGCTCTTACATTAAGTTGTGTTTCTTTTAATGTACTTGACTCGCTTTATCCTTTTGTAATGATAGAAAACATCATGCCCACTGGGAAGCCTGTCTGGCATGGGGATTTGCTTGAGCGGGACATAGATAGCCTCTTTGGCTTTATCCAGACATATGTGGTCTGCCCGAGGACGAAGAAAATGAAAAGGCCCTTTCTCCCCTAACGAACAGGGGATAAGACTTTGGTCTTCCCGACAGGGCAGTTTGTAGGAGTTTACTTTAGCGAGGAACTCAAGTATGCAAAACAATAGGCCTGTAAGCCGCTTATACCATATATCTTAAAGGGAAGATGGTTGGTTATCTCCTGAAGGAATTCAAACATAGGGAGATAGAACTCTTTCCAGAAGAGATAAGGCATTTCTATTCACAAGTGTGTTGATACAAAAACAAGGGTGTCAGTGAGCCACTCAACAAGAGTAAACTACACGAATATTTAATTGTGCAGAAGAAGAAGAAAAAGTTCACAATTTTCGTTGTTTTAAAATGAGAGGAAATCCATATATTTATAGACAACAGAGGCTACTGTGAATAAATATTTATTGTGTCTTATAGGAAAGTTCACAACTCTTTGGAGAAGTCACAATCTTTCACAAAAGTCATAATTTTTTAGAAAAGTCGCAATTCTTCATTAAAGTTGCAACACTTCATAAAAATCGCAACTCTTCCTAAAAGTCACAACTTTCATGAAAGAGAAGACTAATTTTTAAAAATAAGTAGTTTAAAAGGGAATCCTGATTTGTGGTGGTGCCACGTAGGCGGGCTTAGGGTTCTCTTTTATATAAATATATGATATGTTTTCTATAATAGTTGTGTTATATTGTTGTGTTTATATGTAATGTAGCTATTGTTTATTGTATATTTACATGTATTAATATTAATATAATATGATTGAATTTTAATATTAATGCGAAATTTTAATCACTATTTTTAGGTTAATTTTAAAAAGTTTTTGTACTTAATAAATATATATAATGTACATATGCCAATTTATTTTTATAAACATTTATGATTAGTTAACGCGATACACATGTGCAAAGTATATACGCTTGACGAGCATGAAGACCCTTAAAAAAGTTGATTGAACTTTTTGCCATTTATGAAAGGACTTTCCTTTAGACAATATCGTATTTTCCTATGTTTCTAAATAAATATCTTTATTATAATATTTAAAAATTAAGGAATGTAATATATACTAGATAAAAAGGTGTCCGTGCCAGTACGAGCCCAATATATGTTATTCATTCTATTTTAATTTATGTGATACAAATAAAATTATTACTTTTTATTCCTAAACTTTTAATAGTGCTTTTTAAAAGTATATATGTGTCACGTGGACACAAAATACAATATTAAATAGTTCAGGGAGGTAATAGGTCCTATGAAAATTTAGAATCGCAACAATAAATTCTACCAAAGTTGAGATAATTTTCAAACTCTTATCTCAAATATTTAATATGTTTTTTTAAATATTTCAATTATTTTTATAGTACTTCTTACATATTTTTCACGTAATATATACAACTCCACATGTTTCAATTCAAGTTATAGAAAGAAATTTTGAAAGAGTCAATCAACTTTTTTACAAATGTTTTAAGAAACTAATTATTGTGACTTTTTTTTTTAAATATAATTTCCATATTATATATAATTGGGAAAAGTAATAACACCTCGAAAAAAGTTTTTCTTCTGTGATACTATAGTAATGCCCATCTTACCTTTTTAAAATATTAAAATTTGTAATAAAAATCAACATAATTGATTTCATAAGCGGTAGATATATTTAATTAATTTAATTACAAAATTACAATTAGTGATATTACTGTTAGAAAATAGCATACACAATAGAAGCATTCCAGAATTATACATCTCGCATGAATATAAACAACAATCACAAATATGCATCAGGATTACCTCTTGAAGCGTGTACAGATATCTTGAAGTAAATTCAACTCCAGCTCTACAGTCTTCTACAGTGATCCCAATTAACAATTGAACTCTCTCAATACTTGGGTGGGCAAGTATTATATAGAATACTGAATTCGATCTCTTTCAAGGTCAGAAGAATCCCTACTTATAAAGTTGTCTTCCTAGTCCAAAGAGACTTCCTTTTCTTTCAAGAAAAATAAAAATACACGTTTCTCCTTCTTTTTGGAGAATAACACATTTCTTTTTCCCTTTTTCTAGAAATTGGATTCTGAGTTCTAATTAAATTGGGCACTGGAGGGACCACAAAATTTATTACCGAGGATTCCTATCATGGAAATTTCAAATAACTAATTTGAATTATTCTTACCATAATAAATTACAAATCATTTCACTAAAAATTCGTAATTGCACTCCTTTATTTATTTTGAAATTCACCATCAAACACTTATGTAATTCTCCATGTTAAGATTACCGATACTAATCAATAAATTAAATTACCAACGAATTTAATTCAATGATTAATTTCCTTTAGATCAATACTTAACTTATTTCATGTGCCAAATTCATAAATCTACCGGCCGGGTTTACACATGAAAACTTATAAGCTTCTCATAAAAAAGTGTATCACCAATCTCTATACTGAGACATGGATTCAATCAACTAACTAATTATTTCACCAATATATATCATTATCATCCAATCTACCAGCATATTGACTCATCTCAGAATCTCACCTTTTAATAAATCAAAATGATAATTAATATATATATATCATAATCATTATATCAAGATTAAGAATATAAGTACATTTAATAGTTTAGAGAATATGTTTTTATCAGTCAGTCTAAAACAACTATCTCTGCTCGATCCCGTTCAATACATACCAAATGCACTAGCACGAGAAGATAGAACTTTACCATTCTCATAATCAAGATAAATTACATTTAATATCGTGCTACAATCTTTCAGATGATTTTGTCCAGATTTCCATCTATGATTATGAACTATAACTTTTAACTTATAAGAAGCGATGATTTAATCTTCTGTGTATAAGCTTAAACTCTATACACTAAATCATCTACTGTATAAGTTAAGGACACATATATGACAACTGATCTATTTAATGTAACACTCTATTGAATTGAATAAATGAATAAACAATTGTTCAATAATAATATTATATCAAAACGCATGGTTAATAGTATATCCTAACAATCTCCCACTTAGAGTCATAACCATGCACCTACAACTTTAACACTCATTCCTTCAACATGTCTATCAAAAGACTTTTGCGTAAAGCTTATGTGAAAGGGTCTGCCAGGTTGTTCTCTGATGCAATCTTTGCCACTATCACATCCCCTCTCTGTATTATGTTTCGAATCAAATGGTTTTTTCGCGCAACGTGTTTTGCCTTCTTATGACTTCGCGGTTCCTTTGAATTTGCAACCGCTCCACTATTATCACAAAACATTGTAAGTGACATTTTTATTGCAGGAACAACCACCAAGTCTTTCAGAAAGTTTCTGAGCCACACTGCCTTCTTAACTGCCTCAAAGGTTGCTACATATTAGGTTTCCATGGTAGAATCAGCAACACAAGCTTGCTTTATGCTTCTCCAAACAATGGCTCCACCTTTCAGAGTAAACACATTTCCTAAGGTTGACTTTCTAGAGTCCATATCAGACTGGAAATCTGAGTCTGTGTACCCTATGGGAACCAACTCATCTGAATGATAGGCTAGCATGTAATCTCTAGTCCTTTTCAGGTAGTTGATTATATGCTTAACTGTTGTCTAATGTTCTCATCCAGGATTAGACTGATATCTGCTAACCATGCCTACGACAAAACATACATCAGGTCTAGTGCATAACATCACATACATGAGACTTCCTACCGCAGATGCATAAGGGATTGTCTTCATGCTTTCTGTTTTCTCATCTATCTTAGGACATTGCTCCTTAGATAGAGAAATTCCATGTCTGAAAGTAGGTAAACCTTTCTTGGAATCATGCATGCTAAACCTGGTAAGAATTGTATCAATATAAAGAGCTTGAGATAAACCTAACATCCTTTTCTTGCGATCACGTAGAACCTTGACCCCAATGATATGAGCAGCTTCTCCCAAATCCTTCATATCAAAATAAGAGGACAACCATTCCTTAACTGAATTCATCAAGCCCACATTATTTCTTATGAGCAAGATATAATCTACATATAATACCAAAAACACCACTTTCTTCCTATTCCACTTTTTATACACACAAGACTCATCAAGACATTGCTCAAAACCAAAAGACTTGACTGCATTGTCGAAGCAAGTGTTCCATGCCCTAGAAGCTTGCTTTAATCAATAAATGGATCTTTTAAGCTTGCACAACATGTGTTCTTTTCCTTTTTCTATGAAACTGCCTGGTTGTCGCATAAATATGCTTTCATCAACACTTCCATTAAGGAAAGATGTCTTGACATCCATTTGCCAAATTTCATAATCATAATGAGCATCAATGGATAAGAGAATTCTGATAGACTTAAGCATGACTACTGGCGAAAAAGTTTCCTCATAGTCGATCCCTTCTTTTTGAGTGAACCCTTTTTCAATAAGTCTAGCTTTGTAAGTTTGTACTTTTCAATATATTCATCTCTTTTTCTTATAGATCAACTTGTATCCAATGGGTTTGACGCCATCTACAAGTGGTTCTACAAGATCCAGACTTTATTAGAGTACATTGACTCCATTTCTGATTTCATAGCAATAATCTATTTTTATGCATCTTTATCTTATAGTGCTTCGTCGTAATTCACAGGTTCAGTATTCATCTCTTCAGGGATTCTGTCAAAAGACTCTCCCAAGAGTGTATACCGAAGTGATTTTATTATCACTCTCCCACTACGACGAGACACTACAGTTGCAGGGGCAGGTTCAGAGAGATTTGAATTATTATGATTTTGTGGTGGAACCACACCATTTCTAGGATCTTGAGTGTCCACGTTATCTTCATCACCTTGCGGTGCAGCGATATCAACAACTTCATCCTCTAATACAATCTGCTCATTATTACTCCCACTACCTTGATGCAATGAATTTTCAAGATCTTATATTTGTGGAATTTTATGTTTATTAACATCTCTCCCACTACTATAATGCAATGATATGTTAACTCTAACATGTGGGGTTTGAATTTGGTTTTCATTATTTTCAGTAGACTGATTTGTTATCTCTTTGCTTAGTTCCTGCAAAACCAGTTTACTTCTAGAAATATGGTTTATTAAAAAATCTGTTTCCAGAAACTTGGCATTGGTAGTCACAATGACCTTTTTTTCTTTAGGATTATAAAACATACCACCTTTAGTTCCTTTAGGGTATCCAATAAAAACACATACTTCTGTTTTAGGTTTCAATTTTTCTGCCTTCCCTTTCACTACAGGTGCTGGACATCCCCAAATCTGAATATATTTCAAACTAGGTTTGTGCCCAGTCCACAGTTCAATGGGTGTCAAAGGAACAAATTTAGAAGGAACTAAGTTCAGAATGTAATTTGCAGTTTCTAAGGCATATCCCCAAAACGAATAAGCCAAATCAGAGTAACTCATCATTGATCTAACAATTTCTAAAAGAGTTCTGTTTCTTCTTTCTGCTACACCATTTTGTTGTGGCGTTCTAGGTGCAGACATTTGAGATGTAATTCCTTGTTCTGATAAGTAACTAATAAATTCAATAGAGAGGTATTCGCCACCACGATCAGATCGCAACGACTTGATACATATTCCATGTCGTTTCTCTGTTTCAACCTTAAACTCTTTGAATTTCTCAAAGCATTCAGACCTATGGCGCAACAAATATATATATATCCATATTTTGAGTATTCATCAATGAAGTTCACGGTGTACTCATACCCACCTCTTGCTTTAATGTTCACTGGGCCACACAAATCAGAATGAATTAACTCTAGTTTATCATTGACTCTATTTCCTTTTGAGGCGAAAGGTCTCTTAGTCATTTTTCCTTCTAAACAAGATTCACATGTTGGTAGTGCCTCCACTTTTAATGAACCTAAAGGTCCATCTCGAACCAACCTTGAAATCCTATATCGATTTATATGACATAGACACAAGTGCCATAGATAAGTCTCATTAAAATCAGAAGAACGTTTTCATTTACTTGAAAGGTTAACATTATTCGGTTCTATGGTTTGTTGTAATTCTGGAGAGACATTAATAATAAAAAGACCATTAATCAATGTACTAGCAGAGACAAGATGTTTATTATAGCTAATAACACAATCGTTATTAGAAAAACTAACATCATAACCATCTCTCAAAAGTTTAGAAACTGAAATTAAATTTCTTCTAACAGCAGGTGCATATAGAATGTCTTTTAAAATTAAAACTCTATCACTATAAAACGAAAAAGCAATATTTCCTAATGCTAAAAGTGGAGCTGCTGAGCCATCCACATGAAAAACGCTAACTTCACCTCTAATCAGCTTGCGCGTTTCTTGAAAGCCCTGCAAAGTAATGCAGATATGATCAGATATGATCAGTGGCTCCTGAATCTACGCACCATGAAGTGGTAGAAATAGCTGCTAAAAATGTTTCAACGACAAGTGAAAGTGAGTTACCTGGTTTATTTTTATTTTTGGCTAAAAAATCTGGACAATGAGCCTTTCATTGGCCTGACATCTTGCAATGAAAACACTTGCCCTTAGACTTTTCACGCCCCCAGTTGGAGGTGCAATAGCCTTAGCTTTGTGAGCCTTTTTCTTCTACTGTCCACCTTGCGGTTTAGAAGTAGAACCTTTCTCAACATTAAGTGTCATTGATGGTGTATGTTTTTTGACAAGAGTCTCTGCCGCCTGCAGCTCATTCAACAATTGTGCCAAAGATAGACTCATCTTATTCATATTGTAATTTACGCAAAACTGAGGCAGAGACTGCAATATCATCTCAACTTGTCTTTGTCAATTTCAGCCCCCAAAACCTCTAGTTCATTCAGAAGACCTATCATCTTCAGAACATGGTCTCTTACAGTGGTGCCTTCAACCATCTTAGTGTTCATGAAGTTGTCATGGCAGTCTGCTTAGCTGATCGACCCTGGTCTCCAAATATTTGGTTGAAATTCTCCAGAATTTCAAAAGCAGACAACATATCTTGATGTTGATGTTGCAAAACATTTGACATTGAAGCTATAATATCACATCGCTCCATTTCATCAGCTTTGCGCCATTTTTGATAAGCTAACTTATCCTCATCACTAGACTGATCATTTGGTTTCAATGGACAATCCTCATGAAGCACAAACTTATATTCTTCAGCAATTAACACAATGTCGAGATTTCTCCTCCAGACAACATAGTTAAAACCCTCTAGTTTGTTTTGACCCAAAATAGTACTAATGGAATTAAAAGGAGACATGTTGAATCTGAGATTGAAAAAGTAGTTACAATAGATCAATAACATAGTCATGTAACATTGAATATTTACATTTAAAACTCATTATATACATATACATTCATGCATCTTAAATAGCCAATCGTTGGGATTGGAGAACTATTCATACAATATACATATATAATGACCGATTATTCACTCCATAAACTTATACTGACCTAACTCAGTTGGAGAGTCCACTTTTAGTTTAAGTCAAGTGAAAATCCTCTAGTTACATTGATCCAATCATATATTACTCAATTTGGGAGAGTTAATACAGATTATCAAACTAGCGATTAAATACGTAATGATTTGTATTAAATTCATCCGATGGGGAGGAAGGTCTAATCCAACACATAAACTTAATACTTCATTACTATTTAATCTCTCTTGAATAAATATTGGGAAAAAAAAACTTTCATCACTATTTATATATTTATTTATATTTTGAATTTATACAAAAAATTCAAGAAAAATAAAACATAAACATGACTAGTTCAATTCATTCAATGTGCCATTTAATTCATACAACATAAACAATATCCTCTATCATGGGACACCAAAATATCTCACATATACGAACAATGTCATGCATAGGAGTACTATAGTTTACTGTAAAATAAAATTGTGGCCATATAGGAATAGTATAAGCATGCATCAATAAAAAGAATCATTCATTGGTCCCATTACCAATTTTAACTATTCTCTCTCTTGTTAATCAAAAGGAAGAACAACCAGCAGTATCATTACGAGAACAAATTCCAGCCGACACTTATGAAAAAAAAAATTGGAAGTCATCTCATAAAACAGCCTTCTCCTTTTTTTTTAAAAAAAAAAATAACCAACACTACTTCTTTTTATACAATCACGGGTTAATGAATTTGTTTTTCAGCAATTTAATTTTGTTTTCTCTTAATGTATTAGAAAACAACCAGCCGACATTAACATGAGAAAAAATTGTGAGCTCTTTCACAAAATTGCCGCCACAAAAAAAAAAAACTGAACCGAGCAACCATTAAATTTCTTCTTAAAATTATTCATCATACAGGACATTATGCAAGATCTCATGAAAATTCTATCAAACCTTAGTGGATAATTTTCATAAGTCATTATTACTGTATGCACTTAACAAAATAATTCAAATTTTATCTGTTTTGTTCTTTTCGTGATAAATAAAAAAATTTCTAACCACGATTCAGACATTCACTTGCACATATACATATTTTCAATTGTTTATAAAGATGCAAGTATGACTCTTGATGCCAATTGTTAGAAAATAGCATACAGAGCGGAAGCATTCCAGAATCATACATCTCGCATGAATATAAACAACAATCACAAATACGCATCAGGATTACCTCTTGAAGCGTGTGCAGATATCTTGAAGTAAATCCAATTCCAGCTCTACAATCTTCTACAGTGATTCCAATTAACAATTGAACTCTCTCAATACTTGGGTGGACAAGTATTGTATAGAATACTCAATTCGATCTCTTTCAAGGTCAGAAGAATCCCTACTTATAGAGTTGTCTTCCTAGTCCAAAGAGACTTCCTTTTCTTTCAAGAAAAATAAAAATACACGTTTCTCCTTCTTTTTGGAGAATAACACATTTCTTTTTCCCTTTTTCTAGAAAATCGAATTCTGAGTTCTAGTTAAATCGGGCACTGGAGGGACCACAAAATTTATTATCGAGGATTCCTATTATGGAAATTCCAAATAATTAATTTGAATTATTCTTACCATAATAAATTACAAATCATTCACTAAACATTCGTAATTGCACTCCTTTATTTAATTTGAAATTTACCATCAAACACTTATGTAATTCTCCATGTTAAGATTACCGATACTAATCAATAAATTAAATTACCGACGAATTTAATTCAATGATTAATTCCTTTAGATCAATACTTAACTTATTTCATGTGCCAAATTCATAAATCTACCGGCCGGGTTTACACATGAAAACTTATAAGCTTCTCATAAAAAAGTGTATCACCAATCTCTATACTGAGACATGGATTCAATCAACTAACTAATTATTTCACCAATATATATCATTATCATCCAATCTACTAGCATATTGACTCATCTCAGAATTTCACCTTTTAATAAATCAAAATGATAATTAATATATACATATCATAATCGTTATATCAAGATAAAGAATATAAGTACATTTAATAGTTTAGAGAATATGTTTTTATCAGTCAGTCTAAAATAACTATCTCTGCTCGATCCCGTTCAATACATACCAAATGCACTAGCACGAGAAGATAGAACTTTACCATTCTCATAATCAAGATAAATTACATTTAATCTCGTGCTACAATCTTTCAGATGATTTTGTCCAGATTTCCATCTATGATTGTGAACTATAACTTTTAACTTATAAGAACCGATGATTTAATCTTCTGTGTATAAGCTTAAACTCTATACACTAAATCATCTACTGTATAAGTTAAGGACACATATATGACAATTGATCTATTTAATGTAATACTTTATTGAATTGAATAAATGAATAAACAATTGTTCAATAATAATATTATATCAAAACGCATGGTTAATAGTATATTCTAACAATTACTTAGTTATACTTATTTCTTGAACAATTCTTTAATAAATTTGATTGATTGTAACTTTTTTAAATTAATATAAAAAAGATAAAAAAATAACTATTTAATTTGATTAGTTTTACCTCAATTTAACTACTGATACATTTAAAAGCTAAAAAGAATAAAAACCCATCACTTAAAAATCAAGGGGTCCACTTTTTTTGTGAAATCGCCGCTAGTTCAGCGTGTGTCATAGAAATTCGAGCAAAAGCTTACTTTCAGCATTACAAAAAATGACGCATGCATAAAATAGATATATATTTGCAGTGGAGTCTACAAAGTCAAAAAATAGTACCTTTTTCATAGGACAAATAAGTAAATAAATATATATAGTTTGTCATTTTTGTCCAACAATAAAATAATACAATCATAGCAGCTTTTAATACAAGTCAAAGCTTTTAATTTTTAAAATACCAACATTACCCCTTGATCGGCAAGCAAGCATGTCGACCAAGTGGTGCTTGCTCTAAGACACTTCTATATAGTCTATCTAGATAGTAATATAAGTAATGATAAGAATATTAAGAAACTCATAATTAAAGAATCCTAAAATATATGATAAAAATAAAATGTGTTTACTATATATATAAAAATAAAAGAGTAATAATATCGTATTGCATATTTGTACATATAATATGTTTAAGTTAGTACTTTTTTTTGTCAGAATCATATTTATATAATAATTAAGCTTTTTGTTTTTTTTTTATGAAAAAAACTGTGAAATATAAAATTGACTTTTATTTTTAGTATTTAAGACGCTAAATAACAAGAAAAATTTATTAAATATTTCCTTATTTGAAGTAATTTATAATATTTATAACTTTAAGGTCAATTACGTTTTGACCACAAATCATTTCCTATTTTGACTATGTAACTTAAACTTTATTTTCTCCCATATTACTTACCTTAATACTTTGTGATATTGAAATCAATTAAAAGATTATTCTCTATTTAAATTAAACATCATCAGTCGTAATCGAAAAAACTCCCTAAGCTTCATCTAATTTACGCTACATAGTTGTGTGTGCAAAATCAAGATGCTAGTTGAAACTCTTATGTTAATATTCTTTTGTTTCAATTTGTTTGTCCGATTTTGATTTAACACAAAATTTTAAAAATTGAAGAAGATTTTTTATCTTGTGTTTTTTTTTTTAAATGGACTAAAGAAAAGTAAGACAAATAAATTAAATTAATTATACAAAATTATAATTTAACTATTTTCTTAAATACGTAAGATGTCCCTGATCGACTTATACAAATGGCTTAAATTATGTGATGGTGACTTTGATTCCATCCAAATCTCATTTTAAGCCATTCATTGTAAGAAAATTAATGAGCAATAATGAATTGAATAAAATAAAGAAACACACCAGTATTCTCTTAGTTGCATTAATATGTCTCATCTTGATTGTCAAGCTATTTTCTTAATACTTAAATTAAATGAAGAAGCAAAATAGTGTCCCCCCCTATTAAAAGATGAGAAAAAAGAAACCCCAAAAGAATTGAAGATCTAAGTTAACATATCTAAATAATAAAGAGATGACAATATGCTAATCAAACCACCAGTATATAGGTGAACTCAAAAGCAAACAAGGATTTGTTTTTTATTAAAGGGAAAAATGACAAATATACTCCCGAAATATCGTAAATGGTATACAGATACCCTTCCTCATACTTTTGGAACATAGATGCCCCTATCGTCTAAGAACTAAGAACTAGAGCATATACACCCTTTATACTAACGAACATACACGTGTCATAATCTTATCCACCGACTCGACATCAGATCGATGGATAAGACTGTGCCACGTGTCCCTATGTAATCTTCCGTTAGAGTGAAGGACATATACACTCTAGTTTTTGGACGGCAGGGGCACCAATATCCCAAAAGTATGACGAATGATATCTGCATACCATCTAAGATAGTTTGGGGTATATTTGTCCTTTTTTCCCTTTATTAAATGCCAAAATGAGATTCAGATAGAATCAAACTCACTATTACATAATCTAAAATTGACTGGATAAAATAAAGAAGCAAATCCATATTATCTCAGTTGTGTCTATTTGTCTCCTCTTGGTCAGTGTGCTATTCTCTTTATACTTACATTGATTGAATTAAGTGTCTATAATTTCTAGACTATGTCAAAATGTATTGAAATAGTTCCAAAAGAGTTAGAAAAAATTAGTATTTGAACAATCAAATCCACTACCTAAGTCAATAAATGTTGATCGCTCGTAGACTTTGACAAAATAAGTTTAAATTATTTTCACAAAGTTAATCAAATTTCATATATTATTCAGTTAGAACAATCAAATTCACTACAAACTTTATGTAGGTTGCAAATTAAAATATATATATATATATATATTTTTAATGTAAGGCATTTGTAGTTATTTTGCTCTAAAATTTAAGTTTTTTTATTTTCCATTTTTTCACTCTTTGTCACCTCACTATAAAATTTGTAAATATATGAATTAATAAATGTATGACACACTTAAAAACTATATATATATATATATATATATATATATATATATATATATATATATATATATGATCAACAATGGCAACACAAGCGATTATAAATCATTATAAAGATCTGGCTTCAGATGTAAATGCTATTGAGTATGAAAATGTTCATATATTTTGAGGCATATCATCATTCTCAAACAAAAGAACAATTATATTTTCAATTGTCAAACTTCTAAGTTTTGTAATAACATGTGTAGTAAAGAGCTATAAATAAGAATAATAGGTAATTCATAGACCAAAACAGGACGAGCATATTAAACATTTCAAGTTGAACATAGACATTAAGGGGAAAAAAGTAACTATCAGAATATAAGAGTTAATTGACATGAAAATATTAAAGTCACAAATGTAGTGATGAGTTAGAAATAAGAGGAATAAGTAGGTTTTGAAGTACCTCAGCATAGAATCTTATGGAGCATCCTCTCTTCATTGATAGTCTGATTTAGATATGCAGTAACTCCTTTTAGACTTGGGGGACATAGTATCCGATAAGGCCTTAGCCAAAAGATCGAGGAGATTCATGATAAAGGTAAATAATAAGGATGATCAATTCAAGAGAATAATACACCATTAAAAATGATAGCTACAACTGATAGAAAAATAATATTCTATGGAGAATAGAATTACCTTGAGGCATGTTACAGAAACCATCCTTAAGGATATATTAGGAGTACCCTCAAAATTCAACAAGCTTTATAAGTGGTTAACTGGAAGCAACAGAAATAACATATATATATATATATATATATACGACAGCTAGCTAACGGCTAGTTTTACTCCATTAAATATAATAAAATATTTTAATAAATAATAAATAGATCTCAAAAATAATGTTTTCCCAAACCAATGATGGACATTAACTACCTTTTGAGGTTACCCAATTTTTTCCTACAAGAAAAAGATAATTTTGGTAGCGAACCACCAAAATAAATTGAAACATACAAATGACAAAAATTTAGTACTCCACTTTTTAATCTCTAAGAAGGAAAAATTTACTAACCAAGAAGGTCACTAAGAATATGGTAAATTTCGCTCAAGGTAAACAAATATTATATCAACGAAATAAATTTCACATCTCATGGCCAGACATCCATGTGGCCAAATTCCTTCACAGCCACAACAAAAATTTCCATGAAGGGGACAATGTGACAAAAATCTATGCTTAGTACAATAAAGGAAAGCAACCCACAAATTCAACATATTGTATTAAAAATATTAATAAGAAGAGGTTAATTTGTATGTTGACTTTCAAAATTGTTTCCATACCCATGTCATATCCTCCAAACTCCAAAGTGCACTTGTTTTGTCACGATCTAGTTTAGAATCGTGATCGGCGCTAAGGAGAAGAGTTCTTAAGCAAGCCTTAACCAGAAATCTACAGAAAATTGGACAGAGTTTCCTCTGTTTTTGGACCTATCTTGAAATTTCATGTATCATATATCAATAACGCAGCCAACCAATCTCATCATTTATCCACCTTATTCATCAATAAACTATTCGAAGAGTAAAAATACTAATTCTAACTCCAAAATATAAGTCTCCTACTAGACAGAGTTTACAATACGAAAGAATACTCATAACTTCTAATAAAAGAAATGTCTATGGAGTGACTCTAAAAATTCCAAGAAATGTTTATAACAACTAATAAACTTATTGTCCATGAGAAAAGTGCAGGTCTCACCAGAATTTTTAATTCTTAAGCTCTTGTAACATCTCGTAACTCGTAATAGCCAAGAATAGGCTAAGAAACTTAAAATTATCACTTTTGGAAAGAAAGGGGAAAATCTAGAAAAACATTCCTATGTTTTTAAAAAAAAAGTGTTTTGGTCATTTTCAAACGGCCATAACTTCTAACTCAGGATGAGTTAGAGTCAGTTCTTTATATGGATGGAAAGATCTTTCCAATGTCGTCGAGTATTTACGATTTCATTATCGTATGAGGGAGATATGTCTTTCAGAAGTTGGGCTGTTGGATTGAGGAAAGTCCAATCCGGATTTTAGTAAATAGACTTTTCACCCAACTATTTCCTAATTCATTTTAAAGTCTTAATAGAGGTAAAACTAAGCCTTAAGTCAATTTTAGAAAAATAGATACACTTAGGGCTTGGGAAAAGAGAGAAGAGAAGAAGGTGAAAGGGCCAAGAATTCATCAGGAACGCCAAGATCTTTGAGTGAAATTATTCGGGGGTGATCCCTATTAAGGTATGTGGGGTCTTTCGTGTTGAGTTAATTCACCCATGCACCAATTTGTTTCATCAACAATCTATGAGTTGATTTCATGTTAGAAGTTAAGTTCTTGAAGAAAAGTTTTGAATTCTTGTTGATTGAATTGTTGGCTTCCATTGTTGGTTGAATTCTTGTTTCTTCGGGTTCTTTTTTAGTTGAATTCGGTGGTTATTGAGAGTACCAATAGTACCAGGTGTTTGGTGAAAGAACTAGGAAGTTTTGGAGGGTTCGGAGATGAAAAACGAGTTGAATAATTAGTCAGACGCCCTAGGTAGGGGCAGTGCGCCAGAAACTGGCCTCAGTCAACTGAGGCCTGGCGCGGCGCGCCACTAATGCGCCAGAACCAAGCCTCAGAGGCTGGCACAACGGTCCACCAGTGCGCCCGTATTGGCGTTTTTTGCCTAGTTTTCGTAGTTTAGCCTTCATAAGTATTTCTAAGGTACATTAACACCTTCCAATAATTCTAATTACTTCAATTGAATTCTAAACACCTAGAAATCACTAAAGAACTCAAATCCTAACCTTAAATCCATAATCCAATTAAAGGAAAGTTAGGACCAAAGTCAAAGACGTTAAGAGTTAAGTCTAAAAGTTAAGAAACAAGTCAAAGTGAGTTCTTAAAGTTTCCAAGAGTCTTTACCAAACATTTTAACTTTGTTTTAAGGTTCAAGATACAAGTCGACTAAAGAGTAATGAGTTGAGTTTAATTCTCAAAAGTTATAAGGGAACTAAGTATTCCCTAAGAGTTAAGTCACAAGTTAAGAGAAGAGCATTGTCACACCCCGAGCTACCCCCGAGACGCCGATACGAGACCTAGGACCACAAGTGATTCCAAGCTAACCCTACTGGCATGATCATGAGCATACTTCAAAAATATAAACTATTGCGGAAGCTAAATCATACTTAAAATGAAAAGATGGGGAATACCCATATGCTAAAACTGAGATATATGAAAACTGGTGAGTTTTATACAAAGAAAAATATTAACTCAATACTAAGCTGAAACTAACTATGTCTGAAAATAGCCTCTAAACTGGACTAGAAATACTGAGACAAGCCCCAGCTAAATCTAGCAAAAACTGAAACTAAATGACTAAAAGACTGAAATGAAACTCATGATTGTTGTCCTAGGAGAATGAGGACTCACCATTGAATCTGCTGAACTAGAGATCGGAAATCGATCTAAGCGTGATCTGGATGCTGAGAACCTGAACCTACATCACGAGAAGATGTAGCACACGTATGCGTCAGTACTTGAAAGGTACTGAGCATGTAGGATGGTATAAACCTGAAATAAAATACAACTGAACAAGCACAAAAACAAGTATAGAAATCTAAACATAATATACTGAATTCTGAGCTAACTGGATACAATTGACCAAATTTATAACATGCTAAGACTGAATGATAACCAAACTGTGAATATGGTCAATGCATTAGAGAGTCTAACTGAACTGTGGGAGCTACTAATAACCGACAATAAAACCACATGAGCTAAATGTGTAGTCCGATGTATACGCCCCATCGAGAGGACCCAATATATCTTGCCAAAGGTATAAAGGCATGCTGGCGTGATCAATAGATTGATGCCCACAGAGAGGACTTACAACCTACTTGGCTAGTAGTTTTGGGACTACTTGGGTACGCTGAACCCTAGTCCAACTTGGTATTATGCTACTCCCATTAATTTATGTAGTTAACAGATTATGTCTGAACTTTCTGTAAATACTGGATAGCTAAAAACTGAACATGCAAACTGGGAATGCAACATTTAATCTCATAATGATGCATTAAAATCAGAAGCACGTATAACTACATAACTCAAATATCTGACCTAGCATGTGTAATTCAAGAACTAAAGAAATACAAAGATAGGGTTGTGAAATTCATGCGATAAACTGAATAATAACTTTACATCTCATTTGGAAAATATGATTATTTAGGGTCAAAACGATATATCTTAGAGTTTAAACAAAGTGGGAAAAGACCAAAAGACCCCTGGGTTAATTGCTGTCGAACGAAACGACGACCTGGACAGACGGTCCGTCGTTCAATCGACGGTCCGTAGTTTGGGTCTGTTCGACAGGCCTTTACTAAAATGGGCATAACTTTTTTACTCGGAGCTCTAATTTTAGCAAGGTCGGTGGATATGGAAAGCTAATTCAATTATCTATCTTTTGGTATGTCATGGTACACCTAATTTATTTTTTGCTAAGAGTTATGATCATTTGAAGTTGACCCAACAACATTTCCCCCTAAATGTCTGCTAATTCCCATCTACGGTCAGACATATGGACCCTGGGTCCATCTAAGGACCGTGTTTTCAATTGTGGTTCTTGTCATAGAGTGGGTGAATGGGGTGTCGATCGACGGTCACAGACCACAGACCGTAGTCTGACCTACTGACCGTAGGTCCGTCCGTCGATCAGGACTTAACCAAATTTTCCTGGGCTGGGGTTTCTGACCCCATTGACGGATGTGTAGGACGGACCGTGGGTCAGGCTATGGTCCGTCTATGGCCACGTTTGCTACACCTGCATGTTTTTTGAAAAACTGATTTTTGGTCTGTTTTGGATACAGGATGTTACATTATCTTCCCCTTGGGAACATTCGTCCTCGAATGAAGACTAAACTAGCTGAAATAGAGCGAGAGAGCTGCAAACCCTACTACTAAACACTGAGAACTGAGTTTCTTACTGAATTGAGTTCTGAGAACATGCAAATACGCTGAAAATGCAAGTACAAACTGAGGGAACATGATGCTAAGACTGAATTCACGCATGAATGACTTGAAAATTGAAGAGGAACTATTACCTCTAGTTGGAGTGGAATCGGAAGGAAATAGGTGAGGATACTTGGCTTTCATGGCTGCTTCTGCTTCCCAAGTAGCTCACTCTACGGACTGACTCTTTCACAAAATCTTGACTGAAGCGACTTCTTTATTTCTCAACCTTCTAACCTGACGGTCAAGAATGTCAACTGGTACATCCTCATAAGAAAGACTATCTTTCACCGCCACACTTTCTAATGGCACTATAGAGGATGGATCACCCACACACTTCTTCTAGAGCGAGATGTGGAAGACCGGATGCAGTGTTGCTAAGTCTGTTGGTATCTCTAACTCATATGCCACCTTGCCAATTCTTCTCAAGATCTTGTAAGGGCATACATATCTAGGACTGAGCTTCCCCTTCTTGCCAAATCTCATCACCCCTTTCATAGGTGACACTTTCAGAAAAACCAATCAACAACTTGAAACTCTAGTTCCCTCCTCCTTACATCTGCATAAGATTTCTGACGACTGTGGGCTGTCATAAGTCTATCTCTAATGAGTTGCTCTTTCTCCATAGCATCAAGAACTGAATCTGGCCCTATTAAAGCTGCTTCACCTACTTCAAACCAACCAATAGGAAATCTACATCTACGCCCATACAGTCCCTCATAAGGGGCCATCTGAATGCTGGAATGGTAGCTATTGTTGTGGGCGAACTCAATAAGAGAAAAGTGATCATCCCAACTACCCTTGAAATCGATCACACAAGCTCTCAACATATTCTCTAAGGTCTGAATGGTACGCTCTGCCTGTCCATATGTTTGCGGAGGAAATGTTGTGCTAAGGTTAACTTGAGTACCAAGACCCTTCTGAAATGACTTCCAGAAATGAGAGGTAAACCGAGGACCTCTATCTGAGATGATAGACAAAGGAACCCTATGAAACCACAAATTTCATTAATGTAAATCTTGGCATAGTCCTCTGCCAAATCTGTAGTCTTTACCGCCAAAAAGCGAGAAGACTTAGTCATCCTATCAACTATCACCCAAATGGAGTCATACTGTCTGCGAGTACGAGGTAACCCTGTGATGAAATCCATAATGATAATTTCCCACTTCCAAGTAGGAATGTCGATCTCTTGAGTCATACCCCCTGGTTTCTGATGTTCTACCTTGACTTGCTGACAATTGGGGCACTTACTCACAAAATCTGCTATATCCCTCTTCATGTCATTCCACCGATAGACTTCCCGCAGATCGCGGTACATCTTAGTGGCACGTAGAAGAATAGAATATCTGGAGTTATGGGCTTCTGCAAGAATATGTTGTCTCAACTCGCCCACATCAGGAACACACAATCTACCTTCGTAGCGATGTACACCATCTCCTCCTTGGGAGAAAACCTCCACTCTCTGATTATGGACTGTACCCTTAAGTTCAAGCAAGATTGGATCACTGTCTTGATTTTCCTTAACCTCCACTACTAAAGAAGATTTTGCCTCATTCTGAACTGTTACACCGCTGTCTAATATGCTCATAAGGCAAACTCCTAAGCGAGCAAGCCTGTGAACATCCTTCACTAGCTCCTTCCTTTCTTCCTCAACATGGGCTACACTACCCATAGATAGTCTATTAAGAGCGTCTGCTACTACATTCGCCTTACCAGGATGATAATGCACACTCATATCATAATCCTTAAGGAACTCAAGCCATCTCCTCTAGAAGAGATTCAAATTTTTCTGGGTGAACACATACTGAAGGCTCTTATGATTAGTGAACACATCTACATGAACTCTATACAAGTAGTGCCTCCAGATCTTGAGTGCAAACACCATTGCTGCAAGCTCGAGGTCATGATTTGGATAGTTCTTCTCATGCACCTTAAGTTGTCTAGAAGCATAAGCTATAACCTTATCTCGGTGCATCAACACACAACATAGTCCCACTCTGGATGCATCACAATAGATCATATAACCATCTGAACCCTCTGGTAGAGTCAAGACATGAGTTGTAGTCAATCTTGTTTTCAATTCTGCAATGCTTTTCTCACAATCATCTGACCACTGAAACTTGACCATCTTCTGAGTCTACCTAGTCAACGGTGAGGCAATGGATGAAAATCCTTCCACGAACCTTCTCTAATAACCCGCTAGACCTAAGAAACTTCTGATATCTGTAGCAGAGGTAGGTCTGGTCCATTGTTTCACTGCTTCTATCTTCTGTGAATCCACTCTGATCCCTTCGCTAGATACAATGTGACTAAGGAAAGCAACGGATTGCAACCAGAACTCACATTTGCTAAACTTAGCGAATATCTAGCGATCTTTGAGAGTCTGCAGAACAACTCTCAAATGACTTGCATGTTCTTCCTCATTCTTAGAGTAAATGAGAATATCATCAATAAAGATAATAACGAACAAGTACAAGTACTGCTTGAACACTCTGTTCATCAAATCTATGAAAGCTGCAAGATCATTGGTTAGTCCAAAAGACATAACTACAAATTCATAATGACCATACCGAGTTTTAAATGTTATTTCGGGAATGTCACTATCTCTGACTCTGAGCTGATGATAACCCAATCTGAGGTCTATCTTTGAGAAAGCACCTTGAAGTCGGTCAAACAAGTCATCAATACTTGGGATGTGATACTTATTCTTGATTGTGAACTTGTTCAACTGTCTATAGTCAATGCACATTCTGAGAGAACCATCTTTCTTCTTTACGAACAACACTGGTGCACCCCATGGTGAAATACTAGGTCTGATGAAACCCTTATCTAAAAGGTCCTTCAACTGCACTTTCAATTCCTTAAGATCTGCTGGATCCATTCTACAAGGAAGAATAGAAATAGGCTGGGTATCTGGAAGGAGATAAATTCCAAAGTCGATTTCCCTTTCGGGAGGAACTCCGGGAAGATCTTCTGGAAACTCACTGACTACTGAAACTGACTCAAGTATTGGGGTTTCAGAGATAGAATCCTTAACCCGAACTAGATGATAAAGATATCCCTTAGAGATCATCTTTCTGGACTTAAGGTAAGAAATAAATCGATCCATAGGCGCTAAGCTACTACCCTTCCATTCTAACATTGGTTCGTCTGGAAACTGAAAACGAACAATCCTATTTTTACAATCGACTGAGGCATAACATGAATGTAGCCAATCCATGCCTAGAATGACATCAAAGTCTACCATTTCTAACTCTACAGGATTTGCTGAGGTGACTTTTTGAGCGACTATGACAGGGCAATTTTTGTATACTCGTCTAGCTATAACAGAGTCAACGACTGGAGTAGAGACTGAGAAAGGTGCTGAGAGAGTTTCTGGACTAACACTGAATTTGACTGCTATGTAAGGAGTTACAAAATAAAGAGTAGCCCCTGGATCTAACAATGCATAAACATCAAGGTCAAAGACTCGTAACGTACCAGTGACTACATCAGGAGAACCTTCCTGATCCTGGCGAGCCTGAAGAGCATACAACCTGTTCTGGCGCTGATCGCCACCTGTATCAGATGAGTTACCCTGCTGAGTTAGGCGACTTGCTGGTGCTGCTGAAGTTGTAGACTGAGCTCTACCATTTCCACCTCCTTGACCCTATATAGAAGGACAATCCCTCAACCTGTGACCAGACTGACCGCACCTAAAATATCCTTCTTTTCCTACAAGACACTTGCCCGGATGGTTCTTACCACACTTAGGTCAAGTGGGGTAAGTCTTGGTGCCTGGAACACTTCTTTGCGACTTAGAGTTTACCCTTCTGGTCATACCTGTTCTTGGATGATGGAACACTAGCTGATGAAGGGACTGGAGTTGAAAACCTCTGCTGACTCTGCGAGCGATTTGCACCACTCAATTTCTACTGAGAATAGTCATAGTTCCCAGTCCTAGCCTTCTTATTTTCCTTATCCTGTTCCCTAAGCTTATCACCCTCAACCTGCTGAGCATGAGTCATAAGCCTAGAGATGTTCATATCTCCAAGTAATATAACATTTCTGCACTCAGTTTTCACCAATCCGATACTCCATACAAGAACTTATTCATCTGAGCCCTGGAGTCAGCAACCATGTGAGGAGCATACCTGGAGAGTTGGTTAAACTTCAGCCCATACTTTTGGACTGTCATGTTACCCTGCCTCAAGTTCATGAATTCTTGAGCATTTGCCGCTCTCAACTCTATTGGGAAAACTCCTGTCGAGAAAAGTCTCACTAAAACAATCCCAAGTGATAGGAGCTGCATTTGCACCCCTATTGTCCTTCAACTGAGTCTACCATATATGAGCAACATCCTTCAACTGGTATGATGCCAAATCAACCCGATCATTCCCAGTGACTTGCATTACCTCAAAGATCTTCTTTATCACATCCAAGAAATTTTGAGGATTCTCATTAGTTTGTGATCCTAAGAACTCAGGCGGATTCATCCTAACAAAGTCACGAACCCTTGCTACTGCTGATCCACCATTTTCATTAACAGGAGCATGAACCCGATTGTTCTGGTTGGTCATACTCTGAACCAACATATTTATGGCATTCCTGAACTCATCATTGGAGACTTCTTGATGTGGTAATGGAGAAGCTGCATTTTCATTCCTGGAATTCACATTCCTAGCATTAGCTCTACGAGGAGGCATGATCTGAAACGTAGAACATCAAGTTAGAATGGAATTAGATCACACCTTACGCACGATAAGAGTAACAACAAAGTGAAGTTTTCCTAAAACAATTCATAGCCTCCCTCTCATTATATGTGGTGCACTTCACACCCATGAAAAGGACTCTAGTTAGTGCGGCTTTTCAGACATCCTAGGACTCTTAAACCTAATGCTCTGATACCAAGTTTGTCATACACGGAGCTACCCCCGAGACATGGACACGGGACATAGGACCACAAGTGATCCCAAGCTAACCCTGCTGGCATGATCATGAGCATACTTAAAGAATATCAACTATTGCGGAAGCTAAATTATTCTTAAAATTAAAACATGGGGAATACCCATATGGTAAAACTGAGATATATGAAAACTGGTGAGTTTTATACAAATAAAAATATTAACTCAATACTAAGTTGAAACTAACTATGTCTCAAAATAGCCTCTAAACTAGACTAGAAATACTGGGACAAGCCCCAGCTAAATCTAGCAAAAAATGAAATAAAATAACTAAAATACTGAAATGAAACTCATGATTGTTGTCCTATGAGAATGAGGACTCACCACTGAATCTGCTGAACTGGAGATCGGAAATCGATCTATGCATGATCTGGATGATGAGAACTTGAACCTACATCATGAGAAAATGTAGCGCACGTATGCGTCATTACTTGAAAGGTACTGAGCATGTAAGATGGAATAAAGCTGAAATAAAACATAAATGAACAAGAACAAAAACAAGTATAGAAATCTGAACATGATATACTGAATTCTGAGCTAACATGATGCAATTGACCAAATTTATAAAATGCGAAGACTGAATAATACCTGAACTGTAAATATGGTCAATGCATTAGAGAGTCTGACTGAACTATGTGAGCTACTAATAACCGACAATAAGACCACATGAGCTAAATTTGGAGTCCGATGTATATGCCCCATCGAGAGGATCCAATATACCCTGCCAAAGGTATAAAGGCATGCTGGCGTGATCACTAGACTGATGCCCATAGAGGGGACTTACAACTTACTTGGCTAGTAGTTCTGGAACTATTGGGTACGCTGAACCCTAGTCCAACTCGATATTATGCTACACCCATTGATTTATGTAGTTAACTGATTATGTCTGAATTTTCTATAAATACAGGATAGCTTAAAACTGAACATGTAAACTAGGAATGCAACATTTAATCTGATAATGATGCATTAAAAACTGAAGCATGTCTAACTGCATAAATGAAATATCTGACCTAGCATGTGTAATTCAGGAATTAAAGAAAGACAAAGATAGGGTTGTGAAATTCATGTGATAAACTAAATAATAACGTTACAATCTAATTTGGAACATATATTTAATAAATTCAGAAGTTCTATCAAAGTTCTAGAAACCCTAGGTTTAATCATGATAAGAGAACCAAGAACTGATTGAAAACTAGGGACCCAATGGGTGAAAGGAACCCACTAGTGAATTTTTACATACCTGGTGATGAAATTCACGTAAAAACACTTAGGTTTCGGGGCTGGAACTGCTGGAACCTTGTTGCATTCTTGAACTAGGGTTCTTGACCTTTTTCTCATTTCTTGCTTCTAATTTTTCTAAGTTTGATTAATGATTTGACTTAGGTAAGTTTTAGTTATGTTTCTAGGCTTAAACCAATTAAAATATAATTATTTAGGGTCAAAACAATGTATCTTAGAGTTTAAACGGAGTGGGAAAATACCTAAAGACCCTTGGGTTAGTTACTGTCGGACCAAACGACGACCTGGACAGACGGTCCGTCGTTCAATCGACGGTTCGTCGTTTGGTCCGTAGGTTGGGTCTGTTCGACAGGCCATTACTAAAATGGGCATAACGTTATACTCGGAGCTCTTATTTTAGCAAGGTCGATGGATATGAAAAGCTAATTCAATTATCTATCTTTTGGTATGTCATGGGACACCTAATTCATTTTGTGCTAAGAGTTATGATCATCTACAATTAACCCAACTGCATTTCCCCCCTAACTGTCTGCTAATTCCCACCTACGGTCAGACCTATGGACCATGGGTCCTACTCCGGACCGTACTAGTCAATCGTGGTTCTTGTTAGAGAGTGGGTGAATGGGGTGACGATCGACGGTCACAAACTATGGACCGTAGTCTGACCTATGGACGGTAGGTCCGTCCGTCGATCAGGTCTTAACCAAATTTTCTTGGGCTGAGATCTTGGGGGTTTCTGACCCCATTGACGGATGTGCAGGATGGACCGTGGGTCAGGCTACGGTCTGTCGATGACCACGTTGGTTGCACCTGCAGGTTTTGTGAAAAACTGATTTTTGGTCTGTTTGTATACGGGGTGTTACAAGCATAGAGTTTGAGTCATTTCTCAAAAGTTATAAGAGAACCAAGTATTCCGTAAGAGCTACAAATGTTTTAACATTTTGAGAAAAAACGAAAGCTAAACTTCCAAAAGAGCATTTGGCTAGTTTTAGTAAAGAGGAAACTATGATTTCCATGAGAGCTATTAAAGCCAAGTTTGAGCAAATTACCTCAAACCAGTGAAAAAGTGTTTTAAAAAGAACATATGAGCTAAGCATTTTGGGAGTAGTATTGAGCACCGATATGGGAACGCTAGTTCATATTAACTCAAGTCTCCATAAACCATGTAGCCAACATGGACAGAAAAGGATCATACTTTTTAGATGATTCCTTAGTGTTTTTAAGCATATACTAGTGGATCCACTTAGTAGTTCAGGTTCTATACCGACGACAAGGTATAGGACGATCCTCTTGCAACGTGCGGTAAGACATTGTACCACCACTTAGGCTCACAGTGATGGTTGTCGGTTAGAGAATCTCCCATATAAACTATATTACTTTCATGATAAGTAAAATTGAGTTTCTTATTGCATTATATTTAACGAACTAAGTTGTTTACACTGTTTTACAAGTTTTATATATCAATTGCATGTGTCTTTACTGCTTTATATTGAGTTAGTATTTCATGAGTTGAGTAGATCAAGGTAAGTTCTTCTTAATCTTTTCAAGCGTTAAGTTGTTGTTAGCATTCCAACTCGCATACTCGTTCATACAATGTACTGATGCCAGTTGGCCTGCATCATCTTATGATGCAGACGCAGGTAACCAGGACCAGCACGCAGTGCCTCGTTGATCCAGTTTGAGCATCAAGAGTCAGTGGTGAGCTTCCTTGCATTCTGGAGGAAACATATTTATAGCTTATCCGTCTTTCATGTTATGAGATGTTGTAGGGTCTGTACCAACACCAATCTTAGTATTATAGAGGCTTCATAAATAGTCATACAAATTAGTTTGAGTGTTTTATTTCTGTATTTCAAATACTTTGTTATGAGATTTAAGTGTCATTTTGGCCAAACTATTATGTTTTAAGTATTTGTATTAAGAATGTTTCTTACTTCGTAACTGAGTTAGGTTAAGTCTTTCATTGAGTTGAGTAAGCCAAGCCAAGGGTTCGCTCAAGGTCAGCAATGGTCATTGGGTATTGACCACGTCCAGGGTGTAGGCTCGGTACGTGATAACTCTAGTTAAATAAATCATTACTCATGTCACCTGCATTCTCTGTAATATAAAGCGAGTAGTGAGACACTAGCTCAGTGAGTAATAAGACTTTATCGTAACCATTTTAATGAGGGACAAGTCAGACAATGTGCTAGTACAATAATCATAACGATGAAATAATAGTCATTCAAAAATAGTAATAATATTCAATCTTTTGTGCCTCATATAAGTAGAAGAAATGTAAATATTTAAAAGTAAACTCAGAGAAACCTTTTCATATCAAATCTTATATTTTTAAACTCAAAAAAACACTTCCATATCAAATCTTAGTAGTAACCTCAGAAATATACTTTCATAACAAATCTTATATTTGGGAGGTTTCCAAGGATGAATCATGTAATTAGAGTGACTTTCTCTTTAAGAAGTAACCAACAACGGTGAACTCTTCATAAAGTAGTTAAATATTCATATCAGTAGATCCCTACTCGAGGGATATAAGTAACAATATACTAGTTCTACCTTTCTACTAGCAAGACTTTATTAGAAATCAGTAACTATAAGGTGCACCAGGTCTAACGTACCCGTTGTTAGCTACATAATTCATCAAGGTCTACTACCATTTATATTTTTCTTGTGATTTAGTAGAAGCATTTCAAAATCAAACAGTCCATTTAAATCATATCAAATCATATCCTTTTAAATTTTAACAATCACCTGTCAAAATACTATTTCTCAGATAAGTGTAAAACCTTTTCAATAACAGTAATCATATCTTGTAAGAATAAGATCATCTAAAATAATCTTTTCAGTATCATATTCTGTAATAGATTTATCCCACATGCAAATTCAAAACATTCGGTAACACATTTACTTTATAAACCATGTGAAAATCATAAAAATTATAAAAACATCAATTGTGGTAAAATTACTACTCACAGTACTCGTGTTGAAATACCAAACTGTCATTGCAACCAATCCACATGGCCTCCTTCAATCAATCGATAATCACATTCATATCAATCTCCAGTTAGATTCTATGTTTAAGCTAATTCTATAACTATTTAAAATATCCAATCCTCAAATTTTTGCTTTGACTCTTAATGTGTCAAAGTATCTTATTCCGTAACTATATATTCCTTCAATTTCAGCTGTCACAAGTTAAAAGTTCTAAGTATTCATATCTTGTGGTTGCTCAAACAGTTTTCTTGGCCATTCCTACGGTCAACAACAACTCAAACTCAATCATAACAATGTAATTCCATCTAGTGCTACTGGAAGGATATTTGGTAGTAGGAGTAGTATAAATTACGCCTCGATCTATTAGTATTCTCATGACCCGAATCCATTGATCAATCATTTATCTTGATACTCATAAAATAGATAAAAAAATATATAATTTTATTCTTCTATACAACCCTTGCTTCCCAAAATTTTAGCCTTTAGTAATTAGATTCCAACACCTACCGTGAATGACCTAACTAATAATCTCGGAGAGGCTGCAGGAGAAGAAAAGCAAGAAGGATTTACCTCAAACCAGGAAATGAAACCTTCGAATAAGTCTCTGTCTCCTTCTTCTCCCTCCCCCTTCCGTTCTTTCTTCTCTTTCGTGATCCTTCGCTCGAAACAGAAACACTTTGTTTTTCTTCTCTCTTTTTTTTAATGCTGAAAGTTGCAGCGTGGCTGCCTAAGGCTTTTAGCCCAATCCTTTTTTTTTCTTTAAAGCAAATAGTTGATTTAGTTCCTTTTTTCTTAAACTAATGACATATATAACCTCATTTAATTATAGGGTATTACAATTTTGGATAATCCAATACACATCCAATGATATTTTCTTTGAAGAATTCGAGCAACATAGAAAAGTAACATAAAATTTTGCCATGTTTGCGGAATTTGAAGTTCAAACGTTTTACAACTACAAATTCATTAAGTGACATGGACGAGCCAGAAGTTTTACAAGTATGTGAATAATGCAAAAATAGGTTGAAAATGGATCTTATCAAAATCGGGAAATATATTGACAATGTTACAGTGAAATTCAGATTCCATTTTATAGGTTACGTAGAAAAATGCATTATTATAGGAAAAGATTATTAACAAAGAATAAGTTTTCTTTTATGTGTTGTATTTTACATAAGCTTTCGATCCATGCGGTTTGGCTTTGTACATGAAGGATCTTGGACTATATTAGCGCCTCCACACCCCGAATGGTGATGCTAGACATGCAATACTAAGTAATCAAATATCTAAGTTAAGGAAAATTTCAATTGATATTAAAGACATCAGTATATTGATCATACTGAGGTTTACACAATTGAGAATAGTGTGTAAGTTCTTATAAAGGTATATGTGTGATAAAAATATGAATATAAACAACACTTATGCGTCAATTCCAAGCAAATTGGTCAATTTTCTACCGGCATATTAAATATCCGACTACATAAAAGATTCGCACAGACTCATTTTTAAGTAATTGTATCCCTCACATAGATCTATTCCTACCATTGTACTTGGACTCAAGAGATTGTATTGCGAATGTGATTTCGCAATATCGTGTTCGCAATAGAATATTCAATAGTGAAAAATATACATGAGATGCTTTCTTATAAACTGAACAAAAGATCAGGATATGTCATGATACAAAGGATTATAATTCATTGATGAGAACGAATGGGAAATAAGGAAGAATAAGAATTATTTAAGTTAAAATCTTACTAAAAAAGTTCATAGTGAGAGACACTAAGTACCACAACATACGAACACAATTTCATAAGTGTAGTCTAGAGTGAGACTGATTAACTGTGAAATAGAAAGAAGAAAAAACTAATTGGGATGGCTCTTCTTTCCCATAGACATAACTTCTACAGGCTCATCACTCTTTCTCTCACCGTGTTCATAGTTAAAATGATCAAATTCACCGTTTTCAGTCCTTCTTTATAAGAAATAGATTTGAAGCCCCAACAACAAACTATTCATTATTAGTAAAGAAACAACATTACTTTAAAATAAGGTTGGAAAGTTCCACAAACATTAACCATTGAGTTTTCGAGAGAATATTTCTAGCTCAAATGCTACAAACCCATTTGATTTTTCTGAAACTAGAAAGTTTAATAGGACAAATCTCAACAATACTATTAGGGTTCAATGTATCTCCACTTACTTAAGAACTATTCCAGAAAAAAACACTAAGAGTTAAATCAATGCATTTTGAGATTGTCATTCCATGTAACTTATGTCATCTACACTTAGATACATGTGGCAATAGATAGAGATGGTCAATTTAAGTATGATACTACCTCAACTACTACTATTGCGTCTTAGTTCCAAAAAAGTTGGATCTGGTTATATAAATCCTCTCAGATCATGTTTCTCCATTATAATTCATCTTATGTAACACATTTTAAGTATAATAAACTACACACATATGAGGAAAGAACAGTCCTTATAACACAATTTTAGACATCTTAATCTAAGTAACATTGAATGTGAAGCTAGTTCCTCAAGTAGAATACATTAGAAGGCACAATAAAAGTTCTTGTTAATTTTTACCTTTTAAGGAGCCACATCTACCTCTACACATAAACTTTCTGTAATTGGAACACATCCCAAAAGAGTAATATATTAGAACACCTAAAAGAAATTAGTATGAAAAAGTACAAATAAAGCTTCAATTCATTTGTTTTTAAAACCTCATTTTGATATACTTCATTGATGCAGAATAAAACTTTGCAAGAAAGGAAAATTTGTAAGCAATAACATCCATCAACCGCCATAAGAGCATATTAGTGAAAAATTATAATCAGTGTCATTGAATTTGTGGAGCTCTGTATATGTAGATATGTAAAATTTAACTCTAGAATTTCATCATGTGTTAGGTAAGAAAACTTACGGACTAATAGAGATACATATTTCAGTGAATCAAATCTTGTTCATCAAAACTAAAACAGGAAACAATGAACATCCATCTCATATTTTTCACTGAAATAAGAAAATAAAAATTACTTCATTTTGCAACATGTCTTATGTCTTCACTTGTCGGCCAGTAAATCTTTGGACATTTGATTCTTCCGAAATGTTAACTATTAGGTATTTATTTTGTGTAATATCTTTCTTTGAGGAATCTCCATTATGAAGTAGTAGCAGCGTTGAGTCTCCAGTAGTGGTGCGGGTAAAGACAGGATGAAGGGTTGGAGAAGCTTGAGTATATGAAAACAAAAATAAGACATTAATTTTTTTTTGGAAAAAATCAAAATTTGTTGGTTCGATAAAGAAACATTGAAAAAACCCAAACATAATTGTCTTAATATCAAGGGTTTCTAGAATATTTTGCGTTCTCTTCAAAGAATAACTTGCTATTTACACATTAATGATTGGTATTGCATAACATCCGATCCATAAAGAGTATATAAGAACGTCAATACACTTGTAAGATATTCATTATCACAAAGTAAAATTTAGCTAACCTCTATAGCTCGCACATATAAGTTGAACTTCTAAATGATTCAACAAAATTTGATACAAAACATCATTCGATGTCTACACGTATTAAATGAGTGAATTGGATTGAATTAAAAATTCTATGCAAAAAATCATAACTTTTATTTGCAAAGACCTTCAATTTTTCTAAAACCTCGTCATTTTGATATACTTCACTAGAGCTGAAGAAAATTTTACAAGAAGCAAAGCTTACTCATCAAAATTACAGATATCACAATTCACAGGAGAAAAGTTTGCTCATCAAAATTTAAAAAATGAAACAACGAACATCAGGAATATCATTTTTTTAATTGTCTATCAAAATTCTGAAATAACAAAGTAAAAATTACCTTTGTTCCTACATGTATCACATTCACTTGCTAATTGATCTTTGGACATTGAATTCTTACAAAACATTGTGAAATCTATTAGAAAACTTTGTGAATTCTGAAGAAAGCTTTAAATTAGTAATAGTTTGGCCTCTATTTCCTCTTTTCTTGTATTTGTCCATCTATTTCCTCTGTTTCAGTTAGTCAGAATGCGTTCAGTTACACTGTAAATAAACATTGAAACTTGGAACTAAATACTTTTTCTTTTTGTATGATTCTGATTTGGTGTGCCCACATTTTATGTTTTGCTCAAAACATACGTTACAAATTACTGCTCTCTCAGTACATCCTTACGTGTAGATGTTTTATTTAATACTCCCTTTAAAAACAATAAATAAAAAAATAATTTTACTACATTTATTTTATCAATTATAAGCTATTTAAATATTTGGGAATGAATAATAATGATAAACCAAATATAAAATGATAAATTATCTCTTGATTTTTCAAATTGAATAAGTAAATTTTGACAACTATTTTTAGTATAATGGATAAGTAAAAATAGACGGAGGAAGTATTCCTATACTGAAAATAAATGTTCCATTTTACTTATTTATTTTCACTAATCAAGATAGTGTTTTTATGATACCCATAAAATTAAATAACCACATAAAATAGTAGAATATTAATCAAATTTAGATTTTCAGAGCATTAATAATAAGGTTAGTTTAAAACTTTCTTCTTCAGTTTTATTTGTATATTCTAAAATTTATTATCATTCAATATTCAAATTTTCTCAGTATATGGTGGTTCCTAGTCCTGCTATGAGTGTGGTGAGTCAGGACAAATCAATAGAGATTGCTCTAGATTTAGAGCGGGAGACGGACATTAATAGTGTTTTGTAAAGTGGTTACTTCATTTCTATTTTTATAAATGTCAAAATTGACAAGTTTTTTTTTGTTTTTTTTTTTTTAAAAAACTAGGCGTGGACATAAATACCGAAAAAACAAAAAAAATGAAAATCGAACCGAACCAAAAAATTTCGGTTCTTCAGTGTTTCGGTTCGATGTCGGTTTTCTTTCTTCGGAACTTCGGTTCTTCTATTCGGAGTTTGGTGCAAGGGTCCTGAAACTACGGTGCACCGAAGAACGAAATTTTATTTACTAAATTTAGAAATATTTGAATTATATTGCTTAATTAATAATAGTTATACACTTTTGAATTTTGACTCAAAATATTTACATGACCCATTTAAATTTTCAATTTTTGAATGACAAAAAATATAATGTCAATAAAGTGTTGAACTATTGTTGTTTATGTACAATTGTATATTGTGAGACGTGAGTCCTTATATTTTGGTTTTTCGAAAGTTCATCGTGGCATCATGATTGGTAGGCTGCTTGATCTCTTCTTTATTCATTTAGCATTCCGGTATGGGAGAAAGCCTTTAGGCTTTAGCAAAATGGCAGCCATCTATGCTAAGAAACGGAAACAAATCCTTTGACATCTTTGCTAAAAAAAAAATCTATGCCCTCTTTATTTTTATTAAATACATGATGAAACTCTTAACATTTTATCATATTCCCTTTTTATTTTTATTCACACCGAAAACCGATTTAAAAATACCAAACTAAACCGAACCAAAGTAGAAAAAACTGAACCGAACCGAATCGATCTAGTTTGGTATAAACTATGGTGCACACTTTTCTAAAACCGAATACCGAAGAACCGAACTAAAATTTAATTAAACCGAACCGAAGAACCGAAAACCCACCCCTAATAAGAACTGAGTAAACTTTCCAAATTCAACTTGGAAAAATGAACAATTTCATAACAAAACACTAATATGGTAAAAAAAAAATATGTTATTTTAAGAAAAGCGAATTCAACTTTTTTTCTTTTTGTCACATTCGCATTTGCTGGTCTTGATTCATTTATTTCATATTTGAACAAAATAAGATTCTTACCAAATATAACCACTACTAATTAATGCAAGGAATGCCCATTTTAGGAAGAAAAAATTGGATTATGAATTTACCTAAGTGATTTAGTTCCTTTGAAAAACTCTAAACCTTCTTTAAAGAATGGAGAAAGTTGAAGAAGATATGGTGTTGGCATGTTCAGTGCGTCACCATCGATTAGGAAATTGGGAAATGGTGGCTGTTGAGTTCTCAAATTTCATATCCATACGATGACGATGTATTTTTCAATTTACGTTTGTAGAATGTCAAGTCAAGTATGAAAGTTTAAAAGGGCGTTTTAAGAGTCTATATCAAACAAATTTTACTGAAGAAGAAGATGGGAGTGGGTTCATAAATTTGATGGTAGATAAACTTACAAAGACTTATAGAGATTATTGGACAGAGCAAGTCATATTAGGGGATACTCCAATTCAGCATGATTTATCTTTTTCATAATTCCCTCTTTTTTCCTTTTTATTGTTTTTACTTATCATATTTGAAGAATTGTGTGTTTTCACTAATTGTTTGTTTGATCCACATTTATATGATGATTTTTACAAAAACAAAATTATCTAAGAGACACAAAATATATTCAAAGATATATATCTTTTCTAAAGATTAGGAGTTGGGGCATAAATAAAGTATCACTAATTGGTACAATCTACACTAAAATGTTTCATCTTTTTTGTCAAATAAAGTGTCGTTGATTCCAATTATATCATTACAGAAAAGGAAGAGAAAAGAATTACCACTATCACTAAACTGTTTATATATTTAGGAAAATGTCAAACAATACTATTAGCGATATACTTTTTAATTTCATAACTAATTCATATTTTCTTTATAAAAATCACTAATTGATGGTTAGCTTTGACGATTGGCCCCATATACTTATTCATTAGTTTTGTACTTTTAAATTCCAAACTAATATTTGTAAATTTACTTTTTTGGTACACTGAAAAATAACAAAGAGTATAAAACAAAACTTTGATAAGTAAAATTGCTTAAATCTTCTAAGAGAAAAAGCTTCATAATTGATGTCGTCTTTCAAAACAAAAAATTCTTATTTATTTTTAAAAAATAAAGCAATATTGAGGATAGGGAAATTAAAATGGAGGAGGAGATTTACAAGGTAGAAGTCGAACCGTCAACTATAAATTAAAATTTTAGCTAGTAAAAAAACCAGAGCTACTAAGATTCTATAACTATGAATTCTTTGTATGTTAGGATCTTTATTTCTCAAAGAGTTTGTATGATTATTTGTCTGATGCATATTTTGTTCTTCTCGATGGTTTCTATTTAGTGCTTATAATTTTCACCAATAGCCATATGAGGCTGAAATGATCTATCCACATTTTTTATTATAAGTCTAACAACAAAGTGGTATTCTAATTACTGATATCTTTATTTATGTTATGTTTATGTAGGAAAAAATCTCAGAATATTATCAAACGGGAAGCTGAAGAAAGAATAAAGTTAAATGAGGAAAAAAATGATGATAAATCTAATAAAAAGATGGAGAATATGAATCAATATTTCGCAAATATCCTTAATGTGATGAGATCTCACAAGCATTGTTGTCTTTTGAATCTCGACTTTCCAGGTAAATACATTGCTAATCTATATATTGTGGTTTGTTATCCTTATATTTTAAAGCTCGACTTCCCACACCCTTTCCTCTTTTATATATTACAAAAAAGAAATAGTAATTTATTATTTGAAACATGATTATCTTTAAAGTTCACATCTTTTTATCTTTAAATACATATTTAATTTGGCTCAACACAAAATATAGAATTCAGAAACTTTGTGGTCTTAAATACATTGGAATATTTGTGTGACTATAAAACTTCTCACTAATGATAAAATAGAAATTTTATAGCTTGATTATTTTGAAATATAGACATAAGTCATTTATTTTTAACAGATTGATAATCAAATAATTCTACATCGGAAAGAAGAGAGTATCTGACATGTTTAATACCAAATGTCTTTTTTTTTTAATTCTAAACTCATTGTGAGGTCAAATTTATAGTATAATCATCATAAAACATTGATAATATATGATCCTTATTAGTGCAAATGTTTAAATTTTTAAAGAAAAATCTATATTATTTTAAACAAATTAAGAAGCATATGAATTTACAGTATGCTTTACAGATTATTCAAAACAAGTTAGAACAAGATGTTTAATCGAACGTGAAAATCACCAGCTTTTTTAGAGATCTCTTGTTGATTTTCAACAATGTTATTGTTTATTACCCAAATTAAAATTTTCAGTATTCTGTCGCGCTTGAACTCAAAGCCAATATTATGAGAGAAATGGGTAAGAAACCCTTTCTCCAGACTTGGAGCAGGAAGCCGACATCAATATATTCGGATTTTTGTTGGTATATGGTGGTTCCTAGTCCTACTATGAGTGTGGTGAGTCAATAAAAATCAATAGATATTCCTCCAGACTTGGAGCAGGAAGCCGACATCTATAATGTTTTGTAACGTTGTTGCTTCATTTCTGTTTTTATAAAATAAAGTTTTGAAAGTTCTTTCTTTAAAAGTGAGTAAATTTTCAAATTCAACTTGGAAAAATTTGAACAATTTCATAACAAAACACTAATATTGTAAAAAAAAATATGTTATATTAAGAAAGTGAATACAATTTATATACCATGACTTTTGTGAGAAAATGACATTGAACAAGAAACCACTTATTTCTTTTTACCTCATTCGCATAAAATTGTCTTGATTCATTCAATTCATATTTTATGAAAATAATTTTTTTATGAATCTAACAACTACTCATTAATGCAAGGTATGTCTATTTGAAGAAGAAAAAAAATTTGATCATAATTTACCAAGTGATTTAGATCCTCTAAAATAACACACAAAACTTTTCCTTAAAAATGGATAAAGTTGAAGAAGATATGGTTTTGGCATGTTCAGAGCGATGTCATGGATAAGAAAATCGGGCAATGATGGCTGCGAAATTCTCACATTCCATTACCAATTGACGTCGATGTATTCTCAAATTTTCGTTAGTAGAATGTTAGGTTTAAGTATGAAAATTTAAAAGGGCGTTGTAAGTGTCTATATCAGACAAATTTTACTAATGAAGAAGATGATGAGAGTGCATTCATAAAGTTGCGACATATAAACTTACAAAGACTTATAGAGATTAGTGGACAAACTAAGGGATACTCCATCTTTTTCATAATCTTTCTTTATTTCTTTTTGAATATTTTTTACCTATGATGTTTGAAGAATTATGAGCTTTCACTAATTTGTTGTTTGATCCACATTTATGATGTTTTTTACAAAATCAAAATTATCTACGAGATACAAAATATATTTAATGATGTATTATCTTTTCTAAACCTTAAGTGTTGGAGCACAAATAAAGTATCACAAACTGGTACAATCAAAACTCAGTTGTTAAAATCTCTAGGGAAAAATTGTCAAACAATACTATTAGCTATATACTTTTTAATAACGAATTTCCTAGCTAATTCATGTTTTTCTTATAAAAATCACTAATTTATTGTTATATTTAATAATCGGCTCCAAATAATTCTTCATTAGTTTTTTCTACTTTCATTGTCCAAATCTATGTTGCATATTTATTTATTTTTACACTAAAATAAATGTAAATAGGAAAAAATAAATTCTGACAAGTCAAATTGCTTAAATATTTCAAGAGAAAAAACATCATATTATTGTTGGTGTCTTTCCAAACTAGAAATTCTTCATTATTTTAAAAATTAAAATAAAATAAAATTAGGGTTAGAGAAAGAGAAAATGTAGGAGGGGATTACAAAGTTAGAGTCGAACCTTCACCAATAAATTGAAAGTTCAGCTAGTCAATCAACGTACCTACTAAGATTCTCCAATTAGCAATTCTTTGTATGTTATGATCATTATTTCTCAAAGAGTGTGCAAGATTATTTACAATCTCTTTTCAAATGAATATTTTATTCTTCATTTCTATCGAGTTTTTGTAATATTCACTAATAGCAATATGAGGGTGAAATTATACCTATGCATTTTTTAATTAAAAGTTGAGAGCAAAAAGGTAATGTGGTTATTGATATCTTTATTATGCTATGTTTATGTAGGACAAGGTTTCTGCATTTTTTTCAAACAATCAGCTGAACAAAAATTAAAGTTAAATGAAGAAAAGTGATTATAAATCTAATGAAAAAATGAAGAATATTTATCAAGATTTGATAAAAATCTTTGATGTGATGAGATATCACAAGCATTGTTGTCTTTTAGAATCTCGACTTCCCAAGACAGGTAAATACATTTTTAATCTAAATGTTATAGTTTCTTATACTTATATTCGTACTTTAATTATAAACTAAAACTTTGACAATTAAAAAGAATACTTCATTTCTTCTATTTTATGTGACACTCTTTCCTCTTTTATCTATTATGAAAAAATAGTACTTTCTTAGTTGATAGATGATGAACTTTGAACTTCATATCTTTTTATGTTTAAAGACATGCTTACTTTGACTCTACATGAAACAAAAGCATTCTAAAACTTATGGTCTTAAATACGTTGTAATATATTGTGTGACTATAGAACTTCTTAATAATAATATAATAATACAGAAATATGTCATATATTTTTTAACAGATTGATGATAAAATGGTGTTACATAAAATCGAAAAGGAGTATATGACATATTTTATACCAAAAGTAATTATTTTTAAAAAAAAATTATTGTGAGTTCAAATTTACAGTGTGAGGATCATAAAAAATGGATTATATATTTTTTATTTGTTCTAATATTTATAATTTTTTTTAGAAAGATCTATATTATACTAAATAAATTAAGCAACATATTAATTTACATATTATTCAATACATGTTAGTACAAGATGTTTTCTCGAATTTGGAATTTGTCAGTTGCTTTAAATATCTCTTATTGATATTCAACAGCTTCATTGTTTATTACCCATATGAAACTCTTTAAAATTCTATTGCGCTCTAACTCAGCGCCATTATTGTGAGAGGAATGGGTAAGAAGCCCTAATCTTTTCGCAAAATTGTGTGTGGATTAGATGTAACAGGTAATCCAATGTTGGTCAGACAAAAATTGGAGAAAAGGGTCATATAATGCAAATAACAAAGCTCAAAAAGGTGAGTCATCGGGGAGGAGGAGTACGAGAGTGAGAAATAAGGCTTGCGGATTATAACGAATTGTGAGTTTTCACTAATGTTTTGTTTGATCCACATTTGTAATAGTTTTTACAAAAACAAAATTATATAGGAGATACAAAATATATTCAAAGATATATTATCTTTTCTAAAGCTTAAGTGTTGGAGCACAAATAAAGTATCACAAGTTGGTACAATTTGCACTAAATTTTATTTTATTTTCAAATAAAATGTTCTTGATTCAATTTTATCATTACGAAAACAAACGCCACGATCACTAAACATTAAAACTCCATTGTTAAAATATTTAGGAAAAAATTGTCAAAAAATACTATTAGCTATATAGTTTTTAATACCGAATTTCCTAGCTAATTCATGTTTTATTATAAGAATCACTCATTGATTGTTAGTTTTGATAATCGGATCCAAATCATTCTTCATTATTTCTGTCTACTTTCAATTTCCAAATCTATGTTGTATATCTATTTGTTTGGTACACTAAAATAAATCTGAAAAGGAAAAAACAAATTGACAAGTCAAATGCTTAAATCATCCATAAGAAAAAACTTCATATTACTATTAGTGTCTTTCCAAACTAGAAATTCTTCTTTATTATAAAAAAATAAAATAAAATAGAATTAGGGTTAGAGACAGAGAAAATGTAGGAAGGGATTACAATGTAGGAGTCGAACCCTCACCAATAAATTGAAAGTTCAGCTAGTCAATTAACATGGCTACTAAGATTCTCCAACTAGCAATTCTCTGTACGTTAGGATCATTATTTGTCAAAGAGTCTGTAAGAGTATTTGTAATATCTCTTCAAATGTAAATTTTATTCTTCATTTCTATCGAGTGTTTATAATTTTCACTAATAGCAATATGAGGGTGAAATTATATATCTGTGTTTTTTAATTATAAGTTGACAGCAAAAAGACAATATGATTATTGATATCTTTATTTATGCTATGTTTATGTAGGAACAAGTTTCCAATTTTTTTCAAACAATAAGATGAAGAAAGAATAATGTTAAATGAAGAAAAAAGTGATGATAAATCCTAATGACAAAATGGAGAATATTAATCAAGATTTGCTTTGATGTGATGTGATCTCACAAGCATTTTGTCTTTTAGAATCTCGACTTTCCAAGATAGGTGAATACATTGCTAATCTACATGTTATTGTTTCTTATACTTATATTTGTACTTTAATTATAAACTAAAACTTTGACAATTAAAAAGAATACTTCATTTCTTCTATTTCATGTGACGCTCTTTCCTCTTTAATCTATTATGAAAAAATAGTATTTTTTTTTAATTGAAACATGATGAACTTTGAACTTCATATCTTTTTATCTTTGAAGGCATGCTTACTTTGGCTCTACATGAAACAAAAAAATTCTAAAACTTATGGTCTTAAATACGTTGTAATATTTGTGTGACTATAGAACTTCTCAATAATAGTAAAATAAAAAAATTATGGCTTGATTATTTTCAAATACAGACATATGCCATATATTTTTTAACAGATTGATGATAAAATGGTGTCACATAAAATCGAAAAGGAGTATATGACATGTATAATACAACAAGTCATTATTTTTCTTTTTAAACTCACTGTGAGGTCTAATTTACAGTGTAAGGATCATATAATATAGGTTAAATATTCGATATTAGTGCTTGGACAAGTTAGCACAAGATGTTTTTTCGAACTTGGAAATTGCCAATTTCATTAAAGATGTCTTATTCATTTTCAACAACGTCATTGTTTATTACCCATATGAAGCGCTTCAAAATTCTATTGCGCTTGAACTCAGAGCCATTATTGTGAGGGGAATGGTTAAGAAACCCTAATTTATCGAAAAATTGTGTGTGGATTAGATGTAGTAGGCAATCCAATGTTGGCTAGACAAAAATTGGAGAAAGAGGGCATTGCTCAAGAAGTTTAGTCATCGGTGACGAGGAGTACGAGAGTGAGAAATAAGGCTTGTAGATTCAAAAACGATCAAAATAATGATTGCAAAGGGAAACATAGAAGAATGACAAAAAAAATATATTTTGGAAATAATGAGAGAAGCTTACTAGAAGGTGGTCGAATTTATAGATGATTTTTTGATGAATTAAATTTCTTTTGTTTTGTAGTTCTGGTAAGATTTCATAATTTAGTATCAATGTAGATCAGAGACTATAATTAATCTCCTAACCCTTGTCATGTGGCTTTCTTTATATCAAGATTTTACGTTAAATTTTGAACAAAAAAAGGTCACATAATTGAATAAACATATTCAGTTGATAATGTGAACAATTGTTTGATACGTGATCTGCATCAACCTCCTTTTTTTTTAGGAAAGAATAATATTCAACTTTTTAGTACATTTGATCATTTTAATAATAGTTATTATTTAATTGTCTCCTATCCTATCCTAATCTATTGCCCACTCTTTCTAGTAGAACGTTGGAAGTAATTGTCTTTAGTTTAGTGACTGAACATGATCAGTCATGGACATAACTTCTCACTAAAACTTCATTATTTCACTCATTGTTTTATCATTTTATGTTTTTTAATTTATGTAATATCTAGGCCATTTATCTACCCAATTTACTGCCCTTGTAATCTTCCTATTCATCATTGGAAGGAAGAATTTCTACCTTATAAATAGTGATGGTCTTACTTTGTTAGCAGAATGTTGAGAATAATAATATTTTGTTTAGAAAATGAATATGGTCACATAACATTGAAACTTCATTATTTTACACTTTACGTTTTGTAATTCATGTAACATTTAAGACATTCATCTACCCAATTTACTATCCCATATATTCTTCCTATTCATTGTAAGGAAAAATTTCTTCCCTATAAATATGGACTGTCTAACTTTGTTAGGAGAACGGTGGGAGTAATTGTCATTTGTTTAGTGAGTGAACACAGTCAACCATATTGGCGATAACATCCCATTGAAACTCCATTATTTCAATCATTATTCTATCTTTTTATGTCTTCAAACTCATGTAATTAACTTCTAGGCCATTTTTTCTACCCAATTTAGTACCCCATAATCTTCCTATTCATTGTAGGGAAGAATTTCTCCACTACAAATAGTGATGATCTTACTTTTTTTTATGTTGTATTAGAAAATATTGAGTGCATAAAAGTGAGTTAAAAAGAAAGTTCTTATTAGTTGAAGGGAGATGTTATCTTTATGGAATTCTGGATTCAACTCTTATCCAGTATTTATTTATTTGTACTTTGAGATTCAGGTATGTTGTCTGGAGGGGACAAATTAAGAAGATTATTGCTACATTTGTGAAAAGAGTTTTTGTCATGAGCTTAAATCTCTTTAAAGAGAGAAAAATGTATATTCATGTCTCAATGTGAAAATAATTTATTTTCAATTATAATTTTTAAATTTCACCAACAAAAACTACTTGACTTTCCCATATAAATGTATATCATCCTGCAATTTTCTATTTTTTTAACAAAGACTATATTATCTAATAACTTGAAGAATATCTACGTGTAGACCTAAATTTGTTTTCTATATTGCTATTTTGTTGTCATATTTTTTTCTAAAAACCATATTTCGAATTTTTCTTTTGAATCATGGGTCTATTAGAAAAAATATTATCATCGCACAAAGATAGGAATAAAATATTTGCACATCTTAGTTCTTACCTTCCTCAAATTCACTTGTGAGATTATACTAAATGTTCACTACTAGAAAATCCGACTTCAAAAGAGGTTTGGATAAACCCATCTTTTGAATTCTGGATCAATTAGAAAAAAATAATTTTATTCTGCAAAGGGATAAGATTTGTGTATATCCTACCTCCTAGACTCAACTGTACATTAATATGTTTTTACTACTAAAATATGATATTGGGATAGACTTCATTAGCATAAGTGATGGCGATGCTTAAAAATTGATCATAAATATTGACAAATTGCCTTACAAAAAGTTAAGGTGATCGTCAAAAAAAATTCCACAAAAATATGGATGTATCGCCAGTTCGCCACAATATTTTCAACATTAACGAAAATATCATATTGATTGATTCGACTCTCGATATATTTGGCATATTTATGAAGGAAGTGGAATTGATACACTCCCTACTAGCATTGTTGAGCTCTGTCCAGTTATACTTCGTAGCTTTTGAAAAATCAAATCATTCTTTTGCTATTAAACTAAAACTATGCTCTTGACAACTCAATGATGCATTAATGTGTATGTAGAAATTTTGCAGCGCATTTCAATGAAACGTTTTAATTTACTAATCATAAATAACTTGGTCGTCAAGTTGAAATCTCTCTTTTCAAAAGGGTTGAACATGTTGAAGTTTGGCATTTTAGATAAGCAACATTTGATGAATTAACCAATTATGGGATAATGAGTGGTGGACTTGTAGAAATTGTAGCTATGGGAAAGGAAAGTTGTGAGGAATGCTACGATAATAATGTGGAATGCTGTTTATCCATTAGTATTTTCTTAAATTTATTTTTAAGGTTAGTCAATATTTCTCTTTCTTGACCCGTTTGAGTAAGATTATAACTTAAAAGAACTCTTAACTACCAGTCATATATTCTATTGTGCTAATCTAGGAATTCTTCCTTTCTGCTCCCATTCTTCCTCCTCAATCAATTGAAAGTTTTTATTTCTCGAGTTATCCCAATATGTTGTCCGTATATTTATGATAAAGCATATCACCTATATTTCTATGCACTTTTCAATATTTATTATTAAAACGATATCGTGAAATCACTTTGACCATACAAAATAATAAATTCTTTGAAATTTACTTCATCTCCAATAAAGACTCACTCCTCTTCACTTGCAATACAATTTTCTTACTTAAATAGTCTTGCCCATAGAAAGTAAGATACGTGAATATTGAAGATGAAAGTGTAGGTAAGGTAAGAGTTCCCCATATTCCCTTCAGCTAATGATGAAAGAGAATATGAGGACCATATTTCAGGAGATGATAATATTGTGCCCTCCTTATTTGATGCGCATAATTTTTTTTGTAGCTACAAAATAGGTCAAAAGTATAATTGATACGTAGGAGACATGACATCGATCTATCATCCTCATGTAGTTTTAGTTGTTCGCGCATTCTTCATGCAAGGCGATTCAGATTAAAGGTAGGAATTTCAACCTTTTAGTCTATGACGTAAGTACTTGAACATGAGACGAGTTTCAAAGTTTACCAAATTCCTCTATGGAGTAAATAATCCTTGGTCATTGTGCATGAAGTTCATTGAGAGAATAAACAAATTCGATTCATATTGTTCTCAAATTTTTGGAGGAGCTAGAAAACTCTCCAGAATTACTTTATCTTTGGTGATCAATACATCTCCCATGCTATCATCATCTACAATAGATAGAAATTTGATTGCTTATATTCCCACACAATCCGAATGTAAGTAGTTGTGAAAGAGGAATGAAGGTATTTACAATATGAGGAACTCACGAAAATCTTGACAATTCCATATTTTAAATGTTTTGAAAATTTACATGATTGACGTTTCTTTACCATATTCTAATACTTGCTGCATTACCCTTAAAAACCTTTTTTAAAAAAGATTTTCTTTGGTTGTATTGGCCATTTTATTAATTGACCAAAAATAAAAATAAATTTTTGGCCCAAGCCCAAAATAAAACTATCCAAACAATTTATTTCTCATATGCTTAGGGTAAAGCCCACTTTCATTAACCCTACCTATAAATACTAACTTCAGCTTCCTATGGAGGTTTTTTTTTTTTTTCTCACTGTGTTGCCTCCTTGTACAACTGAATGTTACTCTACTTCTTCTCTTGTGGGTTGTACCAGCTCTCTAATCCAATGTTCTCGTCTCTCTTCTTCTCACACAAGATATATCACTCAACAAAGGTAATGTAACTCCCATCTTTTCCTTCTCTTTTTCATCTCCGTTCTAACTCCTTGTTGTTTCTCCAGGTGAAAAAGTTTTTTCTCGAAAAAACTTATCTAGAATTTTGAAATTTTCTTTTGATTTTAAAAATCGGCTATAAGAGAATCATGGGAAACTCTTCAATTTCTTACCTAGAAGATGTTAGTTACTCTATTCCAAATCACACATGTAGTCATTACACATTACTAATATATATTTAGTGATTTCAGATTGTAACATAAAATATGTAAAATTATATTCATGTTGTGGTGTCCTATACATATCATGATGGGATATGGATTAGTTATCATGTATATGAAGACCATCAATTCGATTCGAAGCAATTTGGATACCTTAGAAAATTAATGAAAGAAGCATGGACGGTCTACAATATACTGAAATGGAAATTTTAGCAAGAGATGACTACATTTTAAATAAGTAATAGATTAAACTTTCCTTGGTTTTATCTCAAGGGTGTTATTGTAAATATCTTAGGTTAGTGTTTATCTACTATTATAAATAGTAGAAACTAGGGTTTATTTAGGGGTTGATTTTTGAATGAACATTTGATGTTTAGACTTCTTTGTGAGTTTGGGGAAATCCTCATATCTGTTCAATAGAACCCTTTTAATAAGTCTTCACTTGTATGAATTCAATTTCTTTTCACCCTTAGAGTTTTTTATTCTAGTAATCAAATGTCTTTTAGTTGCTAGATCATTCTTTTGTTTCTTCTGAATCTCTCTTTCTTTCTATTTCTTGATAGTATATTTCGTTTGATTGATTGTAGTTTGGTTTATTGTTCTTGCATCTAGGATTACATCAATTGGTATCGCTCCCTCTGCCTTTTTATTTCTAAACCTAATATCTTGCTTGCTTGATTGTGGTACTAGGTAAGTTTATCCTTAAAGGCATACACAAAACAAATCACCAAGATTTTTTTGCCACCGCAGGGAATTGTACTTGATACCTCATTGTTCTCAACTCACTTCCTTGACGACCAGGTAATATTTTGGTTGAATGCTAAAAAATTATATTTCTGATGCAATTTTTTTTTCCTCTAGTGAAGAATGTATTGAATTGCCTTTTTATTATGTTCTGTGAACCCTACTATTCTATGTAGGTATTAATTAAATGAACTTTGTGCACCGCCCATCTGTAAAGTTCTTTATGTCTTCATAATTTTATTATTAGATTAAAGTAGTGTTGGAATTAGAAGTATAACTTAAACATTTCACCTTTCATCCATTCCTCCTCGCCGTAATCCAAAAATTAAAGAGAATTGACCCCAACTAGCTTAGAATTGACATGCAATTATTGTTTATATCAATATTTTTTTGACAAATGCCTTTATCATAACTTCCACATAATTCCTAATAATGTAAATTTCTATATTAGTATGATCAATATATTGCTAGCTTTGATGTTCACTTAAATTTTGCTTAATTTGTTGGGTAATGCAGCGGGTGTGCATGAGTTATTATTGTCCATATACGTAATGCTAAGTGTCACTCTGCTTGGACCAACCATAAATTATGTAAAAAATAGCTCATACAAGAAAACTTGTTAGCATTGTGTCGGGCAGAGGGCGTATATGAGTTATTATGGTCCAAATACCTAATAAAAAGTTTCACTTGACTTGGACCACAGTGATCCATAGCCTATGTGAAAATATAGGACATAAAAGAAAACCAATAATCTTTTTTCTATATTAAAGTATTTGGGAGACCTATTAAATGTTGAGACATTTTGATGCTAGAATCTTGGTAAATTGAATGAGTATGATAGCGAACGTTGACAACAATGATATTGAAACCCACTTTAAACTTGTCCTAAGCTACAAAGTCTGTTGAGCTCGTTCGGAGGATGTTCCCACTAATGGGGACTTTCCAAATTGTCATACTTTTCTTGAGGAAGTGTCTCATCTCATGGAGTCCCACAAATTTTTGGTGTCTATAAATGTCCCCTACTTCAAGACTTGTCGGAGTGTAAACTTTATAAACTCAAAGACGAGACTTGAAGTACACCCACAAAAATGGATTTTCAATCTTTGTGGTTTGTGGCTTCAGATTTTCATTTGATTTGTGAGAGAGGAGATGAAGGCTAAATTGTCTCACATTGGGAGAGCCAATTTATTTGCAATATATTTTCTCAAATACAAAAAATATATTGCAATCAAATAATAAATGAAAAGAATAATACTATTCATAAAGATTGTGAGTTCAAATATGTTTATCCCTTGATTCGTCTCTTAAGATTTCTCCGTGATTCAAGGGTTGTTAGTGTCAGTCAAACTAAGGATGATGTGGACGTCCTTATGATTTATTTGATCTTTGTGAAAGTATTTTACGGATCTTGTTAAAATATTTGGTTGTCAAGAAGAGTGCACCTATGTCTCCATCACTTTATGAATATTTCATGAATAAATGAAATTTTAGAGATGCCTATTTAAGAAAATATACTACACTTAATATAAGTGTGAGCTTGAGTTTAGTGTAAGTAGTCTCCAAGAACCTTAAATGAAATGGGACTCATCTTGTAGAGACCCACATAATTTTGATATCTCAAATGTCGAATTCTTAAATTAAATTGGACTCATCTTGTCCTGTGATTTTTTTTGGGTCAGATATTTCACTTACTGTCTTGTTTGATAGAGTTATATTGTTTGAACGACTATTCCAGAAGAGGTCTTATGCTTAGAAATGTAGTATCTTTATAGAAGCCAATATCAACAAATATCACACTCTAGAAAAGTACTCAATAACATCTCCAAGCATATTTGGGAAAGTAGTTTCACTCTCCCATCAAAACGTGGACACGAGATCCAACTTCTCAAAATCCTTAGCAGTACAACATATCTGTCTTTGCAGATCTAGTGAGGCATGAAGAATGTGCTCATGTATTATAGCCTTAACTTCAGATTGAGCATAGAATTCATTTTTTACAAAAATAGATCGCAAATAAGTAATTAGTCTTGGAATCAATCTCGAATATTCGAAATAGAGATGTGTTGTAAGAACATAATCTAGCAATACATCTCCAAGAAATTCCAAGTGCTAATATCATTGTGGATACTCAGGTAGCATGTAAAATCCGTGAGTTAGCGTTTTAACAAGCAGCGAAGGGTCGTGAAACTTATAATGTAGTAGGGATTTCCAAGTACCGAACATTGACTATCTTCTCAGCATTCACGATGATGTGCCTTAGCATAGGTGCATCAATAAAATCAATGTCCATCCCAATCATTTCATAAATGATATAGCTGCTACTTCGCCTGCCCGAGTTGAGGTAGGCACCTATTAGTGCCTCAACCACATCAGCTACTCTCTTGTTTCTAATCTCCTTCTTTACCCTACAACACATTTCTACTGAAGGCATCAAGAACTCTTTGCCAAAGTTGTAAACTTGAGAATTATGACTAGGAATGGTCCCCACTTTAAGATCGAATGGTTCGCTACGGATGAATCTCAGAATTTTATGAGCACATCCAAGCTTGAACAATGCAACATTGGAAATGATTTTATTTTTCTTAATGTTGAGAAGACCCTCATGATAATTTTCATAAGTCTTAAACGATTGTATACTATAGCATATCTGAGAAAAGAGTCGTCAAGCTTCTCAAGTGATTTCCAAATGAAAATTCTAGAGATATTTCTTAGTTGTCATTACTTCCAAAGTCTTAGCGTTTTGTAAACAAAGTTTTACTTTGTGGTGATTCAAAAGCATTCTTTTAAACTTTATTTGGCATGGATGCTTGCCCTATAAGGTCTAAAGGTTCTAGCACGGTAGATAGTTATTGGCGAAAGATTGTTGACCTCAAGAATCTTATGAATTCTAGGTATACACGTATGGTAGTGAATCCCCATACTCCAACGAACAGATTCACTGCTATATATGTATACCTTAGAATTCATAAGATTCTCGAGGTCAAGAATCTTTTGCCAATAACTATCTGTCATGCTAGAAACTTTAGAATTTATAGGGGAAGCATTCATACTAAACAAACTTGAAAAGAATGCTTTCGAATCATTGCAAACTAAAACTTTGTATCCCATCTGGTAAGATTTTAGGAGGAATGCCAACAAAGAAATGCCTCGAGAAGTTTCATTTGGAATCACTTGGGAAACTTGCAGACTCTTTTCTCAAATGTGACGTCAGTTTACAACTATTTAATACTTATGAAAGTTAGCTAGAGGGTTTACTCAGAATTAAGAAAAATAAAATCATTTCCAATGTTACACTTTGCAACTTTGGATTCGCTTGTAAAATATGAAATTTATCCGTAATGAATCATTCGATATTCTAACGTGAATCATTCCTGATGATAATTCTGAAGTTCTTCGATTAAGAGTTCCCTTTGACTTCAATAAAAATGTATAGTAGGATAAGGCAAATTATTAGAAATAGTGAGAAGTAGTTAATATGGTTGAGGAACTAATAGGTGCTTACCTCAGCTCGTGTGGGGAAGTAGCAGCTTTACCATTTATGAATTCGTTTGGGTTGCACATTGATTTTGTAGATTCTGAAAAGCTAGTTAATGTCTGGTACTTTGAAACCTTGCTACTTAAAAGTTCCATGATCCTTCATAACTTGTTGAACTCTTACTCACGGATCATATTCACGATAATATCAATGCTAAAAATTCTCGGAGATGCAGTGCTAGATTATGTTGTTATAACACATCTATTTCAAATATCCTAACTGAATCCATGACTAATTATTGATGTGAGGTATGCTTATGTAAACAATTAAAGATATGCTCAATCTGCACTTAAGTCTGGCATGCACAAGCACCTTATTCATGCCTCGCCAAATCTGCAAAGACAGATGTGTTGTACTATTGAGGATTTTTGAGAAATTGGATCTTATGTCCACGTTTGGATGGGAGGCTGAAACGTGCTTGGAGATGCTGTTGGGTCGTTCGTTGGTGCGATCCCTTAAGACCTCTTCTGGAACCGTTGATTACACCTCAAACAATAAAACTCCAACCAATAAGAGAGTTAAGTGAACTATGTGCCCACAAAGGTTATTGAAAAAAGAAATCAGTTTTTTATGAGATAGAGACTTGACATTTGTAGACATCAAAATTGTGTGGGACTCTACGAGATGAGTCCATCTTAAGTTAGAATTCTTGAAGACTAATCCTAACTCACACTATATAAAGGGTACTATATCCCTTAGAGAGGGATCTCGAAAATTCCATAAATTCATGGAACATTTACAAAGAGATCAAGATGTGGGCGGACTCTTCGTGACCACAAATACCTCATGAAAATCAACAAAATCCTCTTTACATGGATATCAAATAAAATCCATTTTAGGTGGAAATTATCCTACAGAAGAATCAAGAAAGGCACAAAATAGTACTCAAACTGTTAATTAAGAAAATATTCTTCTTTCCTTCATATTTATTTTGTGGTTGGAGTTTATTATCCATACATAAAATTTGTTGCAAAGAAACTTTTTCTTCTATAACCCTAACTAAAAATATAAATTATTTTGGGGTTTGATTAGTTTGATACGAGTAGAAGAATTGGTCAGAGTCCATTAAACATTCTAGAAAGAATTGAATATTCATTGATCAAATCCTTTACTCAATAGTCAAATAGATCGTTTGACGAAATTAATCAACTAGATGAGAATAAAAATAGATCAAGTGTATTTGGAGTTATCTCATACCTTCTACGTAGTATTTATCTCCCCAATGTATGAATCTACACACACAAGATTTGTTGAAGTTTAACTTAAAATTATGAGTTTCTTGTAAGTTGTCATGAGATGTTACAAAATGTGTAGTTGGTCAAGTCCGATAGAGTGGATTACACTATTTTCGCATGTGTGGTCTATCAGGAAGTGGTGGCAGTCTTATGTCGATAATAGACCAACATGTTCACTCCCTGTAACTTGCAAGAAAAGAAGTGGGGTCAGTTTGGGAACATGACTTAAGATGGTATTTCATATCGATTTTTGGACAAGATTTCATTCCTTGTCTCACCTGACGAGACTAAGAATTTGTCAATTCATGCGAAGTTTGACTTATTATATACGTGTAGTAGCTTATCAAACAAGCTTGTCTGGATCTTTTCAAAGAGCAGTCAAGGTGGTCATTGAGCTTATGTGCTGCATAGAATTTAGGTATTTGGAGGACAAAAGGTCTTGTACTCGTTATTTTAGTGGTACCTCATCTGGCGGGGGATCCTTAAGGAGGCATTTTCATCCTCGGTTCAGTATACATGTTCATGCAGTTATTCAAGTGTTTAAGGGAGGTTATATTGGACAAAGTTTCTACAACTTGAGTCAAAACTTATCAGGGTTGCTATTAGAGGTTTTCAGGTTACGATGACCATTCAATATATTCGGATTCTTGTAATTATATGGTGGTTCCTAGTCCTACTATGAGTGTGGTGAGTCAAGAAAAATCAATTGATATTCCTCCAGACTTGGAGCAGGAGGCCGACATCAATAATGTTTTGTAACGTTGTTGCTTCATTTCTGTTTTTATAAAATAAAGTTTGGAAAGTTCTTTATTTAAAAGTGAGTAAAATTTTCAAATTCAACTTGGAAAAAAATGAACAATTTCATAGCAAAACACTAATATTGTAAAAAAAATGTTATTTTAAGAAAGTGAATACAATTTATATACCATGACTTTTATGAGAAAATGACATTGAACAAGAAAACACTTATTTCCTTTTACCTCATTCGCATAAAATGGTCTATATTCATTCAATTCTTATTTTATCAAAATAATTTTTTTATGAATCTAACAACTACTCATTAATGCAAGGTATGTCTATTTGAAGAAGAAAAAAATTGGATCATAATTTACCAAGTGATTTAGATCCTCTAAAATAACACTCAAAACTTTTCTTTAAAAATGGAGAAAGTTGAAGAATATATGGTGTTGGCATGTTTAGAGAGATGTCATGGATCAGAAAATCGGGAAATGATGGCTGCGAAATTCGCACATTCCATTACCAATTGACGTCGATGTATTCTCAAATTTTTGTAAGTAGAATGTTAGGTTTAAGTATGAAAATTTAAAAGGGCATTGTAAGTGTCTATATCAGACAAATTTTACTGATGAACAAGATGATGAGAGTGCATTCATAAAGCTGTGACATATAAACTTAAAAGACTTATAGAGATTAGTGGACAAACTAAGGGATACTCCATCTTTTTCGTAATCTTTCTTTGTTTCTTTTTGAATATTTTTTACTTATGATGTTTGAAGAATTATTAGCTTTCACTAATTTGTTGTTTGATCAACATTCATGATGGCTTTTACAATATCAAAATTATCTACGAGATACAAAATATATTTAATGATGTATTATCTTTTCTAAACCTTAAGTGTTGGAGAACAAATAATGTATCACAAACTGGTACAATCAAAACTCCATTGTTAAAATATCTAGGGAAAAATTGTCAAACAATACTATTAGCTATATACTTTTTAATAATGAATTTCCTAGCTAATTCATGTTTTTCTTATAAAAATCACTAATTTATTGTTAGATTTAATAATCGGCTCCAAATAATTCTTCATTAGTTTTTTATACTTTCATTGTCCAAATCTATGTTGCATATTTAATTTTTTGGTACACTAAAATAAATCTAAAAAGGAAAAAATAAATTCTGACAAGTCAAATTGCTTAAATATTTCAAGAGAAAAAACATCATATTATTGTTGGTGTCTTTCCAAACTAGAAATTCTTCATTATTTTAAATATTAAAATAAAATAAAATTAGGGTTAGAGACAGAGAAAATTTAGGAGGGGATTACAAAGTTAGAGTCGAACCCACACCAATAAATTGAAAGTTCAGCTAGTCAATCAACAAACCTATTAAGATTCTCCAACTAGCAATTCTTTGTATGTTATGATCATTATTTCTCAAAGAGTTTGTAAGATTATTTACAATCTCTCTTCAAATGAATATTTTATTCTTCATTTCTATCGAGTGTTTATAATATTCACTAATAGCAATATGAGGGTGAAATTCTACACATGCATATTTTAATTAAAAGTTGACAGCAAAAAGGTAATATTATTATTGATATCTTTATAATGCTATGTTTATGTAGGAAAAGGTTTCTGAATTTTTCAAACAAAAAGCTGAACAAAGAATAAAGATAATGAAGAAAAAGTGATTATATATCTAATTACAAAATGGAGAATATTTATCAAGATTTGATAAAAATCTTTGATGTAAGAGATCTCACAAGCATTGTTGTCTTTTAGAATTTTGACTTCCCAAGACAGGTAAATAGATTTTTAATCTAAATGTTATAGTTTCTTATATTTATATTCGTACTTTAATTATAAACTAAAACTTTGACAATTAAAAAGAATATTTCATTTCTTCTATTTCATGTGACACTCTTTCCTCTTTGATCTATTATGAAAAAAATAGTATATTCTTAATTGAAAGATGATGAACTTTGAACTTCATACATACTTACTTTGAATCTACATAAAAAAAAACATTCTAAAACTCATGGTCTTAAATTCGTTGTAATATATTGTGTGACTATGGAACTTCTCAATAATAATATAATAAAAAATATATAGCTTGATTATTTTCAAATACAGAAATATGTCATATATTTTTTAACAGATTGATGATAAAATGGTGTTACATAAAATCGAAAAGGAGTATATGACATGTTTTATACCAAAATGATTTTTTACTTTTTTTTTTATTGTGAGTTCAAATTTACAGTGTAAGGATCATACAAAATGGATTATATATTCGTTATTAGTTCTAATATTTATATTTATTTAGAAAGATCTATATTATACATATGAATTTACAGATTATTCAAAACAAGTTAGCACAAGATGTTTTTTCGAATTTGGAAATTGTCAATTGCTTTAAAGATCTCCTATTGATGTTCAACAACATCATTGTTTATTACCCATATGAAACTCTTCAAAATGCTATTGCGCTTGAATTCAGATCCATTATTGTGAGGGGATGGGTAAGAAGCCCTAATCTTATCGCAAAATTTTGGAGAAAAGGGGCATATAATGCACATAACAAAGCTCAAGAAGGTGAGTCATCGGGGAGGAGTAGTACGAGAGTGAGAAATAAGGCTTGCGGATTCAAGAACGAATTGTGAGTTTTCACTAATGTTTTGTTTGATCCACATTTATAATAGTTTTTACAAAATCAAAATTATATACGAGATACAAAATATATTCAAATATATATTATCTTTTCTAAAGTTAAAGTGTTGGAGCACAAATAAAGTATCACAAATTGGTACAATTTGCACTAAATTTTATTTTATTTTCAAATAAAATGTTCTTGATTCAATTTTATCATTACGAAAACAAACGTCACGATCACTAAACATCAAAACTCCATTGTTAAAATATTTAGGGAAAAATTGTCAAAAAATACTATATAGTTTTTAATAACGAATTTCCTAGCTAATTCATGTTTTTCTTATAAGAATCACTAATTGATTGTTAGTTTTGATAATCGGATCCAAATAATTCTTCATTATTTTTGTCTACTTTCAATGTCCAAATCTATGTTGTATATCTATTTTTTTGGTACACTAAAATAAATCTGAAAAGGAAAAAACAAATTGACAAGTCAAATTGGTTAAATCATCCAACAGAATAAACTTCATATTTACTATTAGTGTCTTTCCAAACTAGAAATTCTTCTTTATTATAAAAAAATAAAATAAAATAAAATTAGGGTTAGAGACAAAGAAAATGTAGGAGGGGATTACAATGTAGGAGTCGAACCCTCACCAATAAATTGAAAGTTCAGCTAGTCAATTAACATGGCTACTAAGATTCTCCAACTAGCAATTCTATGTATGTTACGATCATTATTTGTCAAAGAGTCTGTAAGATTATTTTTAATATCTCTTCAAATGTATATTTTATTCTTCATTCTATCGAGTGTTTATAATTTTCACTAATAGCAATATGAGGGTGAAATTTTATATCTGTGTTTTTTAATTATAAGTTGACAACAAAAAGATAATACGATTATTGATATCTTTATTTATGCTATGTTTATGTCGAAAAACGTTTCCAAATTTTTTCAAACAATAAGCTGAAGAAAGAATAAAGTTAAATGAAGAAAAAAGTGATGATAAATTCTAATGACAAAATGGAGAATATTAATCAAGATTTGCTTTGATGTGATGAGATCTCACAAGCATTTTGTCTTTTAGAATGTCGACTTTCCAAGATAGGTAAATACATTGCTAATATACATGTTATTGTTTCTTATACTTATATTTGTACTTTAATTGTAAACTAAAACTTTGACAATTAAAAAGAATACTTCATTTCTTCTATTTCATGTGACGCTCTTTCCTCTTTAATCTATTATGAAAAAATAGTATTTTCTTAATTGAAACATGATGAACTTTGAACTCATATCTTTTTATATTTGAAGGCATGCTTACTTTGGCTCTACATGAAACAAAAAAATTCTAAAACTTATGGTCTTAAATACGTTATAATATTTGTGTGACTATAGAACTTCTCAATAATAGTAAAATAAAAAAAATAATGGCTTGATTATTTTCAAATACAAACATATGTCATATACTTTTTAACAGATTGATGATAAAATGGTGTCACACAAAATCGAAAAGGAGTATATGACATGTATAATACGACAAGTCATTATTTTTTCTTTTTTAAACTCATTGTGAGGTCTAATTTACAGTGTAAGGATCATACAATATAGGTTAAATATTCGATATTAGTGCTAATATTTTTATATTTTTTTTACATATTATTCAAAACAAGTTAGCACAAGATATTTTTTCAAACTTGGAAATTGCCAGTTTCATTAAAGATCTCTTATTGATTTTCAACAACGTCATTGTTTATTACCCATATGAAGCTCTTCAAAATTCTATTTCGCTTGAACTCAAAGACATTATTGTGAGGGGAATGGGTAAGAAGCCCCAATTTATCGCAAAATTGTGTGTGGATTAGATGCAATAGGCAATCCAATGTTGGCCAGACAAAAATTGGCGAAAAAGGGCATTGCTCAAGAAGTTTAGTCATTGGTTACGAGGAGTACGAGAGTGAGAAATAAGGCTTGTGGATTCAAGAACGATCAAAATAATGATTGCAAAGGGAACATAGAAGAATGACAGAAAAAATATATTTTGGAAATAATGAGTGAAGCTTATTAGAAGGTGGTCGAATTTATAGATGATTTTTTGGTGTATTAAATTTCTTTTGTTTTGTAGTTCTGGTAAGATTTCATAATTTAGTATCAATGTAGATCAGAGACTATAATTAATCTCCTAACCCTTGTCATGTGCCTTTTTTTATATCAAGATTTTATGTTTAATTTTGAACAAAAAAAGGTCACATAATTAAATTAACATAATTTAGTTGATAATGTGAACAATTGTTTGATACATGATCTGCATTAAACTCCTTTTTTTAGGAAAGAATAATATTCAATTTTTTAGTACATTTGATCATTTTAATAATAGTTATTATTTAATTGGCTCATATCCTATCCTACTCTATTGCCCACTCTTTCTAATAGAATGTTGGAAGTAATTGTCTTTAGTTTAGTGACTGAACATGATCAGTCATGGCCATAACTTCTCGCTAAAACTTCATTATTTCACTAATTCTTTTATCATTTTATGTTTTGTAATTTATTTAATATCTAGGACATTTATCTACCCAATTTACTGCTCCTGTAATCTTCCTATTCATCATTGGAAGGAAGAATTTCTCCCTTATAAAAGTGATGGTCTTACTTTGTTAGCAGAATGTTGAGAACAATTATATTTTGTTTAGAAAATGAATGTGACCAACCATGACCATAACATTGAAACTTCATTAGTTTATACTTTAGTTTTGTAATTCATGTAACATTTAAGACGTTTATCTACCCAATTTACTATTTTATATTCTTCCTATTCATTGCAAGGAAAAATTCTTCCCTATAAATAAGGACGGTCTAACTTTGTTAGGAGAACGTTGGGAGTAATTGTCGTTTGTTTAGTGAGTGAACGCGGTCAACCATATTGGCGATAACATAACATTGAAACTCCATTATTTCAATAATTATTCTATCTTTTTATGTCTTCAAACTCATGTAATTAAACTCTAGGCCATTTTTTTTTACCCAATTTACTACCCCATAATCTTTCTATTCATTGCAAGGAAGTATTTCTCCACTACAAATAGTGATGATCTTACATTTATTTTTTTGTATTAGAAAATATAGAGTGCATAAAAAGAAAGTTCTTATTAGTTGAAGGGAGATGTTATTTTTATGAAATTCTGTATTCAACTCTTGTCCAGTATTTATTTAGTTGTACTTTGAGATTCAGGTATGTTGTCTGGAGGGGACAAATTAAGAAGATTATTGCTAGATTTTTGAAAAGAGATTTTGTCATGAGCTTAAATCTCCTTAAAGAGAGAAAAAAATATATTCATGTCTCAACGTGAAGATAATTTATTTTCAATTGTAATTTTAAAATTTCACCAACAAAAACTACTTGACTTTCCCATATAAATGTATATCATCCTGCAATTTTTTTTTTTTTTTTTTAACAAAGACTATATTATCTAATCACTTGAAGAATATCTACGTGTAAACCTAAATTTTTTTCTATATCGCTATTTTGTTGTCATATTTTTTTCTTACAACCATGTTTCGAAATTTTCTTTTGAATCGTGGGTCTATTAGAAAAAATTATCACACAAAGATAGGAATAAAATATATGTACATCTTAGTTCTTACGCTCCTCAAGTTCACTTGTGAGATTATACTAAATGTTCACTACTAGAAAAACCGACTTCAAAAGAGGTCTGGATAAACCAATCTTTTGAATTGTGGATCAATTAGAAAAAAATCTTTTTATTTTGCAAAGAGATAGATTTGTGTACATCCTACCTCCTAGACTCAACTGTACATTAATATGTTTTTACTACAAAAATATGATATTGGGCAAGACTTCATTAGCATAAGTGATGGTGATGTTTAAAAAATTGATCATAAATCTTAACAGATTGCCTTACAAAAAGTTAAGGTGATCGTCAAAAAAAAATTCCACAAAAATATGGATGTATCGCCAGTTCGCCACAACATTTTCAGCATTAACGAAAATATCATATTGATTGATTTGACTCTCGATATATTTGGCATATTTATGAAGGAAGTGGAATTGATGCACTCCCTACTAGTATTGTTGAGCTATGTCCAGTTATACTTTGTAGCTTTTGAAAAATCAAATCATTCTTTTGCTATTAAACTAAAACTATGCTCTTGACAACTTAATGATGTATTAATGTGTATGTAGAACTTTTCCAGCCCATTTCAATGAAACCTTTTTATTTACTAATCATAAATAACTTGGTTCGTCGAGTTGAAATCTCTCTTTTCAAAAGGGTTGAACATGTTGAAGTTTGGCATTTTAGCTAAGCAACTTTTGATGAATTAACCAATTATGGGATAATGAGTGGTGAACTTGCAGAAATTGTAGCTATGGGAAAGGAAAGTTGTGAGGAACGCTATGATAATAATCTGGAATGTTGTTTATCCATTAATATTTTCTTAAATTTATTTTTAAGGTTAGTCAATATTTCTCTTTCTTGACCCTTTTGAGTAAGATTATAACTTAAAAGAACTGTTAACTACCATTCATATATTGTATTGTGCTAATCTAGGAATTCTTCCTTTCTGCTCCCATTCTTCGTCCTCAATCAATTGAAAGCTTTTATTTCTCGAGTTATCCCAATATGTTGTCCGTATATTTATGAGAAAGCATATCACCTATATTTCTATGCACTTTTCAATATTTATTGTTAAAACGATATCGTGAAATCACTTTCACCATACAAAATAGTAAATTCTTTGAAATTTACTTCATCTCCAATAAAGACTCACTCCACTTCACTTGCAATACAATTTTCTTACTTAAATAGTCTTGCCCATAGAAAGTAAGATACGTGAATATTGAAGATGAAAGTGTAAGTAAGGTAAGAATTCTCCATATTCCCTTTAGCTAATGATGAAAGAGAATATGAGGACCATTTTCTGGAGATGATAATATTGTGCCCTCCTTACTTGATGCGCATAATTTTTTTCGTAGCTACAAAATAGGTCAAAAGTATAATTGATACGTAGGAGACATGACACCGATCTATCATCCTCATGTACTCTTACTTGTTCGCGAATTCATCATGCAAGGCGATTCAAATTAAAGGTAGGAATTTCAACCTTTTAGTCTATGACGTAAGTACTTGAACATGAGATGGGTTTCAAAGTTTACCAAATTCCTCTATGGAGTAAATAATCCTTGGTCATTGTGCATGAAGTTCATTGAGAGATTCAACAAATTCGATTCATATTGTTCTCAAATTTTTGGAGGAGGTAGAAAACTCTTAAGGATTACTTTATCTTTGGTGATCAATACATCTCCCATGCTATCATCATCTACACTAGATAGAAATTTGATTGATTATATTCCCACACAATCCGAATGTAAGTGTAACGACCTGCTTAGTCGTTTTGAGCAGCAGATTTTATTTCTGGAAAACTGTCTGAGACGACGTATCCAACGACGGACCGTCATGGGCACGACGGACCGTCGAGGGTGTCTCGTTCCAAACACTTGGAATTCTTATATTTGAGTGCTGAAACAATCGAACTCCTCTGAACTCT
>JABWTJ010000805.1:474598-547550 GCA_016801875.1 Solanum sitiens
CACAACAGTAGTGTATTCTCAATAACATCAGATTGTATTTGAATACATCTCAGACATTATGGTATACGTATATATATATATATATATATATATATATATATATATATATATATATATATATATATATATATACTCAGATATTTAAGCATGTTTTGGGTCAGCATTTCTTTATATTGCATTTATTTTAACTGTCTATATTGAATAAGAGTTAGTAGATCATGATTTAAGCAGAGCCAAGGTAAGTACTCATTCTTACTTCCTTTCAAGCCTAAGTTCTGTTAGTTATCTAACTCACATACTTGTACATTCAATGTACTGATGCCAGTTGGCCTACATTATTTTATGATGCAGACGCAGGTAACCAGAATCAGCATGCGGCATTTCGTTGATCCAGATTGAGATCCAGAGTCAGTGGTGAGCCTCTTTGCTTTTCGGAGGACATCCATTTCAATTACTTTTAGTAGTTTAGTTTTAGGATGTTGTGGGGTCTGTTCCAACATCCCTCTTCAGTCAGTTTAGAGGCTTCGTAGACTAAAAGATTCTATTTAGAGTTTGTTTTTGACTTATTGAGACTTAAGTACCATTTTGGCCAGATTTATGATATGAAGTATTTCTTTTAATTATGTTTCATTCTTGCTTAAGTTGAGTTTAGTCTTCCGCTAAGTTAAGTAATCCATGCCAAGGGTTAGCTTGGGGACCAGCAATGGTATTCGAGTGCCGGTCCCGCCCAGAGTGTAGGCTCGGGGCGTGAAAACTTGTTATAAGAGCACATAATTCAAGAGTCCTAGGGAGTCTATGAAGCCGTGTCATTAGAGTCTTAGTCATCGGTGTGAAGTGCGCCACATCTATGATTAGGAGGCTATAACATTTAAGAATGTTTCCCTTCTTTCATCTTCTTTCGTACGAAGAGTTTATCTTTAAAGTCTCTCTCTCTAATTCGTGCTTACACATATTTTTCAGATCATCATGCCTCCAAGAAGAGCAGTCAGAGGTCGACCACGAAGAAATGTTAAGGAACAAGAGGTTCCAAATGCACCTGAGGTACAACTCCAAGGAGAGGTTACCAATGTTGAGTTCTGCGAGGCTATCCGAATTCTAAGCCAAGCGGTGTATAACCAAGTTGGGCAATAGATAGGATATCGATAGGAAGGGGCTGAAACCTTGAGAATCCGTGAGTTCCTTAAGATGAATCCCCCTAGTTTCACCGGATCTAACACGAATGAAGATCCAGAAACTTCGTAGAAGATTTGAAGAAGGTATTTAAGGTAAAGCATATGGTCAATGTGGAGAGGGTTGAATTATCTGCATATCAACTGAAGGGTGTGTCTATAACCTTGTTTGATCAATGGAAGGATGGTAGAGCTTAGGATGCACCACATCCAAGTTTGGCTTGCTTCGAAGAAGCCTTTTTTAGGAGGTTCATTCCTCGAGAACTGAAGGAAGCCAAAGTGAGGGAGTTCCTTACTCTGAAACAGGACACCATGAGTGTTCATGAATATGGGTTGAAGTTCACCCAACTGTCTCGCTATGCTCCGGAGATGGTGAAGGACATGAGGAGCAGAATGAGTCTGTTTGTTGCCGGGTTGAGTCGTGCTTCAAGTATAGAAGGTAGGGCTGCCATGTTGATAGGTGACATGGACATATCCAGGCTGATGGTATATGTGCAAATGGTCGAAGAAGATAAGGTGAAGGACATATAAGAGTACCGAAACAAAAATAGAAAGACTGGAAATGAGTCTGGACAATAGAAAGGTTGTTCAAGTCGGCCACAATTTCAGAAATCCAAGGGGCATGCACCATCATCTGGTAGTGCAACTGCGCCCAGAAACAAAGGGGAGTATAGTTGTCATATTTTGCAGAACTTCAAGGCTAGACCGACTCAATCTCAAGGTAGTGTGGCGCAAGGAGGTACTAAGCCTTCCCGCCTGCGCCAAGTGTGGTAGAAATCACTCTGGCATCTGTCGCGAAGGCTCCGTGGGCTGTTTCAAATGCGGTCAGACCGGGCATTTCATGAGAGAATGTCCCAAGAGTAAGAAGAGCGGTGGTAATGGGGGTAATAGAGCTCAGTATTCATCAGTTGTTCCACCAGACAGAGTTTCACCTAGGGGAGATGCTTCTGGTACAGGCGGAGGAACAAACCGCTTGTATTCTCTCAATAATCGCCATGAACAAGAGAATTCGCCAAATGTTGTCACTGGTATGATTCAAGTCTTTGACTTACGACTTATGCATTATTAGACCCAAGAGCTAGTTTATCTTTTGTAACTTCGTATGTTGCTATGAACTTTGAAATTTCTCCTGAGCAACTTAGTAAACTATTCAGGGTGTCCACACCTGTTGGTGAATCCATTCTAGCAGAAAGAGTCTATCGTGATTGTCCTATTTTCGTCATTCACTAGAGTACCATGGCTGATTTAATAGAGTTAGACATGGTAGATTTTGATGTCATTATAGGTATGGACTGGCTCCATGCCTGTTATGCATCAATAGATTGCAGAACTCGAGTTGTCAAGTTCCAAATTCCAAATGAGTCAGTCATAGAGTGGGCTAGTAGTTCAGCAGTGCTTAAGGGTCATTTTGTTTCATACCTTAAGGCGAGAAAGCTAGTTTCTAAGGGATGTATCGATCACTTAGTCAGAGTTAATGACTAAAGTGTTGAGGTACCTTCCCTTCAGTCAGTTCCTATAGTCATTGAGTTTCCAAAAGTCTTTCCTCATGACCTACCCGGAGTCCCTCCCAAAAGAGAGATAGACTTTGGCATAGTCGTCATCCAGATACTCTTCCTATCTCTATTACGCCATACAGAATGGGACCAGCAGAGTTAAACGAGCTAAAGGAATAGTTGAAAGATCTGTTAGATAAAGGATTCATCCGACCAAGTGTCTCACCTTGGGGCGCTCCAGTCATGTTTGTTAGGAAGAAGGATGAGTCCCATAGGATGTGTATGGATTACCTTCAGCTGAATAAGGTGACCATCAAGAATAAATATCCTCTTCCAAGGATAAATGATAATTTTTATCAACTTCAAGGTGCTTCTTGCTTTTCCAAGATTGACCTCAGATCAGGCTATCATCAGTTGAAAGTAAAGGAATGTGATATTCCTAAGACATCTTTTAGAACAAGGTATGGGCATTATGAATTCTTGTTTTTTTTTTGGTTTAACAAATGCACCTGCATCGTTCATGGATCTTATGAACAGAGTCTTCAAACCTTATTTAGATCTATTTGTCATTATCTTCATTGATGACATACTGATTTATTCAAGGAATGAAAAAGATCATGCTAGTCACGTAAGTATTGTTCTTCAGACACTGAGAGACAATGAATTGTATGCCAAGTTCTCCAAGTGCAAGTTTTGGCTTAAGTCTGTGGCCTTCTTAGGACACACTGTTTCTGGTAAAGGGATTAGAGTTGACACTTAGAAGATTGAGGCAGTTCAGAGTTGGCCTAGACCCACATCTCTAACAGATATACGGAGTTTCTTGGGTTTGACTTGCTATTATAGGAAGTTTGTTGAAGGATTCTCATCTATCTCATCTCCTTCGACCAAGTTAACTCAGAAGACAGTCAAGTTTCACTGGTCTAAAGCTTGTGAGAAAAACTTTTAGGATTTGAAAAGGAGATTGACTACCGCTCTAGTTCTGAACTTACCAAAGGGTACTCAAGGCATCGTGGTGTATTGTGACGCACCAAGAGTTGACTTGGGTTGTGTGTTAATGCAGAATGTCAGAGTTATGGCTTATCCCTCTAGACAGTTGAAGGTTCATGAGAAGAATTATCCAACTCATGATTTAGAATTGGCTGCAGTAGTGTTTGCTTTGAAGATATGACATCATTATTTGTACGGTGTTCATGTGAATATATTCACGGATCATAAGAGCCTCCAATATGTGTTCACTCAGAAAGAGCTCAACCTCAAATAGAGAAGGTGGTTGGAATTACTCAAGGATTATAACATGAGTATTCTTTACCACCTAGGTAAGGCTAATGTGGTTGCTGATGCCTTAAGCAGGTTGTCCATGGGAAGTACTTCCCATGTCAAAGAAGAAAAGAGGGAGTTAGAAAAAAATGTGCACAGACTTACACGTTTGGGAGTCAGACTTATGGATAACAGAGAAGGAGGCATAGTGGTGACCAGTGGGGCTGAATCATCATTAGTGTTAAAGGTGAAAGAGAAGCAAGACCAAGACCCTATTTTGCTTGATTTGAAGGCAAGTGTCCATAACCAAAGAGTATTGACTTTTGAACAAGGGGGAGATGGTGTACTGAAATACCAAGGCAGATTATGTGTACCTAGGGTGGATGGACTCCAAGAGAGAATCTTGGAGAAGGCTCATAGCTCTAGATATTCCATTCATCCGGGTTCCACCAAAATGTACTGTGATTTGAGAGAGGTATTTTGGTGAGAAGGCATGAAGAAAGATATTGTTAAGTTTGTTGCCAAGTGTTCAAATTGTCAGCAAGTGAAAGTGGAACGCCAAAGGCCCAGAGGTTTAGCTCATGACATAGAACTTTCGGAATGGAAGTGGGAGATTATTAACATGGAATTCATCACAGGCTTGCCAAGATCGCGAAGGCATGATTCTATTTGGGTGATTGTCGATAGAATGACAAAGTCAGCTCATTTCTTGCCAGTTGAGACTACCTATTCGGCTGAAAATTATGCTAAGTTGTACCTTCAAGAAGTGGTAAGACTTCATGGGGTTCCAGTCTCTATTATTTCAGATAGAGGTGCACAATTTACTGTACAATTCTGAAAATCCTTCTAGAAAGATTTGGGTTCAAAGGTGAATTTGAGTACTGATTTCCATCATCAGACAGATGGACAAGCCGAACGTACTATCCAGACCTTAGAAGATATGTTGAGAGCTTGTTTGATCAATTTCAAGGGAAATTGGGATGATCACCTACCTCTCATTGAGTTTGCTTACAACAATAGTTATCATTCGAGCATCCAAATGGACCCATATGAAGCTCTTTATGGGAGAAGATGCAGATCTCCTATTGAGTGGTTTGAAGTTGGCGAAGAAGGGTTGATAGGGCCAGATTTAGTTCACCAAGCTATATGGAGAAGGTTAAAGTGATTTAAGAAAGGTTGAAGACAACACAAAGTCGCCAAAAGTCCTACACAGATGTTAGAAGAAGGCCATTAGAGTTTGAGGTAGATGATTGGGTGTAGCTTAAGGTTTCACCTATGAAAAGATTTATGAGGTTTGGTAAGAGGGGGAAACTTAGTACCCGGTATATTGGACCTTATAGAATCTCCAAGAGAGTGGTAAATGTGCCTTATGAGTTGGAGCTACCCCAAGAGTTAACAGCGGTTCAATCGGTATTCCATAATTCTATGTTGAAGAAGTGCTTGGGTGATCCTTCATTGATAGTACCAACAGAGAATGTGGGTATTAAGGATAGCATATCCTATGAAGAAGTTTCAGTTCAAATTTTGGATCGTCAAGTTCGCAATTTGAGGACAAAAGAAGTTATTTCAGTCAAGGTCCTTTGGAGGAACCAATTTGTCGAAGAAGAAACTTGGGAAACAGAGAAGGATATGAAGAAGTGATATCCAAATCTCTTTGAATCCAAAGAGAATGCGAATCAAGGTACTAAATTCTCTTCGTAGCACTTTATAAGACTATGTATGAACATATCATTATTTGTTGTGTTGTTGAGTGATGAAATGACGTTACTTCCCCTAGCTTATAGAAAGAATTCTCATTCGAGGACGAATGTTTCCAAGGAGGATATATTGTAACATCTAGTATTCTAGAATGAAAAAAGGTTAAGCTAAGAAAAACAAGAAGAATCAAATTGAGAAATAAGTAAGGAAATCTGGAAAATTTCCACATTTCAAAAGTGAGTTTTGGTCATTTTAAAATGGCAAAAATTTCCATCTCAGGAAGATTTTGGGTGAATTCTTTATATGGACGAAAAGCTCGTCGGAAGTTCTTTCCAACGACGTCAAGTTTGCGAAATGCCGAGGTCTTATGAGGGTGATATGACTTCCGGAAGTTGGGCTGTTGAGCGGAAGAAATTCCAAATCCGGATTTGTTAATGGTGTTTTGGTCTTTTCCTAGATTAATTATCATTTTCGTTATAAGGGTAATAAGTTGGGGTCTAAGCTGATGCCAATCACTTTTCACATTTAGAAAATAAGCTAGGGATTTGAGAGAAAGGAGAAAAGAGTAAAAGGGAGAAGAAGACGCAAGAACGCCAAAAATTCATTCGTGGATTTCGTCGGAGGTGATACCTAACAAGGTATGTGAGATCGTTCGATGATGGGTCCTTTAACCCACACCCAAATTGTTTCAGTTCAGTAAAGTTTGAATTAGTGAATGATGAACATGGAATTCTTGATGAAACATTGTGAAATCTTGTTGGTTGATTTGTAGTTGATCTCTAGTAGTTTGGGTTCTTTTTTTCGGACTATTTTCGGGTCTAAACTATTGGGTAATGAGTTAATTAGGGATCCTACATGTTTCGGGTGGAATCCATGGGAGTTTGGAAAGGTTCAGAGATGGAAAACGAAGAAGAAAGTCGGAAAACCTGTCTGATAGGCAGTGGGGCGCCGCGCCTCCAAAGCCCCTAATGAAAGAGTCTTCCAGTCAGGCTCTGGTGCGCCATGCCTGCCAGAGCGCCTGAGGACAGCCTCTGGCACTCCGCGCATCTCACAGCGCCCCAACCCCCTGGAGACCCCGTTCTTTCCCTATCATTTCGTACTAGTTCTTAAGTGATGTACCCTTCATTCCTAGTTGATTCCAACACTCTAGAGTACGTCAAAACATCATGAAATCAGCCATAAATATGAGATCATGTTCCTTGAATCCATACTTCAATTCAAGGAAAGTTAAGATCAAAGCCAAGGAAGTTAAGAGCCAAGTCTAGAAGATAAGAAGCAAGTCAAAGTAAAGTTATAAAGTTTTCCAAAGTCTTTCACAAACGTTTTCACTTTTGTTTAAAAGACTTAAAGTTCAAGTCAACAAATAGTAAAGCGTTGAGTTCATTTCTCAAAAGCTATAAGGGAACTAAATATTACCTAAGAGTTAAGTTTCAAGTAAGCAAAGAGTATCAAGTTGAGTTCACTTCTCAAGAGTTATAAGGGATAGTTCCTAAGAGTTTAAACAAAATGTTTTCAAACTGTTGAGAAGGAAGGGAAGCTAGACTTCAAGATAGCCTATGGCTAGTTTTAATAGAAGAAAGAGCTACCTATGATTTCCAAGAGAGCTTTTTAAAAGCTTAGTTTTGAGCACTAATCTCATATGACAGAATTAGTATGTTTTAAAAACATAAGATTTAGTATATATATATTTTTGGAAGTAGTATTGAGCACCAATGTGGGGATTCTAGTTCAGATAACTCAAGTCTCCATGTAAATCATGTAGCCATCATTGGTAGGAAAGGGTCATACTTTTTAGATAAACCCTTTTCATAGTTTACTAGTGGATCCATTAGACAGTTCAAGTCCTATACTCTGGCAAGGTTAGGATGGCCGGGCAACGTGGGCTGGCTAACGATGTATCATCACTATAGCTCTTAAGTTATAGTTGTCGATTAGAGAATCTCCCACAGTGTAGTGTATTTTCATATAAATCAGTCATTGTATTTTCATAAACAGCAGTATTGTATTTAATATACATCTTAGACATTATTGTATACTTGCATATATATATACTTAGAGATTTAAGCATGTTTTCAGTCAGCATTTCTTTATATTGCATTTATTTTAACTGCGTATATTGAATAAGAGTTAGTAGATCATGAGTTGAACAGAGCCAAGGTAAGTACTCATGCTTACTCCCTTTCAAGCCTAAGTTTTGTTAGTTTTCCAACTCGCATACTTGTACATTCAATATACTGATGACAGTTGGCCTGCATCATTTTATGATGCAGACGCAGGTAACCAGGATAAGCACGCGGCGTTTCGTTGATCCAGATTGAGCTCCAGAGTCAGTGGTGAGCCTCTTTGCTTTCCGGAGGTCATCCATTTCAATTACTTTTAGTAGTTTAGTTTTAGCATGTTGTGGGGTCTGTCTCAACATCCCTCTTCAGTCAGTTTAGAGGCTTCGTGGACAGTAGAAATTCTATTTAGAGTTTGTTTTTCAGTTATTGAGACTTAAGATGCCATTTTGTCCAGATTTATTATATGATGATTTTTTTTAATTATGTTTCATTCTTGCTTAAGTTGAGTTTAGTCTTCCATTAAGTTAAGTAAGTTAGGACAAAGGTTCGCTTGGGGACCAACAATGGTCTTCGAGTGCTGGTCCTACCCAGTATGTAGGCTCGGGCGTGACAACCAACCTGTCAAAGAAGCAGATCTACTATTTTCGCTGTGAATTACAAGGCACACATCTTATTATTGATTTACCTTTATGTTTCTTCAATGGTATCAGAGCCATTGTTATTAATCTTATTATGTGTTGCGTTCTTGATTGTCCACTTTGTATTTTTATAAGAAAGTAAATTGAGTCTATTTCTTTTAAAAATTAGTGAATAGAAAGAAAAACTAATTGGAAGAAGTTAAAAAAAATTGACGTTTAATTGTGGATTAAGATGTAAGTTTTGGGTCGTGAGTTTCCCATGTGGAGTGGCCGATCCAATCTGTTATTTATGCCTTATCCAATTAATTAATTAATAAGTTTGGTTAAATATTTTTAAAGGATAAGGTAGAATAGTTACAATGTAACTATTCAACCCCTCCTGAAAAGACTCCTAATGGGAGTATTTAAAAAGAAACATGCAACGTGAAATAGAGGGGAGAACGTGTGAAACAGAATATCAAAAACTAAGTGTTAAGTCAAGCAACAAAAGCATTGAGTTTCTCAAACAAATTCATCAACACACAAAACAGACTTCTAGTTTGTGAATACAAATCTTTATTTTCTAGTGATTCAAAGATGGACTTGAGCACCAACCTGTCAAAGAAGCAGATTGATGACTTCCGGTGTTTATTACAAGGTACACATCTTATTCTTGATTTACCTTAATATTTCTTCAATAGTATCAGAGACATTGTTATTAATCTCATTATGTGTTGAATTCTTGCCTATTCACTTTGTATGTTTATAAGAAAGTAAATTGAGTATATTTCATTTTCAAATCAGTGAATAGAAAGAATTTTTTTTTGAAAGAAGTTAATTTTTTTTGACGTTTAATTGTGGATTAATAATATGGAAAATAGGATTCAGAATCCTATTTGATTGTGAATCATAAAATTGATAGGATTACTTGTCCTACTATGAAAATAATTCTATATATTTTTTAAAATAAACGAATTGCTTCTGTTTAATAGCGATTTGAAAATTGATTGGAAGAAATATTTTATCGAAACTTATTTTTTCATAATCTGCTTGTGGAAAATATATTATAATAGAGAAATAAAATTAAAAAGAGTAAGATACGAATTGTTGAAAAATTTGTTGTTTTTAACAGTTTTCCAAAAAATTGCATCTGTCTGGAGCATTCTGAAAATTTGTTGTGCAGTTTTTGGGTAGAAACTTATTATTATTATGATTTATCCGTTTGAAGCTTTTTGAAAATATATTATAATAGAGAAACAAACTTAAAACGAGTAAGATATGAAATTTTTAAGTTGGGCTAAAACAAAACGTTTTTTTAAAGATTTTTTTGGACTTAGATTAGAGTCCTATTTAAGACTAATTTTATATGTGTCCTCTTTAGAATCTTATTGGTCTTGTGTTTAGTTCTTATGTTCCTTAAAAAGTTGCTTGCGTTTTATGAGAAATTTGTGACACATGTTGTCATATTAAATGGATTAACCATATTTTTACTGTTGGAAACATAAAATATGGCTGAAAAGAAACATGCTCAAAGTACTACAAGTGGGAGTTTTCAAAGTCGAGCAAACGAACAAGGTCGAAGAGCAACCCGCCGTAAGATATGTTTCCGAGGACGAGAAATCATACGGAGTGGTGTCCCAAAAGAGACACAAAGTATGTTAAGGAATGAAAGGACTATTCTAAGAAGAAGAGAAAAAGATCTAAGAGAGTTTAAGTCTTTGAAGATGGTACCCCTTGGTTGTTTAAAAAGATTCCTCCAGATCTTTGTCAAAATATTTGAAAAACTTAATGAAAATAACATTCAAGTTACTGAAAGGGAAGAGTACGATGTTTTGCATCATTCCATGTTAGAATACTGGAAGAATGAAATAAATGAAGTTAGAATCGAAATTGAGGATAATGAAAAATTATGGAAGTACTATGTAAAAATAGGAGTTGAGTGGGTACCCAAAATGTATTCACATACTCCTTTTTTTATCTAAATAATTTTTTATTTTTTTATTTGTATTAAACTTTGAAGTGAACATCTTTAATTGTGCTTTAATATGAATATTTGAGTTTTATTCTCTTTTATTTTTGGATAAGTGAATGATTATTCTTTTGCACAATTTCAAATGGTGTTTAATAACTAGGCATTCAAATCTGTGTGATTATAGTCTAAAATAAATTAGTGTACACGTTAAGAAGTTAATTTCAAATTTTAGTTAAATATTTAATTCGTAGATGATGAATGAATACTTAAGTGTCTTTTTTGATTTTACATTTAAATATGAAACCTTTATGAGAATTGATTTATTTGAATGTGTATATCACATGCATATTTATTAATATTTTTTTCTAATAATATGTCAATAACAGACATGGCATGCTAGAATAGGTCACATAGGGCAAGATTGAATGACAAAGTTGGCTAAAGAAGGGCATTTAGTTTATTTCACCAAAATTAAAATGTCAACTTATGAAAATTGTCTTGCTGGAAAGATTAAGCGTAAACCATTTCGGAGGCTAAGTGAGCTGAATTTCCACTTCAATTAATTCATTATGATATTTGTGGTCCAATGATTGTAAAGGCAAGGTCTGGTGGGACATACTTCATTACATTTATTGATGAACTTTGAACTGGTCAAAAAACAAATCTGAATGATCTACACCATGGGGTTGTGCAGCATACATTAAAGATCGTTTTGAGTTTGGTAAACTAAGTCCAAAAGGAAAGAAATGTATATTTATAAGGTACTTTGAACGTTCTAAAGAGTATGTTTTCATCAATGAATTGGAGGATAGAAGTATTACTGAAATTGTATCACGAGATGTCAGATTTTTGGAAAATGATTTTTCCAAAAAAAAGGTAAAATAGATGAAGTTAAAACTCTGTACGAAATGTTGAATTCAGAAGATCAGATAATGTTGTAAAACATACTTGATAATTCAATATATCAAAAAATAATTCTTGGTCCAAGTGGGAGTTATGAATCCCAAAATCCTATAGAGGAATCTGAAATTCAAATTCGTAAGAGTACAAGAAAAGGTGTACCTAAACGATCTTATGAGATTGAAGATTATGTTCTCTTGGTATCTCCTACATAATTGGATGAACCTAACTGTGTAACAAAGACTTTATCAAGCCCTAAAAGGGATGAATAGTTAAAAGCGATGAAAGAAGAATTAGAGTCTATAAAAATCAACAAAGTATGGGATCTAGTTGACCTTCCTAAAGAACGTTAAGCTATTGGGAATAAATAAATTCTTAAAGTTAAACGTAAATCATATGGATTAATAGAAAGACATATCTCGAGTTCATTATTCTAGTGCGGTCGAAATTTTGATGTATGCTATGATGTGTACTCGCCCAAATATTTTTTATGCCGTGAGTCTAGTTAGCAAATATCAATCCAATATTATAAAAAATCATTGGAAAGCAGTAAAGAGAATATTCTGATATCTGAAGAGGACTGCAGATCATATACTATGATATAGTGGCTCTGATTTATTCATAAAAGGTTAACTGATACTGATTGGGCTGGTGACCGGGATGATAGAAACTCAACACCCGATTTTGCTTTCTTACTAAATGGTGGTACTATTTCATGGAAAAGTAAGAAGAAAACTTACACAACTCTTCAACTATGGAATCTGAATTTGTGGCATGTGTGTGTGCATTACAAAAAGTTATTTGGTCAAAGAGATTGTTTGAACATTTGAATATTGCAAAAAATTCTAAGTGTCCAATGATTCTATATTATGATTGTAAAGCGACTATCGCATACATAAAGGATCCTGAGTATCACGTAAGAACCAAATCATTGACATCAAGTGTAAGTTTGTAAGAGATACAGTGGCAAGTGAAGAAATAACTTTACAATACATTCATACACGTAAAATGATAGTTGAGTTTTTTCAGGCCTTCTTTAGAGACTTGTTTGAAAAGCATGTTAAGGCTCTAGGTTTATGTAGAGTATGATGATATTTCATTAATGTAAACTGACTTGTCTTTTTTTATGATAATCTCTTCTATATAAAATTATTAAATTTATGTTTAAATGTAGTATGCATGTGATAATATGTAAGATATAAAATGTGTCTATCAAGTCCCGAGATTGACTCTCTCACATGAGCAATCACCTTTATATCGGAAAATGTGAAGAGATGAGTTTCACAACCATTTTATAACTTGTTTTATCATCCAGAAAAAAGTTTCTCCAATAAATGAGTTTAAGGATCACTGAAGAGAGAAACTACGGTTAAACATCAGGAGGTGTTTAGATCAAGGTCTGTACAATATTGAATAATCAAAATAATGAGATACATAGACCAATTTAAGGTGTAAACATCGAAGCACGTGTTTCATACCACGTGTGTCTAGCGATCAATGGGTTAATGAAAGAATATTATCTGCTTCTTCATTGTGGGAAACTCAGAAAAGTTAAATTAACTTTTAAATGAAATATCCTTTGACCTTTTGTTGTTTCTTGTAGTTTCAATTGGTGTTGCTACTTTACCATGTTACTAATAGCCATGAGCGATCCGGCAATGCAGTATATGTCTAGGAAAGCAGTTGATATGGAAGAGAGAGATTCGAGCAGAAAGGGAAGATTATTAAATGAAATAGTTTGTGAACATAGATCTTTGGTTTCTAGTGATTCAAATATGAAATTGAGCACCAACCTGTCAAAGAAGCAGATCGACGACTTCCGCTGTAAATTACAAGATACACACTTATTGTTGATTTACCTTAATATTCCTTCAATTATATCATTATAATCATAATAATAATATTACTATTATTATTTTTTATTTATATTGTTATTTTAGTGTTTACAGTATATATTTAGTCCAACATAGGTTTTCTTTTTTCTCCATTCATTCGGTAATTTTTTTTATGATTTCTCCACTTTATGTACTAATTAATTAAAGTAATAACTGTTTTATTCCTTTCTAAGAACCAATCCACGAATATTAGAGAAGGGATATTCTAATTCTTCCCATGACTATAGATTGAATTTGTATGACAACTTAGAAGTCATTTCCTTTCTTATCCTACTTTTAATGAATTAAAACTAAAAGACCCTCTCATTTTTGTTTTAAATTATATCTCTTGTCCTTTAAATAATTTATTATTATTCTTTATAAATTTAGGGAAACTACATATGGAACATACTAAGATTTGTATATGGAATAAAATAAATAAGTCATTCTTTAAAAAAATTTAAAAAATTATTTGGTAACATTATGTATATGGAACATACTGAGACTTATATATGAAATAAAATAAATGAATCATTCTTTGAGTTTAAATTTTAATTTGGCAGTATTATATATAGGGAACATATTAATATTTATATATGGAATAAAATAAATGAATCGTTCCTTTTATATTAAATTTTATTTTGACAATATTATATATATATATAGAGAGAGAGACTTTTCTTTTTCTTCTTTTTTCTGTTGGCAAAAGATATAAATGACTACTCGAATAAGATGTTAACAGAGAGAAACTTGATCTTTTTCTGTTATTTCTGAAGACAACGCTACAAGTCTTTAAATAGAACTTAGAAAGAAAATAACCTAGACAAAAATAGGGCACTAGTTTAGCACTAACCCATGACTTACCAACTAACTAACATCAACTAATTCGGACTCCTAAAAGTATTGCCACTAACAACATTAAATGTTTGAATCAGTCATCTAACACTTCCCCTTGATTCAAAATCACGCATTCCCAACCGCAACCTGAAATATTCATGCTTAGTTTGAGGACGAGACTTCGTAAATATATCCGTTGCTTGCTTGTTTGTGCCGCAGAATTTCAACACTATTTTTCCATCTTCTACCAATGTTCGTATAAAATGATATTGCACATCAATGTGCTTAGTTCTCCCATGAAAAGAGGGGTTCTTAGCCATAGCAATTGCTGATTTTCTATCAGAATAAATCACAATAGACTCCTTTTGCTCATAACTGAAATCTTCAAGTAGTTTCCGAAGCCATAAAGCTTGTCGTGCTGCTAAACTTGTTGTATACTTTACCTCAGATGTCGACAAAGCTATTATTTCCTGCTTCTTTGAACTCCATGTTAGAACTCCAGAACCAAAGCCAAAACAACTTTCAGAAGTGCTTTTTCGGTCTCCAAGCAGCCTTGTTTCTTCAAGTACAAAGTGGGCTCGTTGTCACTTCTTCTATATCCTCTACCTTGAAAGAATGAGTCAATTTTTCTATACCATGCACGTGGATCTTGCTTTAGCCCGTAAAGAGTTTTTCTTAACTTGCAGACTTTAGTCTCGTTTCCGGTAATCATAAATCCTTGAGGTTGTGAAACATAAACCTCCTATTCTAAATCGGCATTCAAGAAAGCAAACTTCACATCAAATTGATACACGGGCAAGTGCAATTGCGCAACCAAAGACAAAACAACCCTCACTGTTTCAAATCGAGCAACATGAGAAAATGTTTCGTCAAAACCTACACCTTGTTGTTGTGAATATCATTTTGCCCCGAGTCGAGCTTTGTACTTTCGAATGCTCCCATCAACATTGTACTTTGTTCGAAACACCTATTTGAGGCCAATTACATTCTTTCCTTCATGTCATTAACTAATTCTCATGTAGAGTTCCTTTCAATTGCTTGCATCTCTTCAATCATAAAATTCTTCCATTCAGACTGTTCTACAGCTTCTTCATAACAAAGAGGATCTGAAAACAAGCAAAGCAAATTGACAAGAAGTATTTACGGCGTTAGAGTACTTAGGATTCGGTTTCTTTTCCATGGTTGATCTTCTTAGTGGAATCGACTTAACAGAAGACTCATCAGGTGCAATAGGTTTTAAAGGTGCAATTGATGAGCTAACAGATAAACTTACAAGAGAAGAACTGGGTGAATTTCCTGAATCTACTGCATGTTCTTCATCAGTAGATAGCAATTGGATATTGGATATCATGTTCCCAGAATTAAAGTTCCAACTTACATCCTCATTAAACACAACATTTCTACTTATAATAACTTTGCCACTTATCGGATTAAATAGACTATATGCTTTGGATTGAAGACTATAGCCAACAAAAATGCATTTTTGTAGATTTTTCATCAAGCTTAGAGTGAAAATTAACCAAAGCATATGTTATACAACCAAAGATTCTTAAGTGGCTTATCGCGGTTTCTTACCATTCCAAGCTTCAAGAAGTGTTGTGTTCCAAACAACTTTTGTTGGCGAGATATTCAAATATTATACAACAGTTGCAACAGCTTCTCCCCAAAAATAATCTGACGGACCCTTTGATTTCAGTGAACTTCTAGCCATTTCCACCACCGTTCTATTCTTCCGCTCGGCCACACCATTTTGTTCGTGTGTATATGGCATTGTAAGTTCCCTGTGAATTTCACTCCCATCATAGAACAAATTAAAATCATTAGACAAGAATTCACCACCTTTATCGGTAAGAAGTGATTTTATCTTGTTGCCACTTTGATTCTCTGCAAATGCCTTAAATTTCTTGAAATTCGCAAAGGTTTTAGATTTAAATTTCAAGAAATAAACCCAACTAAAATGGCTATAATTATCAGTAAACATTACAAAATATCCACTTCCGCCAAGGGATTCCATTTTAATTGGCCCGCACATATCAACATGCAAATGTTCAAGACACGTTGTAGCCTTGCATGATTTTCTCGCCGGAAACGATTTCCTAGTTTGCTTCCCATAGATACATACTTCACAAAGGTCAATTTCATTGATTTTTGGCAAGCCAATAACCATGACTTTTTGAACCAAAAGTTTCAACCCATTAATGAACCATATAACATTCACACTTTCAGTTATGTGGCAACTAGCCGTAAGCAACTTACTTTCTTCTTCCACATTTTGAGTGAAATTGGCTTCCTTCTGCTCATCTTTCTGCTTCGTCCAACAGTCAATTTTGTGGCTAAATTTCTTGCAGTACCGACATTGAATATTGGTCTTGTACTGATGGAATTCACCAACTTGGTTTTTACTTCTGGCGCTACCACCACAGCCTTGACCACGGAAATTGCCTCTTCCATGTCCACGTCCTACCGAGTTTTATGCTTTTCCCTTGTAGACAAACTCCCCCTTAACCTGAAATGCCTTCTCTTGAACTTTCTCACAAGACCTATTTAGCCTATCTTCATAAGCTAGCAAGGAACTCATTCATTCACCAAAAGAAAAGGTAGAGAGGTCCTTAGATTCCTTAATTGCATTAACAACATGCTCAAATTTGGTGATTAAACTTCTCAATACTTTAGACACAAAGATTTGATTATAAATTTTCTCACCATAGGACCTCCTTCTATTAATAATAGAACATGTTCTAGACAAATATTGTTGCACATATTCGTTTTCATTCATGAAAAATGTTTCAAAAGCACGCAGAGAGTTTGTAATTTGACAATAATTACCTTATCATCCCCAAAGTACTCTTGCTTAGGATCTCCCATGCATGTTCGGAAGTCTCAGCTATTGATATGCAAGGAAAAATTTCGTCATCAAAAGTCTGCTGGATCGTGAATAGACATTTTGAGTCTCTCTTCCTATGTTCTCTCAGCTGGTGGTTCTGCATTCCCTTCTACAATTTCAGTCTCAACTACATCTCATAGTTCTTTAGACTTGAAAAAGTCTTCATTTTTAAACTCCTTAACTAATAATTTTCCCCTCTGAAAATTGGAATTAGGGGTTGTGGCGAAGATGATGTCCTGTTTCCTGCCATGGAAAGTTTCTGATCTCTCTGGAAAAAAAATCTCACAATAGTTCACTATTTTTCTCTCTTACTATCCAATCCCTGCTTGAGGAAAAGATGGATCTCAACCTGGAGTAATGATCTGATATCAAGATTTTTGGCAAAAGATATAAACGACTACTCGAATAAGATGTTAACAGAGAGAAACTTGATTTTTTTCTATTACTTCAGAAGACAACGCTATAAGTTTTTAAATAGAACTTGGAAAGAAACAAACCTAGAGAATAAATAGGGCACTTGTTTAGCACTAACCCATGACCTGCTAACTAACTAATATCAACTAATTAGGACTCCTAAAAGCACTGCCACTAACAGCATTAAACATTTGAATCAGTCAACTAACATTTTCTTGACATCTTTATTTCTCTCTTATCCCTCTTTATTTGTTTTAGTTTTTCTTTCTCTCCGCTGTATTTTATATATTTTCTTTATGTCTTCTCTTAATGTTAACCAAAATCCCTCAATATCAATTCTTTCTTGAAATATTGTCACTTTTTTGTCATACAAATTAGAAGTATTTCAATGGGAAAAAAAAGACAGGAGAAGAAAAATAACAATATTCCTACAAGGATTTGGATTAAAAATTTTACCTATCAAATTTGTTCTAGATTCAGACTAAAACTTCTTCAAAAGTCTCAATTCCTCACCTTTTGTTATATCACGTAAATGTTGTTTGGTATCTTAAAAGGTGATCAAGCAAGAGGTATTCTGATCTAACATTATTAAAAAATGCAAGATAGTAGTAGTGATTATGCATTGAGATTATAAAATAATCTTGAATCACTATGGTCTTTTCTTTTTGACCTATTCTTTCTACTCTACGTACTTTTGCAAATTTATGTTGCATAAAATTCATATTCATATATGAAAAACTGAGATGATGAATATATTTTGTTTATATAGTTGTTTTGTCATTTTAATGGTATAGAAACCTTTCAAATTCTATAACTAAATAATGTAGTATTATTATGTTGTAACTGAAAAAATAAATCATGGCTTGATTATGTATTTATTCTGTCGTTATTGATGAACTAATAATATTCTTTCATTATTCTGTCGTTATTGATGAACTAAGATAGGTCATAAATAATGGCTTGATTATGTATTTATAAAATAAGTCTATTTAATTAGTAGACTAGTTATAAAAATGAATTAAAAAGTATTTTTAAAATGGAGTAAAAGAGAAATAGGAATGGTGTCCATTGAGGGGGGTGTCTCATCAATTTGGTCTATTTTCAGCTTTATATATAGATATAGATTAACATTTATGTTTGATAATGTTGATATATTTTCTTATTTTTATGGAAAAAAATAAAATAAAAAGTTATAAATGAAATTGGAAATAATGAAATGGAAAATAAGAAAATAATTCTTTGTTAGTTCTTCGTTTTTTTTATTTAATTTTAAATTAAAATATTACAAATATAATTACAATCTGTCAATAATCAATTTAATATCTAATTAAATTGAACAATAAATGCATATTAATCACTATGCATTTTATTTTTCTTTTATACTCATCTGCTATCACTTCTCTCTCCTCAAATATGTTATTCCTGTGCCATCATATTGCCATTATATGTTATCACAATTGTTTTTGTCTTCACTCCATGTATATATATAAAATAAAGGAGATGCCAAAGTTGTTCCCAAGAGTCAAATTAGTTTAAACATATTTTTTTATATTAATAATAATTAGTAGATAAAAGTTGTTTCTATAACGCTAAAATAAATTAGATAAGGTGATACCAGAAATCACACAAAAAGGAGAGTATTATGACACAAACATGAACGGATATCTTTGCAATTATTCAAAGGAAAAACATAAAAAAAAATAAAAACATACACACTCGTTGTGAGTTACAAACCTCTCCCTTAAAAAACATGCTAAAGTAAAAGTAAAAGAGAAATATCTAAATTTAAGAAATAAGAAATTAGGTATATAAACAAATTGCATAATAAAAATACCAGTTAAAAATAAAACTCCACAACTATATTGCGATCTTTATTTTTCACCTCCTTAAACTTTACATGGCAATATATAGATTTTTTTCCACCACCAAAGTGTATCCTGCATTAACAACAAAAAAGAACAAATCAACAATTCAAAAAAAAAAGCAAAATAAATTATTTTTGATACTATAAATAAGTGTCATATAAAAAATCTGCAAGAAAAGGTTATTTGAGAAAAGTAAAAATGATATTATGCAGCATGATATATTTGAGTAGGAAAAAGGAGGTCCTTTGGACTTTCATCATTGTAAGGTGAAAGGGGTGACAATTACTTATTTTTTTTAAAGGCATAATGCACGTATTAGAGACTAAATTTGGTATCAAATGTTAATTTTTACCTCCAATTTTCATAGTGCACAAACATATACTTTAATTATTCTATCTTTAAACAAATAAAAACGCGATTTTTGGAGCTAAAGAGAGTAAAATGCAAATGCTCCCACATGTATTAGTAAGTTACTCAATGATTGCCAACTAATTAAATATTTTACTCGTCATTTTAGAATTAAAAAAAATGAAAATGAGATGTTAATTTGGAAATATATATATATAAGGAATTCATTAAGGATAGAGTTGTCATTTCAGTATTTTTTTATCGTTGTGGGCCTCGAAAATTACTCCTAACTCGCGCAAAAAAAGTGCACATCATGTAATTTTCCATGTAGGACTCGCGTGTTTATTTATTAAAATATCGAATAGTTAAAGTGCATGTTTGTGCACCATGAAAGTTGGAGGTCAAATTTAAAATTTGAAGCGAAGTTTAGGGTCTACTATATATATTATGTCTTTTTCTTTTAGTTGAGTAGTTACTTAAGTTTTTTTTAATGACTTTAATGATTATTAAAGATTTAATTTAAATAAAATAAATAGAGAGATGAGAGATAAAAGGCAAAAAAATATCACACAAAAAATATTATTCCTGATTTATGAAGTGTGCCACATCAACGGGCTTATGTTCGTACTTTATTAATATATAGATATAGATATAGATTGTTGGTTAATTATTCGTCTTGATAATATATGAAACTTATGTTTTAAATTTGATCTTATTTAGGGTGTGTTTAGTATGAAAGAAAATATTTTACTAAAAATGATTTCCAATTTTCTCATGTTTGGTTGGCTAAAATGTTTTTGAAAATTGTTTTCCAAATCAACTAATTTTCCTCAAATTTAATGAGAATGATTTCCTTTCAAAAAATAAGAAAAAACATTTTCCAAAACTTTCCTCCAACTTCAAATTACAATTCTTTTTGTTGAAAAAATAAATTTAAAATTTATTTTTCAACTTTAATTTTTTAATTTTTTACCCCCCCCTCACCCTGACCCCCCCTCCCACCAGCCCCCTCCCTCCACCACCCCTCCACCAAAAGAAATGTTTGTTTTTAGAACTATTTTCAATTTTAAAAATTTTTATTCTTCACCCCCTACCCTTGCCACTCTACCCCCCCGCCGTAGCCCCCTAACACTCCCCGCTGACCCCACTTCCACCAGCCCCTACTCCACCACCCCTCACCAAAAAAGAAATTTTGTTTTTTAGAAAATTTCATTTTAAAATTTTATTTTCAACCCCCCCTACGTTGCCTCCGCCCCCCCCCGTTAGCCCTCCTAACAGCCCCCCACCCCCCAAAAAAGGAGTAATCAATCTACATTTTAAAAGTTTATTTTTAAAAAATACATTCAATTTCCCACCCCTACTCTGAGGGGAGGGAGGGTCAGTCCCACTACCAGCCCCCCTCCCCGAAAAAATTAAGTTTATTTTTTAAAATATATTTAATTTTATTTTTTTTACTTTATTCGTCCCACCACCTTCCATCCCCCCCCCCCCCCGCCAAAAAAAAAAAAGAATGTTTATTTTTTTTTTAAAAAAATTCATTTTCATTTAAAAATCATTTCCCACTCTATAGTAAAATTAAATTATATTTTCTAAAAAAAAAATTCATTCATAAATCAAACACAAAATAATATTTTTACTCACCAGAAAATAATGTAAAATCTACTTTCATACCAAACACACCCCTAACGTATATTTGAGTGTTATTAAGAACCAAAAAACACATTTAGGCAAATATGATTGAAATATTAGTCCATTTTTACATGCATTTCAGTCATACATGATTGAAATACAGATATACTTGAAAATGCAAATCAACGGAATTTAAATTTGGCAAAATACATAAATTTGTCATGTAACTTGGCTAGAACTGACATCTATGACCTTTAACCTTGAATACGCATAAATAGACACTTAAACTTAAATAAAATTGAACGAATAGACATGGGTGTCCTACTTGTATAATACACATAGTACATCAGGTAGAAGTAAATTCATCACGTTGGAACACCACTAGGACGCATATGTCTACTTGTTCAACTTTATATTTGTTTTAGTGATTATTTGTGCATGTCAAAAATTAAAAGATATAAATACAAATTGAAGCTAAGTTAAAGAGCACATTTATTTATTAGATTTGTCAATTTTAGTCAATGTTTACATGTCTTTCAAAAAAATTGACTTAAATAAAACTTTAGTAAAGCAATATTCAAAATGTAGCCTTGTGAAGTCAACAATTTCAACTACAAATGTCTGAAGTAGGCCTTGGCAAGTCATATAAGACCTTAAGCAAACTATCTGATATTTGTTCCCAAAGCAGATAAACTTGCAATTCAAACGAGAATTTTCATTTTATAATCGCGTACATCAGAACATGGAAGTTGTTCCCAAAGCAGATAAACTTGCAAGAAGATTGAAAATTTTAATTTCTCATTTTTTTCACTTTTTGGAATGTCACATTTTTTGTTTTCCTCAAAATTCGTTTAAGAATTAATTTGGGTTACATATTTTAGCTCAAATACGTCCAATTTTTTTTAATTGATAGTTATTATGGCTTACCATAATTTTATATAATTTAAAAGGATATATTTTTCAAAAGATAAATCAATGACTTGGAAAAGAAGATGAGGGAAGGTGTTAGGAAATTCAGCGCTGCGGACGAGACGCATACGGATCTAAGCTCTATAGGAATATCAGTTGACATTATTGAATGCGCCAGCACGTGGTCCTATATCTCGCGAAAACACAATGAGAACATGAAACATGTAAATATTTGACATTTAGACCTAGCTCAATCCCAAAAAGCTATCTCATGAGAGGAGGACTACCCAAGTCCATATAAGCAGACCATCAAATCATTCTCCAACCAATGTAGGATCTAGACCACTTTAACAAAATCACATAAGTATCGTGAAACTCCAAGTAGATTAGGGATCGGAACAATTAGTGGCAGACCCATAATTTCTGCGAACGGGGTTTGAAGAATAAAAAGTAAACACATGAAAATTATAAGATGAAAAATCAACCCAATCAACGTTTAGGATCTTTCTACTTTTACCCTACTCTATCGAACTTTTAAAAATTTATACTATGTTAAAAAAAAATTTATTTTGCAGTTTTCTACATTTTGTTTTGAACTTTTTCTAAATTTTTAATTAGTGCTCAATCATATTTTACTTTAAAAACTACGAAGATTCTTTAAAAAGGTGTAAAGATTGAGTTACTAATATTATAGTGCATATTAAAAAGATAAATAAATAACATTGTCGATTTTTTTAGTTCATTTAATTCAATTTACTAGATTAATAATTGATAAAAAAGGCAAATAATGAATAAATCAAATAAGTTTAGTTTAGTTTTCATCTCTTTCGAATTGAATCGGAAAAAAAAAGAAAGAGATACAACGAAATTAAAAATAAAAAAATTAATTACATATATTTTGTTAAAAGTATATTCACGACTTTTAAATTTTTCCACTCGACTAATCTTAATTTATTTTATTTTATATAATATTTTGTTCATTTAATTTCATATATGATATTAATTCTTCATTCTTTTAAAAGAGTTTCTTTGAGTCAGTACATATAATATTAATTCTTCATTCTTTTAAAAGAGTTTCTTTGAGTTAGTACATGAGAAGAGAGTTATGTAGAAATAAAATGAGCAATATAAATAAGAAGAATAAAAAATAAGAATATCAAAAAAATGTAGCTAATAAATTTTTAAAAAGACATTAAGAAAAAGAAATAGCATGAGAAAAAATAATGAAAAACAAAAATAATGCACCTTTAGATTGAATACAAAAACAATAGAGCTTTTACCGAGTATTTGTAACGATCAGGTTCCGTCATTTTAGGAAAGCTAATGGGAAAAAAATTTGGGTCAAATCTTTTTTTTCGTAGTAATTTGGAATTTCTCAACCTAGTCTAGACTTGAACGAAATTAGAGTCATTAAGGTGTAGAGAAATCTGGTAATAATCAGGTGATCTAATAAGGTTTTTGATTACATGAGTAATTAGATAAATCGTTAACAAATCCGTACGACTTTACGGAATTGAATTCGGGTGAGTAGAACTTCGGGATCGATCTTAGAGTGAATAAAATGTTCTGAGCGTAGTTGGTTAAAGGTGTGTTGTGAAATGGGGGTCTTGAAACTATTAAAATAGCTCACTGTTTCATGCAAGCCGCGTTGGTGGAGGTTTTTGTCGCTCTAGCCGGACCGTTGTAGCGGGGTGGATGCTGCTGTGGCGGGTCCGACACAACTTAAAGTTATAAATTAACCCCAAAACGTCTTCATTTTTCACTTTTCAGGTTTTAGAGCTAAGAAACGAACCCCATGCTATTTAAACAGTTTCCACCATTTTTTAGGCTAAAAGTAAGTTTTCACTCCCCGTATCCATTTTTTGACCCGTAGAACATAATCTAATGGGTAATTAAGGGTTTCGATCTGAAAATTATGGTGAAAAAGCCCTAATTTGTATGAGGATCATGAGTATGATTTAGGGTTGGTATAATTAGTGATTGTATATTAATTTCCATATTATATTTATTGTTTGTAGACCAGAAACAAGCAGAACGAATCCCAAAAGGGAAGGATCAAGTTTCTTAGTGTTTCAAGCTTGTTTCGAGGTAAGTGATGGTTGTGATTCTATGATTGTGTGATGTATGTTTGTCTTGCTTCATTATGATACATGTATGTATGTGAATGTTGCATTATTGATCAAACTTATTGTAAATGAGGATATAGAATGATGAATGCCATGAATCATGACTTAATTGTATGATTATGAGAATGTACTTTGTGATTGTGATTGTGACTTGTTTAATGAATTAGGTGTTGCGTTCCAATACACTAACTTGGATCGATTGCCACATTTCATCATCAACATTAGATCAGGTACCACGTTCCGGTATGCTAACTGTTTGGGTTTGGGTTCCATGAGAGGACAAATGACTTGTCATATTGTTGTATTGACTTATGTATGTTACACTTAGTGGGATAGCCTCATGATCTTACCAGTACACTGTGGTTATGTACTGATACAACACTTGCTCTTTCTTTGTTCAGTACAGGGTATCTTCATGCGACTTTTGATAGACCTCGCTTAGAAGATTAGTGATCGTTCGAATTCAAGGGTTAGTAAGTTCTTCCGGGTTTCCATGAGTTCTCTTTCCGTCTATGTCCACATTTTGGACTTCGACTTTCTAGTTAGTTATTAGTACATTAGTTGGGGTTGTATCCCTTCTTGTTTAGACTTATGTATTTTCCGCATTGTTAAGTTGTTAGATCTTTTGGAAGTTTATGGGAAATTCGTTTTTAGCTATTATTTCTGTCTTTGTATCCATAAATGCTTTAGTTTTTTGTTTAGTCACTTTAATTTGGGTTGTAGTAGTGGTTCTCACACCAAAGGGTTAATGTGGGTGCCAATCACGATGTTTGGTGTAAGACCTCGAAAATGAGATAAGGTGTCTAGAGCCTAACATGTTCGTCTTAACGTTATAAGGTCCTAAAATGCCTTATTATGTCATATAGAGTCAGTGTGCAAAGTTTGAAGTGATTTGGAAGTCGAACGTCAAGGGACGTCCAAGACGTTCGACGAATAGTCGCTTATGTGCCTCATGTGTGTATGCATGCCTAAGTTGTGTGAAATGAGTCAAATAAGTCTTGAAATGGTGTTAAATGATGTTTAATGTTATTGTATGAAGTTTTGTAAAGTTTGGAGGTCAAACGCCCAAGAACGTCCAAGACGTTCGAAAGATAGACCCTAAGACTTTCATCGTATGTCATGTTGGGGTCAAGGCGGTTTGGACGTCTTGTAGGTGTTTGTTTTGTATGAAACTTATGTGGTAGGTCTATAACATGTTAAGGTTTGTAATCGCGTTGGAAACGTCCGGGTACGACTTCTAAAGGGCCCCACAAGAGGCCCCACAAGAAGGACCCCAAGGCTGCCTATACACTGCCTGGGCAGTGTCCTTGACGGACCCAATGACGGACCGTTGGGCCACCAACGGACCGTCAAGCAGGTCTCGTCGAAGGAGACTTGACTTGGGCAGGTCTTAAAACAAGAATTGGCTAAGTCCCCTGCGACGGATGGCTGTCACGGCCCGTCATGGCCCTCGTCGCGGCTGCCTGCGAGTTGGCTGCCTGCGTGCTGCCACTTAAAGGGGTGAATGGTAAATTCACCCCACGTCCTAACCTGACTATTATAGGTTTATTTGATTATTTTTGGGTGTATTTAAGGGTCCAAAAACGTGACCAACCCATTCTCAAATCCCCTCACTCAAATTGAACCCTTCCCTTCCCAAAATATTCTCTCTAGAAACCCCCATGGTTTTTGAAGCTCAAGAACAGCTTGTAGATGGGATTCTCATGGGTTCTTCATCAAGTTTTATAGGTCTTCATGAAGATTAAGGTATGGTGATCCTTCATCTCTAAGTAACCTTTCACTTGGAGAGTTCTTCTCAATGTTTTTCAAAAAAATCTTATGAACAAGTTTCCAATCTTCCAATCTAGCCATGGGTTCTTTCTCAAAACGTTTCTAAAGATTATATCTTGATGAATTAGTATTAATATGATGATTTGAATGTGATTTCACTTCAATTGCATGATGAACCCATGTTCCTTCCAAAATTAGGTTTAGCTCTTGCATGGGCTTTGTGATTATGGCTTGTTCTTGATGAATTGGTGATTCTCTTATGTTGAATTGCTTGTGGTTATTGTTATTGACACTAAATGATGTTGAATTGATGATGATAAGTCCATGATGATAAATATATGAAGTTTTGAGCATGAATAACCTATGTTTCTATATGTTGTCTTGAAGACGATTGTGAGATCGATTGTGTAGGCTCTTGATTTCGTAGGAACTGCTGTAGCTACTCTTTTAGGGTGATGTAATGGATGAATTTTGTAAGTATAAATCCTTAATGTTCAAATTAAGAAGGGCTTGCATGAATTGGTATAGATTCCTTTAGGCTATGAAGTCAAGAAGCTAAGTGTGTGATGGATCTTGAATTGTGATTAGATGATGCATGATTTAGTTTTGATTTCTCACATAATTAGCTACTGCCTTAGACTTGTATATGTATGAACTATGGTCTAAAATCAATGTTAGGGAAGATAGCTAATGATCTATGTTATTCTACTTTCCTAGTATGTCGATATGTTGTATTACGTTATGGTATAATCTTGTAGTGACTTGTACATGGTTTCTTATATGTTTAAAGTACATTTAGCTACTGCCATATATGTGTTTTATTGATGAATAAGGTGTATTGATCAATGATGATCAAAGGGTGAGAAATTGGTAAGAATGCTTATTCTCCTTACTCTTCTACTTCTCTATTCCTTATAGTAATGTTGATGAAGCCTTGTATGGCATTGTGTGGTATGGTCCACTTATGGTGGCGGTGCTTACTTTATTGTCATTATATATGTGTTGACCATGGCCATGAAGGCAAATTGATTAACTTATGAACATGTGCTTAAAATGATACTATGAGAAGCTTATGCCTACTTTCCTATTCTAGTTGTGAATTAGGTTGTGTGGCTATCGTTTGGGCATATGTATAACCATGTTAGGGTATTATATAGGTGCTTCCATTGATGTGTTAAAGTGGTTAATATCCTCTACCCATGTATCCCTTATATGGAAGTGTAAATAGCTAAAGTTAGGCGTCTTGATTATAATGTATATATATAGTCTTGTCTTCTATGCTATTATGTGTTGTGTGCTATGTGCTTGGAAGTGTAATGTGGTCTAATAGGGTGGATGACTTAAGGAGTTATTGATAGCCATTATGTGATCATGTTGGTTAATGTACACACTCTCTCACTTACATGCATATTACTATAAGTCACTGTGTCTAAATGAAAGGTAGTTCTCATATTCACTAGTGTCTACTACTATGCATATTAAGGTGATGTTTATGAATGTATGATTTGTATTCCCTTACTAGGATGACTTGATAGGTGTACTAGTATGGACAAGGGTATGGGACCTTGTCTATGCATTGCACATTTATATCTTGATAGGATAGTTCCTAGGTTCGGTTCTTATGCATATGAAGGATGATTATATGAACATGTTATGAATATGATATGATGAAGTATGAATGTGTATAGCGTCTTAGTAGGTTTATATGAAAGGATTGCTCATATAGTTATGCCTATAGACTTATGCATTGATATATAAACATGTGTGACATTATGTGTTATGTGAAAGGTTTGCTCACATCTATATATACACGCACACACATGGATGATCTAGTTAGTGAGAAGAGGTCTAACTAGGAGGGCCCAAGAATACTCCAAAACTAGTTAGGTGCTTGGATATGCTATAAGCATATGAATGATGAATATCCTAAGACTATGTTTTATAAACAAATGTAATAAAGCCTTTTCAATAAAGGGAACTTAGCTTAGCACCGAGTGAACTTGACATTGAGAGGTGTTGACTTTCCTTGGAGGAATATTCACCATTTGTCCTTTATAGAGTGTTGACTTCCCTTAGAGGAATAATCACCTATGGACCTACATATGGTGTCGACTTCCCTTAGAGGAATACTCACCTATGTACTTACATGAAGTGTTGACTTTCCTTGAGGAATATTCACTCATGTTTTCTCATGAGGTGAGGCACCATTACCAAATGGTATATAGAGGGAATACCTATCTCTTAGTTCCATAAACTATGCTTGCCACATAGGATCTAGCAAAGTGAATTCACTTGATATGCTAGCATATATGTTAATGTTCTACCTTGGCTAGGTAGTAACACCTTCCTTTGGTGTAAGGCTCTACAACACCAAATTCCATGATTAGCACCCATGGTCTTAGTGTCGGTTAAGGTTATGGTTTCCCTAAAGGTAAAATGGACAATGGAAGTAATTAAATAGGATCCTAACGAGGAGGACTTAAGGTAAGTTACTTAGGATAGGTGGAAGTAATGAATCCATCTAGACATTGCACAAGTGACTCCTTAGGAAGTCTTAGGAAGGTACCTTAATACTTATGATTGTGTATGTGTCCTTTATGTATGATATTGTAGTCTTGGTTTGACTATGATTATATTGTACTATACTTCTATGATGGCATGTGTTGTCTTGTGTAGATGCTATGTATGGTTTTCTCTTATGTTCCTAAGGTGATGCATTGCACCAAGTATCCCTAAAGGATTACTTAGGAGGTTAATGAATTGAAAGAAAGAGTTAAATGCTAAGAAAGGTGAGTTCACTGTAAAGTGACCTCTATTTGTACTTAAATTCTATAAGTGCTTTTCTATGATGTTTGGCCTTTGATTGTGTTTCTATTAATTATGTGGATGATATAAATGATATTGATAAAGGTTTTATGATGATTTACTCAAAATGGCATGAAGTATGATTTCAAAGAAAATGTCCCTTTTAAATGCATGTTTTCGCATGGTTGCCATACTTAGTACATTCTTGTGCTAATCCCATTCTTCTTTACTTTTTACACAAAGTGTAGGTATTGGAATGCTTAAAGAAGGTCTATGATTGGGGAGCTTGATAGGTGATTTCCCAAGCTCAAGGAAAGGAATCCTTAAGTTCAAGGATGTCCTACTAATGTCCTTATTGTAAAGTCTATTTAGTAATGTATAGCTTTGTATTATGTCTTAAGGGTTTTATCCTTAATGTACTCTAAAGTTGTTGAGTCTAAGATGGCAAAAGGGACTTAGAGTCTAAATATGTATTATGACTTATGTTTTATATATATACGATGTGATGTTTCTAGCATATGATGTGCTACGAAAAGTTTTAAATTTTCCGCTAAATTTACTATGTCAATGCAATGAATGATATGAGAGGCTTGTCTTAGACCTCCGAGAGGTCGACAACGCCGGTTACAGTCCAAGATTGTACCCTATCTTCTAGGGTATGCTTTTGGGTTGTGACAAACTTGGTATCAGAGCATGAGGTTTATGAAGCGGTTTTAGGTTCTAAAAAGTCTCATATTGCCACGTCTAGTAGAGTCTCGTATCATTGGTGGTGAGTCACGACACATTAAATGGTACGAGAGGCTATAGGACGATAGAGTTTCCCTTCTTCATCAATCTCATATCGTGCCATAGAACTTAATTCTATAAGATCTCCCTCTTATGTTTTCTTGTCCGAAGGTATTTTAGATATGATTGCTTGGATGAGAGTTCTCTATGCTTGAGGGAGAAAAGGTGAGTTCGGTTATGAGTAATGGTGCCTTCTTTCATCCTTTGTTGGGTTCTGTTATGACTGGTAATGAGCATGGGGTGTTGACTAAGTTTTTGAAGCTAAAGCCTCATGTATTTCTTATTTCTAAGAATAAGGATGCTTATGAGTTTATCTTAGACTTCTATGAGAGGCTTCATATGTTGAAAATTGTCCATGAACATGGGGTTGAGTTTGTGACTTTTCAACTTCAAGGTGAGGCTAAACAATGGTGGAGAGCTTATAAGGGATGTAGATATGTAGATCTTCAACATTACCCCCACTCACTTGGACTAAATTTCATGCTCTGTTTTTAGAGAAATATGTTCCTAGGACTTTGAGAGATCACAAGAAGAATGAGTTTATGGATTTGGAGCAAGGTGGTATGTATGTGTCTTCTTATGAGGCCAAGTTCCATGCGTTGTCTTGATATGCTACTCAATTGGTGACTACTGAGGATAAGAGGATCCATTTATTTATTAGGGGACTAAATTCTGAGTTGTAGGTATTATATGTTCATAGGACCTCTGTTGGAAGGATATTTAATGAGTGACTGAATTGTTATAGAAAGTGGAGGGGGTGAGGCGAGTTGGTCAAGCTAAGGCATTGGCTTAAAGGGACAAGAACACGGGTAACTTTCAAGATTCTTATTCCAAACGGTCCGGAAGGCCAATGCTTGGAGCAAAGACAACTCAGTACGCTATGACCGCCTCTACAGGTAATTAATTACTTGGGAACTCCATCTTATAATTTGATTTAGGATAGCGAGGGATTCACTCCTTCGACGGGAGGCATACCATATTTTGATCGTACTTTCTACAATTATGGAGAATCAGGGCATATGAGGAGAGATTGTCCCTGCCCATGTGTGCTGGATTCCATGCAGCAATAAATTAGAGTAGTGGTACCCAAAAGAAATGGTAATAATGGTAGAGGACGTCCACAAGTGGGCGAGAAGGTAATCAGCGAGGCCGTGGAGGTAGAGGAAATTGTAACGCAGGCAGGGGTAAAGCGTAACCTAGCAGGGAAGTAACTTTTCAAATGATAGATCTCAGTGAATTGCCTTTCCAGGTAAGAATAACAAAGATGCGTCTTAGGTAGTGATCACACGTACTATTCTTGTCTGCGACCGGATGATTAATGTGTTATTTGATCTGGGTTCCACTTATTTCATATGTATCCATGCGATTTGCCTTAGAATTTGATATGATTTGTGATATACTTGATGCCCCCATATATGTTTCTGCCCCAATTGGATAGTTGGTCATAATCACCCATGTCTATCGTGCTTGTCCTATTATGTTCAAGGGTTTTCAGACTTGGGCTGATTTGGTGATTTTGGAAATGACTGACTTTGATTAATCTTTGACATGACTTGGTTTTCCCCCTATTATGTTGTGCTTAATTGTAACACTAAGTGTGTAACTCTAGAAATTATGGGAAGGGAAAAGTTAGAGTGGGAAGGGGTGTACAAGCGTAAGCAAGCTAAGATCATATCCTCCATTCGGGCTAATAAACAAGTAGAGTAGCTTATTTGGATCATATTAGGGATGTTGAGGTTGATACTCCATCTATTGAGTCTATCCCTGTGGTGTCAGAATTTAGAGTAGTGTTTCCTAATGACTTGCCTAGTATGCCTCGGGGGATAAGGATATAAACTTTTGCATTAACTTAGAACCTGACACTCGTCCCATTTCTATCCTTCCATATCAGATGGCTCTAGCAGAATTAAGAGAGCTTAATACTCAAATCCAAGAACTTCTTGATAAAGGATTCATTCGCTCTAGTGCTTCCCCATGGGGTGCTCTAGTTTTTTTGTAAGAAAAATGATGGTAGTGTGAGGATGTGTGTAGATCACCGACAATTGAATAGGGTTACTATTCAAAACAAGTATCCTTTGTCTCGAATATATGATCTTTTTGACAAATTGCAAGGTGCATCCGTTTTCTCTAAGATCGATCTAAGGTCTGGCTACCATCAGTTGAAAATTAGGTGTGAGTATGTGCCCAAGACGCCATTTAGTACACACCATGGACACTATGAGTTTCTACTCATGTCATTCAGTTTAACTAATGCGCATGTAGCTGTAATATTTGGGAACTTGAAATAACTAAGAATAAGCTAAGAAATCGAGAATAATCATTTTTGGAAATAAATAGGGAAATCTGGAAAATTTCTTAAGTGTAAAAAAATAAATTTTTGGTCATTTTCAGACGATCATAACTCCCACCTCAGGAGATGTTAGGGTGACTTCTTTATATGGTTGGAAATACCTTGGGAAGATCTTTCGGACGGCATCAAGTTTGCGCATTTTGATGTCGTATGACGGAGATATGCCTTTCGGAAGTTGGGCTATTGGGCAGAGAAAAGTCAAATTCGGATTTTAGTAAGGGTAAAGTAGTCACCCTAGTATTTACTAATTCATTTAAAGGGTTTATTAGGGGTAAAACCAATTCCTAATACAGTTTTAGAAAAGTTGAGAACGCTTAGGGCTTGGGAGAAAAGAGAAGAGAAGAGGAAGATTAAGAATTCTTCAAGAAAGCTAAGGTTTTGTTAGTGTAATTCGGCAGGGGTGATCCTAAGTGATGTACCTATTATTCCTAGTTAATCCCAACACTCTAAAGTACATCTAAACATAATTAAATCATCCATAAGCATGAGATCATGATCCTTGAATCCATAATCCAATTCAAGGGAAGTTAAGATCAAAGTCAAAGAGTTAAGAATCAAGTCTAAAAGTTAAAAAGTAAATCAAAGTAAGTTCCTAAAGCATTCAAGAATCTTAAACAAACATTTTAACTTTGTTTTAAGGTTCCATCAATGAGTTGAGAAAAGAGTAAAAGAGTTGAGTCAAATTCTCAAAAGTTATAAGGGAACTAAGTATTCCCTAAGAGTTAAGTTTCAAGTTAAGTAAAGAGTAACAAGTTGAGTTCACTTCGCAAGAGTTATAAGGGAACTAAGTAGTCCCTAAGAGTTTAAACAAAATGTTTTCAAACTTTTGAGAAAGAAAGGAAGCTAGACTTCCACAATGCCTATGGCTAGTTTAAGTAAAAGAAAAAGGAAACTATGATTTCCAAGAAAGCTTTTTGAAGCTAAGTTTGAGGAATTATCTCAAACTAGAGAAGAATTTGTTTTAAAACATATGAGCTAAGTGTTTGGGAGTAGTATTGAGCACCGATATAGTGACACGAGTTCATATTAACTCAAGTCTCTATAAATCATGTAGCCAACATGGAGAGATAAATGATCACACTTTTTAGATGATTTCCTTAGTGCTTTTAGCATAGACTAGTGGATCGACTTAGTAGTTCAGGTTCTATACCGATGAAAAGGTATAGATAGGTCCTCTTGCAACGTGAGGTAATACGTTGTACCATCACTTAGGCTCATAGTGATGGTTATCAGCCAGAGAATCTCCTACAGAAATTATATTAATTTCGTATATAAGTAAAGTTGAGTTTATTATGTTTTATCTTTAATGAACTAAGTATTTACAATGTTTCATAAGTTTTTCTTATTTTTCATATGTATTTACTACTTTATATTGAGTTAGGAATTCTTGAGTTGAGCAGAGCCAAGGTAAGTTCATCCTTACTCCTTTTCAAGCTTAGTAGTTGTCTTTTAGCATTCCAACTCACATATTCGTACATCCAATTGTCACGAATGCGATCTAGACCCCTGACGAGACCGGCGTCGTTGACCTCTCAGAGGTCGCAAACAAGCCTACTTACGTCATACTTATTTTACATAGGTTAATTTTAGCAGAAAATTTGAAACTTTTTGTTCTTTAAACATGCTTACCAATCATCCTTAAAGTTTTACAATCGTTCATCATCAACCATCTAACATTAAAGAGATAAACAATTGAAAGAAATAGTTCATAAGTCTTAATTGTATAATTGCCAAAATGGCCCAAATACAAAGTCTGAATAAAGAGCAGGAAAGAAACGCTAGTGGAACATACTCCACTAGCTCAACTCTAAAGCTACGCTAGATTATAAAACAGTAGTATCCTCGAACGCATGAGGACCTACCAAACTCCGGATGAATACTGACGTCCGGATAGCTGTAACAATGATCCTTCAACTCTATTGACCACCTGTGCCTGCACCTAAAATAGTATAGATGTATAGGGGTTAGTACACACTTGTACTAAGTATAGGTATATGCAAGCACACACCACGGACATGCATGAGAAAGAATAGTTCTTTCCTAACAACATGATTTTTGGGAGTCAAGTCAGTGGACTTGCCAATTTGAGATTAGGAAGGTCATGCCATGAGAGTAACATGCATCATATTAAATATCACATTGCACACAACACATATCATCTTCACATAGTACATATCATAGCACATAATACATAACACATAGCTTCGTTCATATCATTCATTCATATGCCATGAGACCTTGGAATCATGGACTTAACATTAAGACTCTCTAAAATGAGGGCTCAACATATGGGACCTCAACTAGGGAGTCTTCGTTAACAAACACAGAGTCTGCTTCATTCATTCATACGTACTTCATTGCATTTCATTCATAGGCCAGTGTGAACACCAGCTATACCTAGGGTGTAGTTTAAGACTTTCATCGGGTTTGCTGTGCAATGATCAGGAATAACCTAATGTCATTACCTGAGTCTAGCTCACCTCTTGATTATCCTATCCTAACACCTTCGGTATCATTCAATTATTTATGTGCTTCATTTGAGACTGGCCTCATTCATTCATTGGGAACTTTAACTTTAACCGACATATATCATGTGAGCATCATGAAATCCAATGTCTCCCCCACACCGAAAAGAGGTGGAATCACCGGCCAAAGTGACCCAATCACACGCTAGCGTACATGGGAATTTAACCCCGCCAGATCCCTATATTGGCAGTATAGGTTCGAAGACTAGGAGATATAAGGAGACCCATACCCGGCAAGCCAGACAGTCTCATCTCATGAGAGTTATGTGAACCTCCGTCCATCCCGAAAGAAGGCATCACCGCTCATAGCTAGTCTATCGGTGCTCAGTATAAAGTTCCATTTCATTCATCTCATACGTCATGGAAGCTGGCTTCTAGTATGAATACATTATAGCTCATTAGATGATTTCTCATCTCATAGTTAGTATTGAGTGTGTTAAGCTCAATACTCTCATTAGAGTGTCCATAGAGACTGGTCTCTTCATTATCTTACACTCTCATAGGTGAGTACGTTTTGGTAACGTTTACTTAGACTCATTTGAGATTGCTCTCATCATTTACATTAGCCTCACATCATGTTGTCACCATATTCTTCATCATTAGCATCTTTACTTTTCCTAGTTACTCACCTCTTATTACGTGAATGTTCATTTCATCGTATGCCAATGCACTCAGCTTTTTAGTGAATCTTACCCTCACACTTAAACCTTCTAGGGTTCGTCATTTGATCACATACATCTTACGTTCACTTACTTTTGAACGTATGTTAGACTTATGTGTCTATACATACAAGCCATGGGCTTCATTTATAATTCTTAAGTGATTCTTACTTTCCTAAAATCTGGTAGTACAAGACTTATGTATCTTGTATATATATGCCAAGATCTTAATTCTTTTGATCTAAGTAGATGGCATTATTTTTTTGATAATTTACTCACGTATGACTTATGCATCAATGCGGAATTTTGGGCAAGGAAACCCAAATCTTGAATCACTTGGATATCATTCGTATTTTTCATAAATTTTATTTTCTAATATTCATAACATTAGACTTTAAATTAAATCTCAACATTTATATTAAAGGATAAATTTTCTATTTTAATTTCCCTCTTAATTAATCAAAGGGTTGAGGGTTCAAGCCCCCACAACCTCTTTAATTTTTAATTTAATTAAATTCACTAAAAATGGGGAGGTTGTGGGTTCGACCCCCCACAACCCCCTTTATTATTTTTTTGTTAAATTTCGCTGAAGGGGGACTGTGAGGTGGTGGGTTCGAACCCCCACAGCCCCCTTTATTTTATTTTTTTAATTTCGCTGAAGGGGGAGCTGGTCGCGAGTTCGATTCCCCCAGCCCCCCTCTTATTTTTTTTTCTTATTTTTTCTCTTCGCGCGCACTGGGAGGTCGTGGGTTCGAATCCCACACCTCCACTTTAATTTTTCTTTTCTTTTCTTTTCCTTTTCGCGAACTTCAGTGACCAAACGGTCACGAGTTTGATTCCCCGCCCCCTCCCTTATTTTTTTCTTTCCTTTTTGCGAACTCCAGTGACCAAACGGTCACGGGTTCGATTCCCCCCCCCCCCCCCCCCCTATATTTTTCTTTCCCTTTCGCGAATACGGGGCTGGGCCGCGAGTTCGATTCCCCCAGCCCCGCTTTTGTTTTCTTTTTCCTCGCGACCACTGTGAATAAGAAGGAGGTCACAGGTTCGAAACCTGATGGCCTCACTTCTTTAAAAGTGTGCAATTTCCAGATTTTTGGAAATGTTTCTCTTTATTTTCCATCCGTTTTGAGTCACATGTTTCATGAGCTTACTTAGTTAAAAGAGTGTTATTCCACCCAACATTTTCATTATCATACACACCACATTGCACACACGTTACATACATAAAATACATCAAATACACCCATGAAAAATCGACCCAAAACAGTGGCTAAAGCCACTGCGACGATTCACACACACACATATTTTTTTCTTGCACTTCGAATATCGTTTCGTAATTTCCCTCACATAAAACATGTTCGCATTTAATATAAACACGTAAATTATGCCTAAATCTAACAGCACAACATACCCATCCTATGAAATCGTTTGGGAGCTAAGGACAAGGACATATGAAGGGGAACAACCTTAGTTTCAAGAGTTTAAGAAACGTTCGAAAGAAAGTACTCTTGGAGAAAGAATTCCATGAGAGAAACCCATACCTTTGGACGTTATTCAAGCGTGAAGCTGCTGCCCGGAAACTCCTCCAAACCACGATCAATTCACTTCAAATTACCCCCTACTCGATGAACCTCTCTTAGCCTTGACGTTTTGATTACTTTGTCTTTTACTTAAAAAAATTCTTGTGAGTTCTTCAAGTGTGAAGAACTCTTGATGTATTTTCTGATTTTTGTTGTTATTTTGGAAGAACCAACGTGAAAGAGATTGAGAACGTGAGAGAGTTGAGAAACGTGAGGGAGAGAGTTGGTTTAGGATTAGGAGACTAAATTTAAGACTTTGTCAAAAGTTAGGATTTTAATTAACTAAAAATAAATAAATAAAATATGATTTTTTTCCTTATTAATCAGATTAATAATTATCAATTAATTAAATTAGTTTATCAACCTTAAATATTGACACCCAAAGTCTTGATCCTATTCATTTTTTTTTTTGGGTTGTTACATTACCCCCCCCCCCCCCCTTAGGAACATTCGTCCCCAATTGACACTACCACTTCACATCGTAATTCCAGTCAGATCATAATAAAATCACTATACATAGTCAAACAATAGCAACAAAATACGGAGAGATAAGGAAACATAGGTTTAGGAGTAGGTAGTCTAACCTCAAGAGCTGAAAAGGTGAGGGTAGCGGGCTCTCATGTCAGCCTCAGCCTCCCACGTAGCACCCTCAACAAGATGATTTCTCCACAATACTTTCACTGTGGCAATTTCCTTATTCCTCAGCCGCTTGACCTGCCTGTGTAAGATCTCAACAGGTACCTCCTCATAAGACAAGTCCTCACCAACCCCCAAACCTTCAACAGGTAAGATTGATGCTGGATCACCTAAGCACTTCTTCAACATAGAGACATGAAAGACCGGATGAACAGAAGCTAGCTCTGCAGGCAATACTAACTCATAGGCCACCTCACCCACACGCTGTAGGATCTCATATGACCCAACATACCTCGGACTCAGCTTCCCTTTTCTACCAAATCTCATTACCCCTTTCATAGGCGATAATTCTAAGTAAACCTGGTCACCAACATTAAACTCTAAGGGCCGTTTTATGTTATCAGCATATGACTTATGTCGACTGTAAGCAGTAGTCAACCTGTCCCTAATAACTCTGACCTTCTCTAAGGCCTCATGAATGATCTCCGGACCTAAAATGGATGACTCTCCAACCTCGAACCACCCAATCGGGGATCTACACCTTCTACCATACAGTGCCTCGAACGGTGCCATCCCAATGCTGGAGTGATAGCTATTATTATACGAAAGCTCTATTAAAGGCAGATGGTCATTCTAATTACCTCTGAAATCGATCACACACGCTCTCAACATATCCTCCAATGTCTGTATGGTACGCTCTGCTTGTCCATCTGTCTGAGGGTGAAAGGCAGTGCTAAGCTTCACCTGCGTGCCCAAGCTCTTCTGGAAAGATCTCCAGAAATGAGAAGTAAACTGAGCTCCTCTGTCTGAATAATAGACAAGGGAATCCCATGCCATCTCACAATCTCATCGATGTAGAGTCTCGCATAATCCTCAGCTCTGTAAGTAGACTTCACAGGAATAAAGTGGGCAGACTTAGTCAATCTGTCCACAATAACCTATATGGAGTCATGCTGCCTCCTAGTCCTTGGAAGCCCAACCACGAAGTCCATATTAATGGCCTTCCATTTCCAAGTCGGAACCTCAATAATCTGAGTCAGACCACCAGGCTTAAGATGCTCTGCCTTAACCTGCTGACAATTAGGACACTTGACCACGTATTCTGCAATGTCCCTCTTCATGTCATCCCACCAATAAATCTGCTTAAGATCATGATACATCTTGGTGGAACCTGGATGTATGGAATATCTGGAACCATGGGCCTCTGCAACGATCCTGGTCCGCAAATCATCTACATCTGGCACACACAACCTGTCTTGATACCTAAGTATGCCATCACCTCCCAAAGCGAAAGACTCATTCACCTTCATCAGCACTGAGTCCTTCAGCTCCATCAACACAGGATCTAGATGCTGACCCTGCTTGACTTCAACTACCAAGGATGATTCAGAACTAGGATGAACTGAAACATCCCCACTAGTGGAGTCAACCAAACGCACACCCAGTCTAGCCAGTCTGTGTACATCTTTCACCAACTCCTTCTTCTCATCCTCAACGTGGGCTATACTTCCCATGCTCATCCTGCTCAAAGCATCGGCTACAACATTAGCCTTACCTGGATGGTAGTGCACATTCATGTCATAATCCTTCAACAGCTCCAACCATCTCCGTTGACATAGATTCAACTCCCTCTGTGTGAACACATACTGGAGACTCTTATGATCTGTGAACACATCCACATGCACTCCATACAAATAATGCCTCCACAGCTTCAGTGCAAACACCACAGCTGCCAACTCCAGGTCATGAGTGGGATAATTCTTCTCATGAACCTTGAACTGTCTGGACGCATAGGCTATCACCTTACCAACCTGCATAAGAACACAACCCAAACCAACCCTAGATGCATCACAATAAACAGTGTAATTCTCACCACACTTAGGCAAAGTAAGCACCGAGGCTGAAGTGAGTCTGTCCTTGAGCTCCTGAAAACTCTTCTCACAAGTCTCCGTCCATTCAAACTTGGCTTTCTTCTTAGTCAAAGCTGTCAATGGGGCAGCAATGGAAGTAAAGCCCTCCACAAACCTGCGGTAGTAACCAGCCAATCCCAAAAAGCTACGGATGTCAGTGGGAGTAAGAGGCTTTGTCCAGTTCTTCACAGCCTCAGTCTTCCTGGGATCCACCTCCACGCCCTGATTGGACACAACATGACCCAGGAAGGTCACTGATCTCAGCCAGAATTCACATTTGCTGAATTTGGCATACAACTGATGCTGTATAAGTACCTGCAAGGTTAGTCTCAAATGTTGTTCATGCTCTTCCTTGGTATTAGAGTAGATGAGAATCTCATCAATGAATACTATAACGAAAGAGTCAAGGTATTCATGGAAGACCCTGTTCATGAGATCCATAAATGCAGCAGGTGCATTCGTGAGACCAAATGACATGACTAGAAACTCATAGTGACTATAGCGGGTACGAAAGGATGTCTTTGGGATATCTCCATCCCTAACCCTAAGCGATGATACCCTGAACGAAGATCAATTTTAGAGAAGAAACTAGAACCTTGGAGCTGATCGAACAAATCATCTATTATGGGGAGTGGATACTTATTCTTTATAGTGACTTTGTTGAGCTGCCGATAATCGATACACATTCTAAGCGTCCCATCTTTCTTCTTTACAAATAACACTGGAGAGCCCCAAGGGGATATGCTCGGCTGAATGAAACCCTTGTCAGTGAGATCTTTTAACTGCAGCTTCAACTCTTTGAGTTCAGCTGGAGCCATTCTGTAAGGAGGAATTGAGATTGGTTTAGTATCGGGTTCTAAATCGATACCAAAGTCAATCTCTCGAAGGGGAGGTACTCCAGGCAAATCATCAGGAAACACATCTAAGAACTTCTTCACTACAGGTACTAAGTCTATGGAAGAAATGTCATGATCTAAATCATTAACACTCACAAGATGACACAATAACCCATTGGACATCATTTTATTGGCCTTAAGGTTAGAAATCAAGGGGTTAGGACGACTCGAATTGTACCCCTCCCAGACTAACTCTTCTTCATTAGGAAAGCGAAATCTCACCACTCTACTATGACAGTCCAAGCAAGCATAACAACTGTGAAGCCAATCCATGCCAAGAATAACATCAAAATCATGCATGGGTAACTCAACCAAGTTTGCACACATAGTTTTACCACTCATAACTAATGGGCAATCCTTCTATACTCTATCAGTTCTTACATTCTCTCCTAAAGGTGTACTAACCACTATAGGATTATGCAGAACTTCAGGCAATATCTTAAAAGTAAGAGCAAGCAGAGGAGTTACAAAGGAAAGTGTAGACCCTGGATCAAGTAAAGCATAAACAAAAGTTGAGAACACTTGCAGCATACCTGTGACAACATCAGCGGACTTCTCCTGCTCCTCCCTGCCCTTCAGGGCATAGAACCTGTTCCTCTTAGGAGGCTCGGCTGCTGCTGCACCCTGTGGATTAGGCCTAGACTGAGCATTACCTCCAGCCTGACCTCTGTTCTGTGGACAGTCTTTGACCATGTTTCCACTCTTACCACAACCGAAGCAGGCATTAGTGCCCTGTCTGCACTCTCCAGTGTGAGCTCGGCCACACTTAGCACAATTTCTCTTAGGACGCTGCATCTCACCTCCATTGCCCTTCTTGGGCTCAGGTCTGCCTTCTGTAGTTGTAGCACTCCTCTGAGGATTAATATTCCCAGAACTCTGTTGCCCCTTTTTGAACCTTGGCTGCTCACGGACGCCAAAGTTGTTCCTGTGGCCTCCATGACTGGGTCCTGCCTGATCTTGAGGACTAGGCCTCCTAGCATCACGAATACCTCTCTTTCTGCGGCTGTCCTCTACCTGCTGAACATGCACCATCAACCTGGAAAGATCCATATTATCATGGAGCATCGCGGATCGACACTCCTCCTCCAGGTCCCTATTAATTCCTGTGAGGAACCTGCTCATCTCATCCCTGTTGTTAGAAACCAGGAAAGTAGCATACCTGGATGATTTCAACAAAGTTCAGTATTCTCCTCATCCTTGCTATTAAATACTAGGGAAAATAACATACCTTGACAGCTTAACAAACTTCAGGGAATACTCCCTAACTGTCATAGAGCCTTTTTAAGGTTGATGAATTACTCAACCTTAGCCTCCCTCATCTCCCTGGGGAAGAATCTCTCCAGAAATGCTGTCTTGAACAGCTCCCATGTGACTGACACTCCACCTAAGACACGACTATCTTGCCATATCTTGCACCAAGTCTGTGCAACATCCTTGAGCTGATAGGAAGCCAACTCAGCCTTCTCAATATCAGTGGCCCCCATAGCCACCAGGATCTTATGCACCTCATCCACAAACTCCTGGGGATCCTCTGCAGTCCTAGACCCTGTGAAAATAGGAGGATTCATCCTCGTGAAATCCCTCAGCCTGTCAGCCATGCTACGAACCGGTGGGTTCTCCCTCTGAACATTCTACCGGTTGACCTGGACAGTCATGGCCTGGGCCTGCATAGTAATGGCCTATGCCATCTGGGCCAGAGATGCCCTCACCTCAGCATCAGTTAACCCAGCTGGATTAACTGGCACAACCACTCCTACAGCTGTAGCCTGGGGTGGAACTCGGTTGCCCCCAGCAGCTGCTCTTCCTCTCCTTTGACCAATAGCCCTACTAGGGTCCATTCTCTGAAAACAACAAAGATTGATGTTAGATACTCTCATATCACCAAGAAATCAGACATTCAGAAAAGCACGATAAGATCAGAAGAAGGGAAATTTTCCTACGCATCATGCAGTCTCTAATTCAGGATAGTGGTGCACTTCACTACCATGACTTAGAAACTACTCAATGTGGTTGATGTGAACTTATTATTTTCGTAATTTAACCTAGGGCTCTGATACCAACTTTGTCATGACTTCGATCTAGACCCCAGACGAGATCGGCGTCGTTGACCTCTCAGAGGTCGCAAACAAGCCTACTTACATCATACTTATTTTACATAGGTTAATTTTAGCGGAAAATTTGAAACTTTTTGTTCTTTAAACATGCTTACCAATCATCCTTAAAGTTTTACAATCGTTCATCATCAACCATCTAACATTAAAGAGATAACCAATTGAAAGAAATAGTTCATAAGTCTTAATTGTATAATTGACAAAATGGGCCAAATACAAAGTCTGAATAAAGAGCAGGAAAGAAATGCTAGTGGAACATACTCCACTAGCTCAACTCTAAAGCTACGCTAGAATATAAAACAGTAGTATCCTCGAACGCATGAGGACCTACCAAACTCCGGATGAATACTGACGTCCGGATAGCTGCAACAATGATCCTGCAACTCTATTGACCACCTGTGCCTGCACCTAAAAATAGTATAGATGTATAGGGGGTAGTACACACTTGTACTAAGTATGGGTATATGCAAGCACACACCACAGACATGCATGAGAAAGAATAGTTCTTTCCTAACAACATGATTTTTGGGAGTCAAATCAGTGGACTTGCCAATTTGAGATTAGGAAGGTCATGCCATGAGAGTAACATGCATCATATTAAATATCGCATTGCACACAACACATATCATCTTCACATAGCACGTATCATAGCACATAACACATAACACATAGCTTCGTTCATATCATTCATTCATATGCCATGAGACCTTGGAATCATGGACTTAACATTAAGACTTTCCAAAATGAGGGCTCAAAATATGGGACCTCAACTAGGGAGTCTTCGTTAACAAACACAAAGTCTGCTTCATTCATTCATACGTACTTCATTGCATTTCATTCATAGGCCAGTGTGAACACCAGCTATACCTAGGGTGTAGTTTAAGACTTTCATCGGGTTTGCTGTGCAATGATCAGGAATAACCTAATGTCATTACCTGAGTCTAGCTCACCTCTTGATTATCCTATCCTAACACCTTCGGTATCATTCAATTATTTATGTGCTTCATTTGAGGCTGGCCTCATTCATTCATTGGGAACTTTAACTTTAACCGACATAGATCATGTGAGCATCATGAAATCCAGTGTCTCCCCCACACCAAAAAGAGGTGGAATCACCGGCCAAAGTGATCCAATCACATGCTAGCGTACATGGGAATTTAACCCCGCCAGATCCCTATATTGGCAGTATAGGTTCGAAGACTAGGAGATATAAGGAGACCCATACCCGGCAAGCCGGACAGTCTCATCTCATGAGAGTTATGTGAACCTCCTCCCTTCCCGAAACAAGGCATCACTGCTCATAGCTAGTCTATCGGTGCTCAGTATAAAGTTCCATTTCATTCATCTCATACGTCATGGAAGCTGGCTTCTAGTATGAAGACATTATAGCTCATTAGATGATTTCTCATCTCATAGTTAGTATTGAGTGTGTTAAGCTCAATACTCTCATTAGAGTGTCCATAGAGACTGGTCTCTTCATTATCTTACACTCTCATAGGTGAGTACGTTTTGGTAACGTTTACTTAGACTCATTTGAGATTGATCTCATCATTTACATTAGCCTCACATCATGTTGTCACCATATTCTTCATCATTAGCATCTTTACTTTTCATAGTTACTCACCTCTTATTACGTGAATGTTCATTTCATCGTATGCCAATGCACTCAGCTTTTTAGTGTATCTTACCCTCACACTTAACCCTTCTAGGGTTCGTCATTTCATAACATACATCTTACGTTCAATTACTTTTGAACGTATGTTAGACTTATGTGTCTATACATACAAGCCATGGGCTTCATTTATAATTCGTTAAGTGATTCTTACTTTCCTAAAATCTGGTAGTACAAGACTTATGTATCTTGTATATATATGCCAAGATCTTAATTCTTTTGATCTAAGTAGATGGCAATATTCTTTTGATAATTTACTCACGTATGACTTATGCATCAATGCGGAATTTTGGGCAAGGAAATCCAAATCTTGAATCACTTGGATATCATTCGTATTTTTCATAAATTTTATTTTCTAATATTCATAACATTAGACTTTAAATTAAATCTCAACATTTATATTGAAGGATAAATTTTCTATTTTTATTTCCCTCTTAATTAATCAAAGGGTTGAGGGTTCAAGCACCCACAACCTCTTTAATTATTAATTTAATTAAATTCACTAAAAATGGGGAGGTTATGGGTTCGAACCCCCACAACCCCCTTTATTTTTTTTGTTAAATTTCGCTGAAGGGGGACTGTGAGGTGGTGGGTTCGAACACCCACAACCCCCTTTATTTTTTTTTAATTTCGCTGAAGGGGGAGCTGGTCGCGAGTTCGATTCCCCCAGCCCCCCTCTTATATTTTTTCTTATTTTTTTTCTCTTCGCGCGCACTTGGAGGTCGTGGGTTCGAATCCCACGCCTCCACTTTAATTTTTATTTTCTTTTCTTTTCCTTTCGCGAACTTCAGTGACCAAACAGTCACTAGTTCGATTCCCCGCCCCCTCCCGTATTTGTTTCTTTCCTTTTCGCGAACTCCAGTGACCAAACGGTCACGAGTTCGATTCCCCGCCCCCTCCCTTATTTTTTTCTTTCTCTTTCGCGAATACGGGGCTGGGTCGCGAGTTCGATTCCCCCAGCCCCCCTTTGTTATCTTTTTTCTCGCGACCATTGTGAATAAGAAGGAGGTCACAGGTTCGAAACCTGATGGCCTCACTTCTTTAAAAGTGTGCAATTTCCAGATTTCTGGAAATTTTTCTCTTTATTTTCCATCCGTTTTGAGTCACATGTTTCATGAGTTTACTTAGTTAAAAGAGTGTTATTCCACCCAACATTTTCATTATCATACACACCACATTGCACACACATTACATACATAAAATACATCAAATACACCCATGAAAAATCGACCCAAAACAGTGGCTAAAGCCACTGCCACGATGCACACACACATTTTTTTTCTTGCACTTCGAATATCGTTTCGTAATTTCCCTCATATAAAACATGTTCGCATTTAATATAAACACGTAAATTATGCCTAAATCTAACAGCACAACATACCCATCCTATGAAATCGTTTGGGAGCTAAGGACAAGGACATACGAAGGGGAACAACCTTAGTTTCAAGAGTTTAAGAAACGTTCGAAAGAAAGTACTCTTGGAGAAAGAATTCCATGAGAGAAACCCATACCTTTGGACGTTATTCAAGCGTGAAGCTGCTGCCCAGAAACTCCTCCAAACCACGATCAATTCACTTCAAATTACCCCCTCCTCGATGAACCTCTCTTAGCCTTGACGTTTTGATTACTTTGTCTTTTACTTAAAAAAATTCTTGTGAGTTCTTCAAGTGTGAAGAACTCTTGATGTATTTTCTGATTTTTGTTATTATTTTGGAAGAACCAACGTGAAAGAGATTGAGAACGTGAGAGAGTTGACAAACGTGAGGTAGAGAGTTGGTTTAGGATTAGGAGACTAAATTTAAGACTTAGTCAAAAGTTAGGATTTTAATTAACTAAAAATAAATAAATAAAATATGATTTTTTTCCCTTATTAATTAGATTAATAATTATCAATTAATTAAATTAATTTATCAACCTTAAATCTTGACACCCTAAGTCTTGATCCTATATTTTTTTTTTTGGGTTGTTACACCAATGCACTGATTCTAGTTGTCCTGCAACTTCTTATGATGTAGACGCAGGTAACTAGGATCAGTACACAATGCTTCGTTGATCCAGCCTGAGCTCCAGAGTCAGTGCTAAGCCTCCTTGCATTCTAGAGTATCCTTTTATTGATCTCTAGTTAGTTTAATAGAATGTTGTGGGATTTGTCCCAACATTCATCTCAGTCACTTTAGAGACTTCATCGACAGATAATTAGTAGTTCAGTTGTGTCTCTTTATTTCAGAATATCTATCGGATACTTAAGTGTTGATTTGGCCAAGACAGTATTTAAAGTTATTTTATGAGAACTTTTCCAATTCTACAATTGAGTTAAGTTGAGTCTTCCGCTGAGTTAAGTAAGCCAGACCAAGGGTTCGCTCGAGGCCAACAATGGTCACCGAGTGCCAGTCCCGCCCAGGGTGTAGGCTCGGGGCGTGACAAACTTGGTATCAGAAATAGAGTTCAAGAGTCCTGGGGAGTCTACGAAGTTGTGTCTGTAGAGTCTTAGTCATCGATGTGAAGCGCGCTACATCTATGATTAGGAGGCTACAACATTTAGGAATTCTTCACTTCTTTCATACTCATTTCGCGCGTTAGAGTTTATCTCTAAAAGTCTCTCTTTAATTTGTGCGTTCACGTGTTTCAGATAACAATGCCTCTACGGAAAGCAGCAAGAGGTTGTACGACTAGGAGAAATGTAGAAGCTCAGGAACAAACGTTACCCAATGTTCCTGAAGTGCAACCTCAAGGGGAGATTACTAATTATGAGTTCCGTGAGGCTATACGGATGTTGAGTCAAAATATGACTAAACAAGTCTGGCAACAAAGAAGATCTATACAAGAAGGAGCTGACACTTCGAGGATTCGGGAATTCTTGAGGATGAATCCCCCAAGCTTCACTGGTTCGAGCACTACCAAGGATCCGTAAAACTTGGTGGAAGAGTTGAAGAAGGTTTTCGATGTGATGTATGTGGTTGGAATTAAGAGAGTTGAGTTAGATGCATTTCAACTAAAGAGTGTGGATAGGACCTGGTTTGATCAATGGAAGGATGGTAGAGCGGAGGATGCACCACATCCAAGTTGGGCTTGCTTTTAAGAAGCCTTCATGGGGCATTTCTTTCCACGAGAACTAAAGGAAGCAAAGGTACGCGAGTTCTTTAACCTGAAACAGGACTCCGTAAATGTTCATGAGTGTAGGTTAAAGTTCACCCAACTGTATCTCTATGCTCCGGAGATTGTTAAGAATATAAGAAGCAGAATGGGTTTGTTTGTTGCAAGTTTGGATCGTGCTTCAAGCAAAGAAGGTGGGGCTGCAATGTTGATTGACGACATGGAAATGTTCAGGCTAATGATCTATATGCAGCAAGTTGAAGAGGAAAAGCCGAGGGACAAAGAAGAATATAGAAATAAGAAGGCCAAGACCGAGAATGAGTCTGGGCAACAGAAAGATGGTTCGACTTGGCCAAAATTTCAAAAACAAAAAGGGCATGCACCATCATCTACTAGTGCACCTGCGCCATGAAACAGAGGTGAGTATAATGGCCAGAATTAGCAAAACCACAAGGCTAGACCAGCCCACTCCCAAGGTAGTGTGACACAAGGTGGTAGTCGGGCTCCTCCTTGTGGTAGGTTTGGTAGAAACCTCGCTGGTAAGTGTCGTGATGTCCAGTAGGGTTGCTTCAAGTGGGGTCAAGAGGGACACTACATGAAAGATTGTCCTAAGAGTAAACAAGGAGGTGGAAATCCTACAATAGAGCCCAATATTCATCAGTTGCTCCACCAGACAGGGGTGCACCTAGAGGATCCACTTCTGGTACTGGCGGAGGGGCAAATAATCTCTATGCAATAAGTAGCAGCCATGAGCAAGAGAACTCTCCAGATGTTGTCACGGGTATGATCAAAGTCTTTACTTTTGATGTTAATGATTTGATAGACCCAGGAGCAAGTATATCTTTTGTAACTCCTTATATTGCAAATCAATTTGAAATTCTTCCTGAAGAACTTAGTGAACCCTTCTGTGTGTCTACACTTATTGGGGAGTCTATTCTAGCGGAAAAGTCTATCGTGATTGTCCTGTTTCCATTAATTACAAGAACACCATGGATGATCTAGTTGAGTTATACATGGTAGATTTTGATGTCATTTAAGGTATGGACTGGCTTCATTCCTGTTATGCGTCAAAAGATTTTAAAACTCGACTTGTCGAGTTCCAGATTCCTAATGAGCTAGTCATAGAGTGGACTAGTTTTTCAACTGTGCCTAAGGGTCGTTTCATTTCGTACCTAAAGGCGAGAAAGTTAGTCTCAAAGTGGTGTATCTATCACTTAGTCTGAGTTAATGACTCAAGTGCTAAGATACCTTCCCTTCAGTCAGTTCCTATAGTGAATGAGTTTCCAGAAGTTTTTTCTGATGATCTACCTAGAGTCACTCCCGAAAAAGAGATAGACTTCGTCATGGACATCATTCAAGATACTCCTCCTATCTCAATTCCGTTATACAGAACGGCACCATCAAAGTTAAATGAGCTGAAAGAACAACTGAAGAATTTGTTAGACAAAGGCTTCATTTGACCAAGTGTCTCACCTTGGGGCGCTCCTGTCTTATTTGTGAGAAAGGAAGATGGTTCCCTTAGGATGTGTATAGATTACCGCCAATTGAATAAGGTGACCAACAAGAATAAATATCCTCTTCCAAGGATAGATGATCTTTTCGACCAACTTCAAGGTGCTTTTTGCTTCTCAAAAATTGATCTCATATCACGATACCATCAGTTGAAATTTAGGGATGTGGTATTCCAAAGACAACTTTTAGAACTAGATATGGACATTATGAATTTTTTGTTATGTCCTTTGGTTTGACAAATGCACCTACAACGTTCATGGATCTTATGAACAGAGTATTCAAACCTTATTTAGATCTGTTTGTCGTTGTCTTCATTGATGATATACTGGTTTATTCAAGGAGTGAAGAAGATTGTGCTAGTAACCTTAGGATAGTTCTTAAGACTTTGATAGATAAAGAGCTATATGCCAAGTTCTCCAAGTGTGAGTTTTAACTTAATTCTTTGGCATTCTTGGGTCACATTATCTCTGGTGATGGGATTAGAGTTGACACCCAGAAGATAGAAGCAGTTCAGAGTTGGCCTAAACCCACATCTCCAACAGACATAAGAAGTTTCTTAGATTTGGCTGGCTATTATAGGAGATTTGTTGAAGGGTTTTCATCTATCTCGTCTCCTTTGACCAAGCTAACTCAGAAGACAGTCAAGTTTTAATTGTATGAAGCTTGTGAGAAAAGCTTTCAGGAGTTGAAAAAGAGGCTGAGTACCGCTCTGATTTTGACCATACCAGAGGGTACTCAAGGTTTTATGGTGTAGTGTGATGCATCAAGAGTTGGCTTCGGTTGTGTGTTAATGCAAAATGACATGGTTATCGTTTATGCCTCCAGACAGTTGAAGGTTGATGAGAAGAACTATCCAACTCATGACTTGCAATTGGCTGTAGTAGTTTTTGCTTTGAAGATATGGCGTCACTACTTTTATGATGTTCATGTTGATATATTCACTTATCAGAAGAACCTCCAATAGGTGTTCACTCATAAGGAGCTGAATCTCAGATAGAGAAGGTTGTTAGAATTACTCAAGGATTATTACATGAGTATTATTTAGCACCAAGGTAAGGCAAATGTGGTTGGTGATGCCTTAAGCTGGTCGTCCATGGGTAGTACTGCCCATGTTGGGGAACAAAAAAGGGAGTTAGCTAAAAATGTGCACAGACTTGCACGCCTGGAGTCATAGTTATAGGTTCCACAGAAGGAGGAATAGTGGTGACCACTGGGGTTGAGTCATCATTAGTGTCAGAGTTAAAATAAACTCTTTTCTAAAAAACTGCTCATACATTGATGACATACTCGATTGTTATACTAATCACGCTTTATAAACTCTTTTCTAAAAAATTATCTTTACTTTCTCAAAACTCATTTTAAGAACTCAACTATTGGCTTTAAAAAGCTTTTAAAAATTTACAACTCAAATCAAAGGGTTCGTGTGGAATTATGGACAGGAACGAGTCAACTCAAGAATGTCAATAATACCTCTCATCTCAAGACTGCTCGACTCATAGGGTTCATGCGGAATTATAGGCATGAACCCCTCAACTCAAGGGATTCATGGGAACATGTAGTGTCCCATGATTAGAAATATAATCTCAAAAGGGTTAGAAACTCAATACTCAAGACTTATCACTTGAAGATACTACTCCTCTCAAAGATACTCAACTTATGGAGTCGATGCAGAATTTATGGGCATGAAAGATTCGACTCGGGTGTAAATAATAATATGAAACTCATGTATACGACTCTTCTCATTCTTATACGTACTTCATCAAAATTCATTTTAAAACTAAATAATTAGGAATAAAATTTTTAAAAGAACTGTGAGCTCAAGAACTCAAATTTTAACTTACATCAAGAATACTCAAATCTAGGGATAGAATTCTAGATTTCTCTTTTACTTATCTGAAACTAGATGTAGGGCGTGAGGATGAACTAGTTCAACACTATTATAGTCTTACGTACCTGGAAGAACAAGCTTCTTGAAGAATCTTGAAGCAGAACATGACTAAAAGCCTTGAAACCCTAGCTTGAAGGTAAACAATCAAGAAAACCTTTCTTGAAATTCTTGAATTGTTTTCTTGAAATCTCTTGAAGAAGAATCTTAAAAAAGATTGAAAAATTCTTGAATGGAGTCTTATACTTTTATTTTTCCTTAGGGTTTGGATAGAATAGAATGTGGATTAAATGATGAAAATATGATTGTTTTGAGACTTTTATTAGTCAGGAAATTGATGGACTTGGAAAGTAGATTCAAATACCTTTAACTAGGATACGTTATATCTCACATAACACTTTATATCTAAGAGATATGATCGTTTGAAGTTGACCTAAATAGAATTTTACATCAAAACTTAATCGATAAGGAAACTTCAAGAGCACTTATCAATAATCATCAAGAACTTGAATCCTTAAATTTCAAGAACTAAATTACGTTGAATAAATCATGACTGGAGTGTGGGTGAATGAACCCAACACAATGGAAGCTTACATACCTCTTAGGGATCAAATCCATGGCGAAAATCCGCAATAAAACTCAAGAACCTCAATGAACGCCTTGATCCTTTCCTCTTTTATCCTCTTGAATCTTCACTTTAAAACCCTAAACACTTTTGGGGATGAATGAAACTAATTCTAATCAGTTTAGAATTCTAAAATCTTACTAAAAATTCATATATCCAATTACTAAATACCCCTCATATTTTCGGGTAACTTTCCTTAATTGGACATCTAAAACCTTACTAAAAATGCTTAAATCCGATTACTAAATACCCCTCATATTTTGGGGTAACTTTCCTAAATTGGCCAGCGCGACTTCAAAAGGACATATATCACTCAACCGACCTCAAAACATAGCAAAATCGTCGGCGTTGATAATATAATTCGAAGATATTTAATTGAATATCTTATGGAACACCTAAATCATCATGTACTAAGAGTTAGGGGCGTTTCAAAAACTCATAACTTAAGCATAACTTGCAAAATTATATTTTGCCATTTCCAATTCAGTTCTTTTTGGATCTCAAGGTGCTACATATAGTGACCTTCAAACTAAAGAAATTTTTAATTCCTGGATAAAATCTCACTTACTACGAAGAGTGGTTAGAGTCTTATTTCGAAATTTTTTTTTGGGTGTTACAAGCATAGTGTAACATAAGTACCAAAATAAGGTACTCAGTAGACATCAAAAGGTCAAGGCAAATATGAAAATAAAGCACACAAGCATATCAAAATAAAATCTAAGTACTACTACACTAAATAGAATTGGATTCCCATAATCCCAAGATGTACACTCGTGCGCGAGTTTAGTAAAATCCGAGCAGACCCCCATAAGCCTAACAGGTACAAAGAATAACTAAGTCAATAAGAAAGAATAATAACGCTATAAGAATCCATAAGCATTAGCTAGGTTCCAAACCAAAGTAACCAAGAACCACTAAACTCCCAACCCAGCCAGGAAGAGTGATAATCAACCCAACTAGCCAACTTCCAGCCCGCTAGCAAAAGTAAAAATCAACCCAGGTAGCCCAATCATACAGTCCACTCCTAGGAGCGTAAATCACCCAGCTAGAAAGAGTGACTCGGGGGTGTGTCAACTCCGTAGAGGATCTTAGATATCTAGGTTACCCACTCGGGGGCGTGTCAACTCCGTAGAGGATCTTAGATATCTAGGTTACCCAACTAGTCTACTCCTGGGGTGTCAGCTCTCTAGCTAGAAAGAGTGTCCAAGGGCATATTGAGTCCAAAGAGAATCTCATGTATGTTCCTAGAAACCATGGATCGACGTCCACTCTCAATGATATCACAAAAGGCTCCAAGATGGAAGCATCCAATACCAAGAAGGTACATAACCTCTTATAACACCTTAGAGTTGTAAAAGCAGGGAGAGAAAACAGAAGGGCTAACAAGTAGCGCAATAGCTTAAACAAAGGCTCGTCATATCAGACCCAAGTCTTATATTCCAGCCGACAAGGACCTCGTCCATCCATACTACATTAGAGACATAAAAAAATCACAAGGAATATAAGCCTAAGGCAACACTAGTATATCCTAGAATAATCCCACAACATGGTGATAATGCTCAAATATCCTCTTTAAAACCAATTAAAAGGAACAATGGTTGGGGCCAATAAAACCCCAACGACGAAATAGGGTTGAATCCCATAAAAATGGTATATCGCATAGAATTCTTATCAGGAAATTCAGATTGTAAAATTGTTCATTTGGAATAGTAAGAATAGTTGGATGGATGATTCCACCAATTGAATAAAAATATTTGGTTATCAATTGTCACAGTTGAACTAAAATTTTCAAGAATTCAAGAGTTAACAAGCAATCTAGAGGTGCGGGGATGAGAAATAGATGTCACATATCGATAATTGTGCTACTCTATAGTGATGAACATTCATGAATAGGCTATGTCATCTTCAATGACTCTAATCATCTTTCGATCTTAAAGCACCTCTGCATAGAATCTTAATTTTGTCTCATATAAATGACAATATAAACAATCTAATATGTTGCTTTTTTCTCTCTAATGATCCATAAATAGGGAAAATAGATCCAACCCACTACCTCTATTTTCAAGCAAGTTAAAGATATCTAACCTAAATTTCTAGTATTGGACTAGTTAATCACTCTATTCATTCACTTTCGAGCATAGACCAGAGATCATAAGTAGGAATTAAGTTAGCAACCTTAACCTATAAATTAACCCCATGCTAATTAGCCCAAATTCATGTATGAATATCAACAATACGAAGCATAACACAATATGCACTATATTAAATCAACACCCAATCCCCATAATTTCACCCCTATATCTTAGAATTGACCTCATGCTAATTAACTCAAATTCATGTATGAATATCCAATCCCATAATTGCACCCCAAGGTCTTTGGTTGACCTCATGGTAATTAGCCTAAATTCATGTATGAACATCAGCAATACGAAGCATAACACAATGCATACTACATTAAATAAACACCCAACCCCATAGTTCCACCCCTTGATCTTGGGGTTTTAGCAATGAAATAAGTAATGGGTAACATGAAATTAAGAAATTACAAGTAAACCAATTCTGAAATCAACTCCAATTTATCAAATTCAAGAGCAAAGTTGAAAAACTCCAAAAGCTAGAAAGTGTTCTTCACAAAGGTCAAGTGTTTTCTGAAAACTCAAAATATTTCTTACTCTTCCTAATTTTCAGAACTATCTCATTTCACTCTCCTTCGAGCTATTTATAGTTTTCTAAAATTTATCTCAAATCTCAATGCGCGTTTTATTTGGCGACATTAGTTGGGCTACCCGAGCTCGTTTGGTCAATATTCTCTTGTTTTTCAGCTCACTTTTTTATGATTTACGTGTTATGTGTTTGAACCTCAATCGGCAAACTCGTTTGAGTCTCTCTTTTACATTTACTGAGTCATTGATTACCACCTTGATTAGCCTCTCATACATTCATTTTTTCTCTTTGTGTTGTCATTTTTGGCGCGTCTAGCAAGGTCAACTTTGTTCTTAGGCGCATCGCCTTCTTTATTGGATTTAGACAACCTTTTTCAATAGGAACAACTGTTGTGCACTATCATTTTGTGTGAGGTCATGCTCACTAGGAATTCTTCTTTCTCGTTTGGCAATCAACAATGTATAGTTTGCAATTCTTTTGCATTTTTGGCCATTTTTAAAAATACCAATCCTTGCCTTATAAGTTTTCCTTCAAAGCTACAAATAAGAAACATATCATCAAAATTGGACAAATTTAGTTATTGAGTACACTCATTAATAAGCTAAATAGACCTCAAATGAGGCAAATCTACAACTAGTCAATACTCCCAACTTAAACTTTTACTTGTCCTCAAGTAAATCAAGAATACAATTAGCTCAATAAGGGTGTCTGCAATGCAACAGTATTGAATGAGAGATAACATGGAAGTTTTATAACAACATGCTTTACTCAAGCATGATCAAAAAGCTTCAAATGATGACTAGCCCATCTCAACACAAGCTCAAGCTCATTTTATCTTCTTATCTAATGTAAGACAATGTTTCAATAAATGTATTCAAGTGCCCTCACATAATGAATGATTTCATGCTCTCACAAAGAAAATCAACATAGATATAAGGAATCAAAACAGCTCTCACTCGCTCAAAAGAGAAACACATGCAAGCTTTGTCCTATATAGGTTTGCCCATATTTTCAATCATCACACAACCTAGTTCATGTAAGAACCTAGGGGCTTTTAGGCTTGTAACAGGGTTGGTATGATCAATTTGGATCTATGACTTTATCTTTACAAAGCATTGTTGCAATCATTTTCTCCTCTTCTCAAGTTATATTCATTATTTTTTATTTGAGAACAGAAACCTTGACTTTTCACTCAATTTATTTGGAATCCCCTGTATTTCATCACGTTTGTTTTTCATTTCCATTTTTCAAGATGCTTTCTCACAAATATATATATATATATATATATATATATATATATATATATATATATATATATCCCTTATTTAGAAGTGGGACTTGGGTTGGGACTAACACAGCTTTAAAAATTGATACTGAAAGCATTTCAACTTGTACTATAATATGACATAAAATTTTTGTACCTTTAGCATTAGGTGTTTGTACCTTTTTACAACTATGCATTCATTTCTTTATCCTTTCCCATGTAACACGTGTAATTGCACCGTCTTTTCATCAAAGCACGTGTATCATTGAACAAAATAAGCACACATCTCACTACCATCCTTCAAAGATCGAAATTGGGTCTCACTTTTCCGAAGCTTCAAATTTCAAAGGTATATGGCTTCTCCTATTCTCTTCTATCGAATTTCTTCACTCTCTTTACTACACTTTAATTTTGATCTTTTTACAAAGAATATGCATTCTCTATTTCCTATTGCCTTTGATGATAAATGGATTTATTTATTTAGATATTTTGAATTTGATAATTGAATTTCATATTGAGTTTAGAAAATCCGGCAAAGTAGACAAGCTGAGTTTGGTCTCAAAGGGATTTCTTTCCACAACCTGGAATAAAATATGTACTTTTTCTGATACCTCATCTCATTGCATGTTATAATGATGCTGTCTTTTGGTTCCATTTGAAAGTCTACGGGCAGCAAAATCTTTGCTGGGTAGGAAATACCGACATTATATATTTTAATTCTTGATTGTTTTTGGTTTTTGTACCAATTTTTGCTTAATTTAGGATTTATATCACATAGGTTAGACAACATCATAGAAATAACCTATCTGCGTCTCGAGGGTAAAATTACTAACATGGGTTGTGGTGACGGGTGGGACCTTAACCAGAAGTTTTGGGTTCTCGCCCTGGGTATAGAGAAAATTTTGTTGGGAGCGCCACCCCCCGAATGGACCCTGAAGTGCGCGATTTGGATTTAATCGGAGCTCCAATGCGGGCTCCGGACACCGGGTGGGAAACTGAAAAAAAGGTAAGGGTAAAATCAATATGTTATAGTTGTAGACTTTATTATATCATTCATAGTCTATGATTGCGGTTCTTTGAATAGTCTTGTAATCTTGTGTTCTCCTTAAAGTTTTCACCTTCACCAAATTCTCGACATTTTTCTTATTTAATGGCCTTCTTTTTGTTATGATTTCAGGTTATATACTTTGCGTGGCTGGAGTAGTATGGTTAGATTCTTCTGCATAGACTTTTAGAAATCAATAAGTCACACAATTATTACTATGATAGACTAAGGCGATACATTAGATACAGAATTAGGGGCGTTGTGACTTTAAGAACAAGATTAAAATTATTTTGATGAATGGTGGTTAGACTATACATGAATATAGCTGGTTTATACCTATTTTACTCATATTCTATATTGTTCTTTCTTCTGATAATGGTTGAATGCTTAATCTCCATTTTTTTTATCTAAGGGTGATATTTATATCTGGGATAAGTCTTTTGTTGAATTGAAGTCAAATGTTTCTCATCAAAATATGTGAATCTTTGGGAGACTTGATTGAAGGATTTTTTTGCTTGATTTCTTCCCGGATATGAGGAATTGTTCTCTGTCATTGGTGAATTATGTTCTAAAATTTTGATAAAAAAAAAGTACCTCATTATAGATGGCTTAACTAACTCTAAAGATTTACAACTACTAAATTTCATTTGCAGTGAAATGACCTTCCACGAGCAGGAGAAACAAAGAGGTCTACAGAATACATCTCTTATTAATCATAGACCACTTGCACCTGCTATTTCATGGGACCAAAGAGCTTTAGGTGAACCACTTTTATACAGTGATATTTTACGACTTCTCGAGTCCGCTATAGAGCAGTTTGCTCCACCTAGTATATATATATATATATATATATATATATATATATATATATATATATGTATGTATGTATATGTATGCATGTATGTATATGTATGCATGTATGTATATGTATGTACTTTTTGTAACAAACTCCAAAGTTGAGTCTCATTTCATCTTTTTTGGCTCTTCACTTGGCTTTAATTCCTCCTTCTTTTCCACACCACCAACTTATGGTTTTGGCTTAAGTTCGTTATCCAAATAGAACTGTCACGCCCTGAGCCTACACCCTGTATGTGGCCGACACTCGAGAACCATTGATGGCCCCCAAGCAAACCCTTAGTATGGTAGACTACTTAGCGGAAGATTTATTCAAGTAAAATGAAGACTCCAAATACCAAAATTAACTCATAATGTCTCAAAACAACTTAACTCAATGAATGTTTCAAAATACTTAAATAAACATATAGGTAATCAACTCAAAGTCTCAAAACATCAACAAGGGAAAAGTTTCATTTTTCACAGTTTAAATGAAACTTTCAGCAACTAACATAGTTGTATCATATTTTAGCAATTGCTATGAAAGGTTTAGAAAGTAACTTACTTGTTATGGAATATTCAATTAACATCACAATGTAATATAGCTTGTATTATTCAATTAGACTAACTGTTATTTGTAGTTGTGATTATATGAAAAACGCATGGACCCGATACCTTGTGCAAATGCACACTCAACTGCCCGGTTGGAAAAAGTACAATTGGTTGGTGCAGAGTCTCCAACTGTAGCAGAAAGGGTAGAAACCTCAGCTAATGGCATGGCCTCAAAAGTTGTGATCACTATTATTTATAATGCTTATGTCCAATAGTCATAACCTTAGTTTTTACAACTTGAAAATTCTCAAGAACTCTAGCAAAGACTAATATTCAAGTGAAGAATCATCGTGAAGACCAACAAGGACCTGATTGAGCTGCAAGCGTAGTTATCGAAGGATTATTTCTTCTATAAGTACATTGTAATTTTGTTCCAAAATCTATAAAGGATTCAAATATTGTTTTTGGTAAAAAAGTCTAAATCAGTTATGTCTAACTAATTTAGAGGGTAGCATTGTGTGCTGCTTAGTTAAAGTCTAAGTCATCCGGAGTGTGGTGGTTTAGTTGGAAACCTGTGTGTTGCTTAGTTGAAGTCTAAGTTGTCTAGTGTGATAGATTAATGTGCAGAGTGACATATACTTAGGCTCTTCAAGTAATGGAGTTACTACTTGGTCGTGAGATTAATAATTTTTTCTCACATTGGTTGTAATCGTGGTTCACTTTTCCTTAAAGAAGATTAGTGAAAAAGTTCAAAAATCCTATGTGATAGGTTGTGGTTTTACTCCCTTGAGCAAGGAGGTTTCCACGTAAACTACTTGTGTTATGTTATTATCATTATTTACTCTTTCTTATCATTCTTGTTATGTCCAGGGACCTGGTCCGTTGACTTATAGTGCACACACGCATTTTATCGATTGGTACTAAAGCAAATTCTCTCTAGCTGGTTAACAGCAAGAGAGATACTCTAGTAAAATAATGGTTGGTACATTGAACTTAGAATAAGGACAATCATCAACATCACCACCCCATTTCAATGGCCAGTTCTATAATTGGTGGAAAACAGGGATTCACGACTATCTAAGGGCTCAAGAGAACGAGTTATGGGACATAGTTTTGGATGGACTCTTCATTCCAACGGCTAAAGTGAAGGATGGTAAAATAACAAAAGTCGTTCCAAAGACCCTGCAACAATACAACCAAGTGGACAAAAAAATATCGAGAAAAGCTATAAGGCTAAAAAAATTGTTAGCGTGTGGCATATGTGCTAAAGAATACAATAGTATATCTACGTGTGAATCGGAAAAATAAATCAGGGACTGTCTGAGGACTGCTCATGAGGGTACAAAGTAGGTGAAGGAATAGAAGGTGTACATGCTGACCACCCAATATGAAAACTTCACAATGAAGGAAGGGGAAACTATTTATGATATGCATACAAAACTTTCCTCCATAACTAATGAGCTACGAAGCCTGGGAGAACCCATCAGCACCAGTAAGCAAGGTAGGAAGGTTCTTCGAATTCTTCCTCAGTTATGGGCGAGCAAAGTGGATGCTATCATTGAAGCTAAGGATCTGAAGATTTTGACAATGGATGCTCTCATTGGAAATCTTAAAACTCATGAAATGAACAGAAATCACGACATCTCAAAGAAGGAAGCTAAGAAATACAAGTCTCTAGTTCTCAGTATCACACCTAGTAAAGTTTCTAGGAATGATGATGACATGACATATCTAACCAAGATATTTTAGAAAATTCTGAGGAAGCATGGCGGGTTCATAAAACAAGGGAATCCTCCTGAGGCTGCAACCACTCGTGATCTGTGTCACAAGTGCAGAAAGGTAGCGCACTTCATAAGAGACACCCGATGCTTAAAGCTGAAAACAAACAGTATGAAAGCACTGGAGGTGATAAAGATAAGACAAGGGACTTGGTACTTGAGAAAAATGCTAGAAAAGTGGCAGTTGACTACATCGTGAAGAACGTTCTTATTGTATGGGGGGATTCTTCAAGTGAGATAGGATAATCAGAATGTCCTGAGGATGCATCCATGTTGGTTGTTCAAGATGATGCTAACATATTTGATAAGTTGTTTGCCCTCATGACAAAATAAGATGATGAGGACTATGAAGAAAAGTTAATCCTCCTCGACCTTAAACAAAACATGAATACTTATTTTGTTAGAAGGTTGAGAAATCTGGCAAATGTTTTTATCGACTTTGTCATAGAGTTAACTACAGAAAAAGACTCTATGACACTAGCCTTGATTGTCTTAGTGAAGAACGAATAGTCATAACTGTGCACATGTCAGTTATTGAGGAACAAGTAATAGTTCTAAAAGCGAAAACCTAGAACTTAAGGAACAATTGAGTCCATTGATTGAGAAATCTGGTAAAAGAAAAGGGGAGGCTACTAGCTTGCAAGAAGAACTAGAAGCCAGTCTAAATAGAGATGAGACCAGACTTACTCTAGACTTGGAAAGAAATTATCAAATGCAGAAGGACCTGGTCCGTCTTAAAGAAGAACTTCAAACTTCTCTAAAATGGACCAACTCCACCAAGATGCTTTCCAACATCACCAGTCAAAGCGACTACAAAATAAAGGGATTAGGTAGGTTTAACTTTAATCCTCCTTACAATCCTCACAGTAAATATATTTTTGTGTCAGATAATTTATTGTGTCTTTATTATGTTCGAAATGTCCATCTGAGAAGGGATTATCTTGGCTAGAAGGCTTAACAAGAAAATATTCAGTCTATTCTAGATAGAAAATAGCTAAAAGGAGGGGACCTGCTCCCGTTTGTAAGACCTCTAACATGAAACGAACCAACCTGCCTCATTGGGCAAGAAACACTCTTATTTCACCCTTATCGGCTTACTGGAACTCAAATTGAAGTGGGTTCCCAAGTCAAATAAGTGATCTTTGTTATAGGGGAGTGAAAGAAGTAGCAGTCTGTCAGTGTTGGTTCATGACAGTGGTTTTTCGAAGCACATTACTAGAAACACCAAAACCTTCCTTTCACTCAAGGAAATTCAAGGTGGATATGTCTCTTTTGGTGATGGAAAGAAGGGTTACATTCTGGGAGTTGGTAGAGTTAAGAAATTTCTTGAAGATTTCATTGAAAATGTGTACTATGTGAGTGCGTTAAAATACAGACTTCTTAGTGTTTCCCAGATATGTGATAAGGGAAATGAAGTCAAGTTTTCATCAGGCAATTCTACTTTTCTCTTCCTTTTGGGCATTCTGTGATGAGGTATGCAGATGCAGAAAGAGATTGTTGTTGTCAAAAATGGGATATTTGAAAGAGGGTAATTTATTCATCATGTTGATTGGAAAATGAGTGCACTTAGGGATCCAAGTTACACGCCTCTACAAAAATTTGTCAGAGTACTATGCCACCAAAGAAATGTATAAAATTTCCAGGTGGGCATTGTATTAACTAGGAAAAGGAAGTACAAATCGGGAAAACAAGAGGCCTACATGTTGAAGAAGCACTTGTTCTATCATCGGGTGGCAATAGAATATGGATGTCCACTGAAAAAGACTATCTCTTCAAGAGTTGTGTCAACCAATTTCATGTTGACCGTGACTAAAAGAAATCTAATCAAGCTAGTACTCAAATTTTAAATCATTTTCCGGAGAAGAGTAACATACAATATTCTTTAGAATAAGTAGGATATGTGAAACATTGCAATGAAGGCCACCATGAGTAGACCATATAGGCCCACTAGGTTTATCCTGTCGATCCTAAAGACTGTTACACTTTCTCTACTCAGGAAAATAATTTGAAATCTGAGCTCTAGACTTGCTAAAATTCCACTGAGTCACGATTGACATGGATTTGGTTGAAACTGTTACAACAAAAATACTCAAGAAACTGATTTGAAAAAATAAAATAGAGTGAACTTATGAAATTCCTTGTGTATATTAATCTGCAGAAAGCCTGAATTTATACAAAGAAAAAACATAAACATTAAAACTAAAATAAGAACATGTGCCACTAACTACCATAAAAGAGGCCACTAACAGCCATAATGGGGCCAATAATGGGGCCACTAACTTCAGAAAGTTGAGCAACTAAAGTTGACTAAGTCTAGCTAGAAAATAGAATGCACTAAACTGAAATAAGTAAAAACAGTAAAAATAATAATAAGCTGAAAAAATGCCAATTGTCTAACACTCCTCCTTGGCATTTTTGTGGCAAACACCAATTCTTTGCCTCAGATCTTCAAACCTTTCCTTTGGCAATGACTTGGTGAAAATGTCAGCTAGCTGGTTCTCAGATGAACAATGAACAAGCAACACTTCATTAGATTGTTGGACTTCTCTAATAAAATGAAACTTGATCTTGATATGTTTAGTTCGACCATGAAACACTGGATTTTTTGAGATTGAAACTGCTGAACTGTTGTCACACATGATCTTGGTAGCTTCTGTTTGTTCATGGCCTAAGTCCTTCATCATCTTCCTTAGCCAGATAACTTGATTCACAGCAGATGCAGCAGCTATGTACTCAGCTTCTGCTGTTGATTGAGCTGTAGTTTCTTGTTTTCTAGAGCTCCAACTAAAACAACTTGTCCCCAAACAGAAAAGATATCCAGAGGTGCTTCTGGAATCATCAACTCCACCACCCCAATCACTATCAGAGTACCCGATCAGGTTCATAGTTACTTCGGCAGATGTTGGGAAAAAATTCCAAACTTGCTGGTTCCTTTAATATACCTTAACACTCTTTTAGCCGCTGTGAGGTGTGTGTCTCTAGGCGAATGCATGAACCTAGAGAGCAAACTAACAACAAATAGAATGTCAGGCCTGCTTGCGGTTAGATATAGAAGACTGCCAATTAAGCTTCTATACATACTATCATCCACTTTTTCGGAATCCTCATCCTTGCCAAGCTTCACACCAGTAGATATTGGAGTACTCACAGGTTTGCAGTCTTGCATTTTGAACCTGTTCAGAATATCCGAAATGTATTTATGCTGGCATATGAAAATTCCATCACTGGACTGCAACACTTCCATGCCGAGAAATTACTTCATGACTCCAAGATCAGTCATTTCAAAGATTTTCTCTATTTCATCCTTGAACCTTTGGATTAGTTCAATTTTGCTTCCTGTCACAAGCATGTCATCCACATAAATTGAGACAATTAAGGACTCACCTGAAGCATTGACTTTCACATACAAAGTAGCTTCACTTTGACTTCTACTAAAGCCAAGTTGGATGAGATGATTGTCCATCCTCTCATACCATGCCCTTGGGGCTTGTTTTAGGCCATACAAGGCCTTTGTTAAGAGATAAACTTGATCCTCTTTTCCAGGAGTTGAGAAACCATCAGGTTGCTCTACATAGATCTTTTCAGCAAGCAAACCATTCAAGAAAGCCGATTTGACATCAAGTTGATGAATCTGTCAGGAACTATGAGATGCAAATGTAAGAATAAGCTTGATTGTGTCATACCTTGCTACAGGAGCAAATGTTTCCTGGTAATCCACACCATATTGTTGTGCGTATCCCTTCACCACCAATCTAGCCTTATGTTTGCAAATTGTTCCATCAGGATTGAGTTTTGTCTTAAAAATCCATTTTACACCAATTACCTTGCAATTTCTAGGTCTGTCAACAAGCTGCCAGGTTCCATTCTTCTCGATCATGTCTAGTTCTTCTTGCATAGCTCTCCTCCATGCCTGAGAGTCTTGTGCTTCAGCATAGCTTGTTGGTTTAGAGCTAACCAAGTTACACCGCTGATAGACATCTTTTAAGGATCGAATTCCCCTCACTGGTACATCATCCACTAGTTCATCTTCTGAAAGTTGAGGCTTCTCTATTGAAAATGAATCAGAATAAGAGGTCTTCTGAGTTTTCCAATCCCAACCAGCTGCTTCATCAAACTTCACTTCTCGGTTGAGAATTAATTTATCTGATTTCAAACAGAAAATCCTGTAACCTTTGGATGAACTATAGCCCATAAATATGCCTTTATGAGCCTTGTTGTCCAGCTTACTCCTTTTTGTTTCTGGAACTCGATAATAACATATACACCCAAAGATTCTGAGATGGTGTACTGATGGTTTGTTCCCACACCAAGCTTCTTATGGAGTCATGTCCTGCAAGGCCTTAGTAGGCAATCTGTTCAGCAAATATACAGAGGTATTGACTGCCTCAGCCCAAAACTAATTTGGGATCTTTCTTTCGAGCAAAAGACATCTGGCCATCTCCATTACTGTCCTGTTCTTCCTTTCAGACACTCCATTTTGTTGTGAAGTGTATGGTAATGTCAATTGGCGTTCAATACCTGTGCTATTACAAAACTCCACAAATTGAGAAGAAGTATATTCTCCTCCATTGTCAGACCTTAAAGCCTTAATACTAAGATTACATTGATTTTCTACTAAAGCTTTAAATTGTTTAAAACATCAAAGACTTCACTCTTCAGTCTTATGAAATAAACCCAACACATTCTGGTGTAGTCATCAATAAAGAGAAGAAAGTATCTATTACCACTCAGCGAATCTGTTTTCATTGGGCCGCAAACATCTATATGAATGAGCTGAAGTTTCTGGTTAGCTCTCCGTACTTGATTTGTTTGAAATGGCAATTTTGTTTGCTTTCCCTGTTGGCAAGTTTCACAAACTTGAGCATTAGAAAGAAATTCAGGCATATTTTCCACTAGCTCCTTTTTTTTCATCTCGGCGATGCTTCTCAGATTGAAGTGACCAAACCTTTTGTGCCATAGGTTTGTACATGTTTGTGATGTAATAGTGTAAGCCTGCTCAGTTATTTTCTCCCAATCAACTAAAAACATTCTGTTGCTCATCTTAACATAAAATAACTCTACTCCAGAAGGGTCAGAAACAACACATTCACGATTCTTAAAATGCAGAGAATAATTATGTTCAAGCATTTGTCCAACACTCAACAAATTTTGACTCAAATCAGGTGTGTACAAAACATCAGAAATAGTTTGATACCTGATATTGTTGAGATAGACACTGTACCTCTGCCTTTGACTTCTACTGCCTCACCATTTCCCACTTTTACTTTAGATTTGTAAGTATCATCAAGGAATTTGAACAGTTCAACATCATTGCACAAGTGATGTGTGCAACCACTGTCAAGAAGCCATGAATCAGAGGATTCACTGATTGAAAAGTATGAAACTGCAAAGAGTTGCTCTTCATGTGCATCAGCAGCTTCTGCTACTTGTGCTTGCAAAGCACCAGAGGCCTTTGCTCTTGATTTGGTGACATTGGATACGTGTCCCGTCTGCTTACAGTTGCCGCATATAGCATCGACTCTCCACCAACAATACTTCTCCAGATGTGTATTTCTTTTACAATGTTTGCAAGGAGGGAACTTCTGCTTCACATCTCCACTATTATTTCCTCCATCATGCTTGCCTTTATTCTTTCGGTGGAGTTGTTGCTTTCCTTTTTACTTTTGTACAGAGAAAGCTCCTTCACTGAACTTTTCCCGTCTCATAGTCCTCTTTTGCTCTTGTGCTTGAAGAGCACTCATTAGTTCACCTAATGAAAGTTTGCTTAGGTCCTTGGATTCTTCAAGAGAGGAAATCTTAGATTCAAACCTCTCAGGAAGAGTCACAAGAACTTTCTCCACAATTCGTTTATCTGTAAATTCTTCACCAAGAAGTCTAATGTTATTAACAATTAAGGAGATTCGATCAGCATACTTACTGATAGTTTCATCCTCTTGCATATTCAAGGACTCAAACTCTCTTTTCAGGTTCAACACTTGTATTTGACGTGTTCTATCGCTGCCTTGATATTCTTCTTTCAACCTATCCCAAGCCTCTTTTGCAGTTTTGCAAGCCATGATTCTGTAAAACACAGAATCTGCCACAGCATTCTGCATAAGCGATTTGGCTTTAGATTTCTTTGCCTTCTCTTCATTGTTGGATTTGATCTGAGCCAAGGTAGGATTTTCTGGTAGAGCAGCAAGTGGTTTATCTTCCGTCACAGTTTCTCAAAGTTTATAGGCTTCCAAAAAAGCTTGCATCTTCACAGACCAGATTTGGTAATTTTCACCAGTGAAAGTGAATGGTGGATTTAAAGGTACGTTGTTTGATGCCATTTGTGTTGTAGGTTAAAACTTTTTTTTTCCTGTAAGATCAACTAGAGGCTCTGATGCCACTGTTAGAACAAAAATACTCAAGAAACTGATTTGATAAAATAAAATAGAGTGAACTTATGAAATTCCTTGTGTATATTAATCAGCAGAAAGTCTGAATTTATACAAAGAGAAAACATAAACATTAAAACTAAAATAAGAACATTTGCCACTAACTACCATAAAAGAGGCCACTAACAGCCATAATGGGGCCAATAATGGGGCCACTAACTTCAGAAAGTTGAGCAACTAAAGTTGACTAAGTCTAGCTAGAAAATATGATGCACTAAACTGAAATAAGTAAAAAACAGTAAAAATAATAATAAGCTGAAAAAGTGTCAATTGTCTAACAGAAACAACACTTGAGAGGACAATAATTATCAATGGATATCAATATTTCTTGATTCCCGATGATAAACAAAAGACTTCTTCCACTGGTAGATATCTCATTTTCCTAGTTCATACCTCCTTTTCCCAATTAGTTCAATGCTCACCTGGATACTTACCATGTTTCTTTGGTTGCACAATACACTGACTAATATTTGCAGAGGCATATAACTTGGATCTTCAGAATGCTCATTTGCTTATACACGTGATGAAGAAATTATCCTCTTTGCCATTTCACATTTTTCACTACACCAATCCATATGTGTTTCTTCACAACAGCCTAACAAACAATATCTAAAAATGAATTTCGAAACAAATTTTTTTTAAAAAACATGAAGAGGACTATGTATGCACAAAAGATACATGTCCTAATATGGTTGGATTCCATAATGAACCCTTGTATTGGATAGGTTATATGGATAGCACGCCAAGTTATGTTCCTTCTTCTCTGTCTCTTTCTTATTCTATTCTTTTCCCGTGTCTCTATTTACATAAATTGTGTAATATCTCTTGTTTAGCTTCTTATACTATACTTGCTTTCCTTTTCTATAATATATGCTTTATTTATCTTTTGAGCTCCGTCGGCCTATGTCTAATGTGTACCTCTTATTTGTAGTCATATTATACACTTCTACCCCCTGCATATCATAATATATATGCCTTGTGTGGAGCAATGTTTGGATTCAGAGAATGTGGTGAACCCCTGAAATTTGGATTTGCTAATCTCCCTCTATTTTAACTAGTACTACTCTTTATTTTGCTTTCACATATGGTTCGGTATATGTTTTATTTGTCCTTGTGCTCCTATTTTGATAAGCAGCTCGACTACCGAATGAAACCATATCTTTTGTCATATATTTTCGTCATTATTCCATCTATTCTATTCTTGTAATGACCCTCACGATAAACTGTATTTTCTTGCATACTTTTATTGCTTTGCCCATACCCATAGCTTCCTTAAAGCTTTGTGTCTTGCTGGATTGAGTGGGATGCTTCCCGAGGTGGTCGAGAGAGTTTTGAGCAAGTTTATCCCTTTGAAAGATTCCAACAAATCATGCATTATTATATTTAAAGAAATGACTACTTTTAGTTAATATAAAGTCCTTATTGAGAGAGTAATCTTAACTAAGACCTAAAACCATTATAGTTAGATATACAGATGACATCAAATCAAAGAAATGCATGGCTAGTTGCAGATATAATGTAACTTCTGATAAAGAAAAAGATTTATAATGTGGTGTAAGTTGAAATGCACGTATAATTCATCAACTTCTATTTCATGAATATATTTAATAAACCACACAAATTCACAACGCTCAATACATAATGAAGGAAGAACATAATATTGGCACTGACCTTTTATATGGAAATGAACAGTTGAACATTGACGAGGTCTCAGGGAAATCCAACTTTACTCACAAATGAAACAACATGATTAACCAAAAGAAAAGCTTTGTCGATGTTTTTTGAGATTTAGAGAGGAGATGTGCATGAAAAATTCAGTGTGAACAAAGGATGAGTAGCAGCCAAATTTTGAAGTGTAAAAGAGTAGCTCAAAAACCTTTGAAAATGAACTTTAAAATAAACTTTCATAATTGAAATAAGTTTTCTTGAATTGTTGAGTAGGACTTTTAATTTGCTATTTTGAAATTAATCAAAGATAAACATTAATGAACAAACATTGGGAAATCTACGGGCATTCTTGACGTGATTCACATAGCCATAGAACTAATATAGAGTGAAAACCTCTAACCATATCTAAAACAAAATTTGTATTTTAGATAGTTAAATCAATTCATTTGAGCTTGTAATGTAGTAATGAGTGTAATATATAATTAGTATATGTAATAGTATAAATATTTTAAAATTTCCTGGATGATTTATATTTATTTAGAAAGTATGAAATAAGAATTAAAATGATGACAATCAATTAAAATGAAAACAAAGTGATAGAAGTGACTTTTAAGGAAAAATGTATTTTATTAGTAACTAGGTAATTTACCGGGTTTTGCGCGTGCATAAATTATCTTTCAAAACTTTTGAACAACCTCTCCAATAATCGCTTTTATAAGAAAATAAAAGTAATTTTTTTTAGGTTTGTAGAACATTTCTAGAGAAATTAAATGATTTTACATTATTACATATCTCAAGAATTGTAAATATATAATTAATGATTGATAATATCTTGATATCTAATTAGTTTTATCTTTTACATAATTTATCATATTATCTGTTTGCTGATATAATTGTCTAGTTAAAATTGAGTGATGTTTTTATGTTGCGATTAAACATCACTTTTTCTATTTTTTTCATATATGAAAAATATAGAATTTTATAATTTTATTGTTAGAATAACTCCTCGTGTTAAAAGATTTATGTCAAAAATTTTCGATAATCTATATTAATTATAAATAAGTTAAGACTGTTAAAATATGTACATTGCAACAACATAAATAATTTTCTTAGAGACAATCTACTTGTCTGAGGTCAAATGTTCACCACTTTTCGTTATTATTAATTTATTATTCTAACGAAAACTTATAGAACGAGAAAAATAAATTTGAAACAACAACAAAATAATATTGTTGACCCTTTTAGAAATTCATTCTTCATTAAACTACGGAAGGCCCTTCCAGATGCTTCATCAATAAAACTTTATGACTTTTTCAAGAATATTTACATATGTTTATTGCATTATGAAAGTAAAAATAGATCAAAATGTTGGATTTTAAACTCCTGTTAAAGAAATATTCTCGAGCATTAAAAAATTAAAAATGAGTCTAACCTAGATAATTAAAACGCTCAACAATGACTTGGAACATGAAAGACAACAAATCTATGTTAATAGATATATCTTTTGTATCTTAAAATATTACTTTTATGTAGAGTGAGTTTTGTTTCATATTCTTTTCAATTAAGCGTGACGAAAATAATCATAACTTACACCAAAAAAATTTAGAAGAGCTGAATGAAAAGGAAAAAAAAGAAAAACATTAAAAGGACGAAAATCTTTATCATAGTAAGATTATATACATAGAAAACAAAAAATAATCAATACAATTTTAAGGAGAGAAAAAAACAGCGAGGAAAAACATACATTCAAGAGTGTAAACCATGAGATATTCAACGATGATAACAAATCTGTCACGACCCAAAATCGAGCCGCGAGTGGAACCCACACTTATCCTACTATGTGAGCGAACCAACCAATCTAAAACCCCAACATATTGAACATAATACAAAGCGGAAGACTTAAAACTCATTAACGAAAACAATTAAATAACTTCTAAAATTTATAACCCATTATCCCCAAAATCTGGAAGTCATCATCACAAGAACATCTATCCTCAAGTTACTAATCTAAAAGTATCTAAGAAGCTAAAATAAATAAAAGGCTAGTCCATGCCGGAAGTTCAAGGCATCAAGACATTGAAGAGAAGATCCAGTCCAAGCTAGAAGCATTAGCTCACCCTGAAATCCGGTGTAGTGAAGACTGGCTAGAATTGCTGCTGAGTTGAAGACGACGGTACGTTTGCTGCATTCCCCAAATAACAAAGAAAGAAACAACAAGTAGGGGGTCAGTACAAAACACAAGTACTGAGTAGGTATCATCGGCCAACTCAAAATAGAAAACAGTAATATTATCAGTTCATATCATAAATCAACTACAATACTACTCCAACATGTTAGCTACCAAGACTATACATATCAAAATAAGTACTACCAGTTCATCATGAGGACTCAAGCCTCAATACCACACTTCATTTTGGGAATTAGTTCATTAATTGAGTATTTTAACCATCTCTCAAAGATTCATTATCTTTCTTCCTCTTGTGTCGGTAACGTTGGAAAACAAAAAAAACTCCCGATCCTACTTACTATGTGTCGGTAAGTGAACCACTCCGATCCCCTAATTCTACGTGGTCGGAACTGACACTCCGGATCCCCTAATTCTACGTGTCAGTTCGTGACACCCGATCCCCTAATACTATGTGTCGGTACGTGACACTCCGATCCCCTAATTCTACGTGTCGGTTCGTGACACCCGATCCCCTAATTTTACGTGTCGGTTCGTGACACCCGATCCCCTAATACTATGTGTCGGTACGTGACACTCCGATCCCCTAATTCTACGTGTCGGTTCGTGATACCCTCGACGGTCCGTCGTGCCCATGACGGTCCGTCATTGGATACGTCGTCTCAGACAGTTTTCCAGAAATAAAATCTGCTGCTCAAAATGACTAAGCAGGTCGTTACAATAGATACCAATTTACCCATCGTTCGTCCTCGAACGATCAAAAGAAGAAAAACAAGGATGAGAGGGAGTACCTGAATCTGCGAATAGATGCGGATATTTTTCTTGCATATCAGCCTCCTTCTCCCAAGTGGCCTCTTCAACTGGTCGATTCTTCCATTGAACTTTGATGGATGCAATCTCCCTTGATCTCAACTTGCGAATTCTCTATCTAAAATAGCAACAGGTTTCCTCCTCAATAAGACAAATTTTCATCAAGGCAGAACCGAATCCCAAACGAAATGATGTAGTTTCCATCCCCATGGTATCTTTTCAACATAGACACATGAAATACCGGATGCACTCCTGACAGCCCTGGAGGCAAGGCTAATTCATAAGCCACCTCCCCTACTCGCTTAAGTACTTCAAATGGTCCAATATACCTTGGACTTAGCTTACCCCTTTTTCCAAACCGCATCACCCCTTTCATGGGTGAAACCTTCGGCAAGACTTGTTCACCCTCCATGAACTCCAAGTCTCTAACCTTTCGATCTGCATATTCCTTTTGCCTACTTTGAGCTACTAAAAGCTTTTCTTGAATAGATTTCACCTTCTCCAATGAATCCCTCAACAGATCAGTACCCCAAGGTCTAACTTCAAATGCGTCAAACCAACCAATGGGAGACCTACATCTCCTCCCATACAATGCTTCAAATGGGGCCATGTCAATACTGGAGTGATAGCTATTATTGTATGAAAACTCCGCTAAGGGTAAGAAGTTATCCCAATGACCACCAAATTCAATCACATATGCGCGAAGCATATCCTCTAACACTTGAATCGTTCGCTCAGACTGACCATCGGTCTGAGGGTGAAATGCAGTACTAAGGTCCAACCTAGTACCTAATTCCGCGTGCAATGTTCTCCAAAACATAGAAGTAAACTGCGTAGCTCTATCTGATATAATGGAGAGTGGAACTCCATGCAATCGAACAATTTCTGAGATGTAGATTTTGGCTAACTTCTCTGCATTGTAGGTCACCTTGACCGGAATGAAGTGAGCAGACTTAGTTAATCTGTCCACAATTACCAAAATAGAGTCAAACTTACCCAATGTCTTTGGAAGACCAACCACGAAGTCCATTGCAATTCTCTCCCACTTCCATTCAGGAATGGGCATTCTCTGAAGTGTTCCTCCGGGCCTCTGGTGTTCATACTTTATTTGCTGGCAATTTGGACATTTGGCAACAAAATCAACATGTCGCGCTTCATTCTACTCCACCAAAAGTGTTGCTTTAGGTCACGGTACATTTGGTTGCACCAGGATGTAATAGAATATCGGAAACTAATGGAGCCTCTGTAAGATGTGTGGATCAAATCATCAACACGAGGCACACATAACCCTTCCCTTTAATCCTCAGACACCTTCCTGCATCAATTATTGCCTCTTTAGACTCCCCTCGGCAACACCAGTTATCCCCGAATTAGGCTTAGTTCTCATCATCAAATGTTTTCCCTTGATCTTGTCAAGAAAAGAAGATCTTGCCTCCACACTGGCCAAAAATCCTCCTTTCTCTAGTATTTCCAGTCTCATAAGGTCGTTAGCCAAATTTTGGACTTCTCTAGCCAATGGGCGTCTAGAAACTTGTAAGTGGGCTAAACTACCCATACTACCTGCTTTTCTACTTAAAGCGTCAGCTACCACATTTGCCTTTCCTGGGTGATACAGAATGGTAATATCATAGTCCTTCAACAGTTCCATCCACCTCCTCTGCCTCAAATTCAAGTCTTTCTGGGTAAAAACATACTGTAGACTACGATGATCTGTGTAGACCTCACACTTGACCCCATATAGATAGTGTCTCCATTGCTTTAATGCAAACACTACCGCAGCCAACTCCAAATCATGGGTCGGATAGTTACGTTCATGCACCTTTAATTGCCTCGAAGCATAAGCAATTACATTCTTCTCTTGCATTAGCACTGCACCCAAACCAGAATAGGATGCATCACAATAAACAATGAAGTTCTTACCCTCTACTGGCAAGGTAAGGATAGGTGCAGTAGTCAGCAAGGTCTTGAGTTTCTGAAAGCTTTCATCACATTCATCCGACCATACAAATGGAACATTCTGCTTAGTCAAGTTCGTCAATTGGGAAGCAATAGAAGAGAATCCCTTGACAAATCGACGGTAGTAGCTGGCTAAACCAACAAAGCTCCTTACTTCTGACACATTAGTAGGTCTTACCCAATTCTTCACTGTTTCAATCTTAGAAGGATCCACCATCACCCCATCCTTAGAAACCACGTGCCCCAAGAAGGACACTGAATCTAGCCAAAACTCACACTTGGAGAATTTGGCATAAAGCTTTTTCTCCCTCAATACTTCCAACACAATTCTCAAGTGCTCCTCATGTTCCTTCTTGCTCTTTGAGTATATCAGTATATCATCAATAAATACAATAACAAAAAGATCCAGATATGGCTTAAAAATCCCGTTCATTAGGCTCATGAAAGCAGCAGGGGCATTCGTAAGCCCAAAAGACATTACTAAGAATTCATAATGCCCATACCTGGTTCGAAAAGCAGTCCTTGGCACATCTGCTGTCCGTATTTTCAATTGATGATAACCGGACCTCAAATCAATTTTAGAGAAGACACAAGCACCTTGTAACTGATCGAACAAATCATCAATGCGAGGAATAGGATACTTGTTCTTAATAGTTACCTTATTCAGCTGCCTGTAGTCTATGCACATCCGAAGACTTCCATCTTTCTTCTTCACAAATAAAACAGGAGCACCCCAAGGGGATGCACTTGGCCTAATAAAACCTTTACCTAACAGCTCCTGAAGTTGGGCCTTTAACTCCCTTAACTCAGCTGGAGCCATTCTATAAGGGGGTATGGAAATGGGTCGAGTACCCGGTTCCAGATCAATGCAGAAATCAATATCTCTATCCGGTGGCATACCAGGAAG
>JABWTJ010000805.1:548878-570871 GCA_016801875.1 Solanum sitiens
GGCATTGTAGTAGCTCCAGTTTGTCCATCACCTCGGCCGTTTTGGTGACCACCATTACCTCGGCCACCACGTCCTCCAGAATAACGGCCTCTACCATGACCACCTCTACCTCTAGCTATTGGGGGTCTATAACTCTGTTTTGGACAATTCCTCCTAATATGTCCAGTCTCCCCACATCCATAACACTCTCTGGATTCAAGCATAGGTCTCTCCGAGAAGTGTTGACCGGTCTGAGGTGGACCCCCAACTACAGTCTGTAGTGAAGACTGAATTGGTCGGACTGAGTAGCCTCCTGAACCCTGTCCTCTAGAGTAAGAACCATTAAACTCACCTCCCTTTCGAAACCTTTTTGATGTCGATGCCATGGTGAAGTCATCTGGCTTCACTCCTTCCACCTCTATCACGAAGTCTACCACTTCTTGAAAGGATTTTGCCGTAGCCGCTACCTGTAAGGCTAAAACCCGCAACTCTGACCTCAACCCCTTCACAAAACGGCGAATCCGTTCTTGTGGACTGAAACAAAGTTGGGTGGCATACCTGGATAATGCACGAAACTTAGCCTCATATGCAGTAACCGACATCCTACCTTGCTCTAGGCTCAAGAACTCATCCCTTTTCCTATCCCTCAAAGTCCGGGGAATATACTTCTCCATAAACAAACTAGAGAATGATGCCCAAGTCATAGGTGGTGCCTCTGTTGGTTGACACTCAACATGTGACCGCCACCACATTTTGGCGTTCCCTTGAAACTGATAACTCACGAACTCAACACCAAACCGTTCTACTATACCCATCCTGTGTAGTAGCTCATGACAGTCAACCAGAAAATCGTAAGCATCCTCAGATTCAGCACCCTTGAAGACTGGAGGTTTCAATTTCAAGAACTTACTGAAAAGTTCATGCTGATCATTTGTCATTATAGGCCCTGTAGTCAGACGAGGAAACGTGCCTATTTCCAATGAAGTATCCATGCGGGGAGCCATAGTGGCCGCATGTTGTACCTCCGGAACCTGAGGTGCTGGTGCAGAAAACACTGGAGGTGTCTGACCCTGATCAGATAACCCGCTAAGATAAGCAAGAACCTGATTGATCATCTCTGGGGTAGGTTGGGGTGGCAATTCCTCATTCTGTGCTTGTTCATTCTCCCCTTCCTCACCCTCTCTTACCATTTCCTCCGTCGGTGGAGGAGTCACCGCCCTAGTACCAGGTGGGCTAGGTGCTTGTCCTCTTCCTCTAGAGGACGTCCTCCCACGACCTCTTCCACGGCCTCTCACCACTGTTCCTCCCCGAGCTACAGCCCCAGTGGCTGGCTCAGACGTTTCTTGTCTTGCCGGTGTTGGTGTTGGTGCAGTCGTTGCTCTAGTTCTAACCATCTGTGAAATAGAGTGAAGATGGTCAGATACCAATTTGTATCACCTAGATACCAATTGGATCCAAGTAATAGCACGAAAGAAAGAAAGAAGAATGGAATTTTCCTAAAGTCTTATAGCCTCTCAAAGAAAAGTAAAGGCGTCCCCCTACCGTTCCTTAAGACTCTACTAGACTCATTCTTGTGTGATGAGACCAACGAACCTAATGCTCTGATACCAAGTTTGTCACGACCCAAAATCGAGCCGCGAGTGGCACCCACACTTATCCTACTATGTGAGCGAACCAACCAATCTAAAACCCCAACATATTGAACAAAATACAAAGCAGAAGACTTAAAACTCATTATCCCCAAAATCTGGAAGTCATCATCACAAGAACATCTATCCTCAAGTTACTAATCTAAAAGTATCTAAGAAGCTAAAATAAATAAAAGGCTAGTCCATGGCGGAAGTTCAAGGCATCAAGACATTGAAGAGAAGATCCAGTCCAAGCTAGAAGCATTAGCTCACCCTAAATCCGGTGTAGTGAAGACTGGCTAGAATTGCTGTTGAGTTGAAGACGATGGTACGTTTGCTGCATTCCCCAAATAACAAAGAAAGAAACAACAAGTAGGGGGTCAGTACAAAACACAAGTACTGAGTAGGTATCATCGGCCAACTCAAATAGAAAACAGTATATATCAGTTCATATCATAAATCAACTACAATACTCAACATGTAGCAACAAGTACTATAATCATCAATAAGTACTACCAAGTTCATCCATGAGGACTCAAGCCTCAATACCACACTCATTTGGGAAATTAGGTTCATTACATTGAGTATATAAACATCTCTCAAGATTCCTTATCTTTCTTCCTCTTGTGTCGGTACGTGACACTCCGATCCCCTACTACTATGTGTCGGAACGTGACACTCCGATCCCCTAATTCTACGTGTCGGAACGTGACACCCGATCCCCTAATTCTATGTGTCGGAACGTGACACTCCGATCCCCTAATTACTATGTGTCGGAACGTGACACTCCGATCCCCTAATTCTATGTGTCGGAACGTGACACTCCGATCCCCTAATTCTACGTGTCGGTTCGTGACACCCGATCCACTAATACTATGTGTCGGAACGTGACACTCCGATCCCCTAATTCTATGTGTCGGAACGTGACACTCCGATCCCCTAATTCTATGTGTCGGTTCGTGACACCCGACCCACTAATACTATGTGTCGGAACGTGACACTCCGATCCCCTAATTCTAACAATTCATCAAGCCTTCTTTTATACCAAGGCATCACCAATCTCATTACTTTAGTTCATCAAGCCTTCTTTTATACCAAGGCATCATCAATAACAAGGTGAATTAGGGTTTCTTCAAGATTTTGGATTCAAAGCTTCCTTAAGCTTATTTTATCACAAACACATAATCACATTCATGAAAGCATAAGATTAAGCATATAGAAGGGTTTACAATACTACCAATACATATCATTCACTATTAAGAGTTTACTACAAATAGTATCAACCATAACCTACCTTCACCAAGGATCCTTGATCAAACAAGCAATCTCTCAAGCTTCTTGGTTCCTCTTGGTTTTCTCTCTCTATAGATCGTTCCTCTCTTCTCCTTGTTCTCTCTATTTTTTCTTCTCCCAAACTCTCTCTCTTTTCCCCAATTTGGCATATAATTGGGTATAAAAGATGAGGAAACCACCCACTAAATAACTCAAGGTCATCTCCTTTACACCCCCAAGGATTTGAGTTATTAACATTGACCCACTAAAATTTATAATTATAGCAAGAATAGTCCAAACTCCCCTTTAAAACTTACCCAGAAATTTGACCCAGACTGGGATTACGCAACCTGTGAGGGTCCGTCGTGCCTACGACGGTCCGTCCTGCACTTCCGTCACGACGGACAGAGAATTGCTCTCAGTACCCAATTCTCAAGAGTTGAAGTGTTCTGAAACGGAACCTCACAACGGTCCGTCATGTCTGTGACGGTCCGTCCTGCAGGTCCGTCACAGACTTCAGAGAATTGCTCTCAGTACCCAATTCTCAAGAGTTGAAGTGTTCTGAAACGGAACCTTACAACGGTCCGTCATGTCTGTGATGGTCCGTCCTGCAGGTCCGTCACAGACTTCAGAGAGTCGATTTCAGCACTCAAATATAAGAATTCTAAGTGTTTGGAACGAGACACCCTCGACGGTCCGTCGTGCCCATGACGGTCCGTCGTTGGATACGTCGTCTCAGACAGTTTTCCAGAAATAAAATCTGCTGCTCAAAACGACTAAGCAGGTCGTTACAGGCAAACATTTGCTAAGCTCATTTCCCATCTCTTCAACTAAGAACACAAAAGTTTTCATTGTTCTTCTCTTTAACCTAATTTTCATCCATTCATAGCAGATCGATTGAACATAGAAGTTGGGGAGCATTGCAGGTAAGTTCTTCATTTCTCTTATTTTAGGGCTAACATAAACCCATTTTTGAATTCGAATCTAAACCTACTTATATCTTAAAACCCCTTGTGAAATCTACCGAAATTGAGGGTTGTATGTTTTCTTGTAAAATTTGAGAAATCTAGAGGTTTTGTTCTTCAACTGCTGGAGGTTCTCTTCTTCAATCTTTAAGGTTATAGATGAAGAAACTACAAGTTTGGGCTTTTGAGGTTTTATTATTGAATCTCTTCTTTCGTGTTTAATCTTTGGGTGTGGTTAGTCTATTTGATGTATTTATGTGATTGTGGGTTTTTTCCCGTTAAATTGTAGCTATTGTGGGTTTACTATTTTTTTAGAGTTACGATAAAATTGACTACTTTAGACCATATTTAACTTGAAATTGATGGTGTATTTGTTGTCCATGAGTTATTTAATTGGGTTAGAATACCCTCGCATTTATGATGTCTTCACTGATTTAACATCTCATTTGAGTAGGATGTCAAAAATACACTTTCATTATTGTTGAAGATTTACGTTAGAGCAACAGGAAGCAAGCGATACATTAACATAAAAATGGAATAAACAAAAATTAGCTACTGGTTGGTACTAAAAATTTGCTACTAGTTCAAAAATTGATCTTCTCTGTCAATCATCACAATTCAAAGCACAACGTCATCTACTCCAGCCAGCGCTTCCTGCTTCCGACCGAGTCCGCCATGGTCGCTTGAGCTATAGCCATGGCTGTAACTTGTAACTGCTCTTCCTTTTTTTTTTTGCATTTTTCAGTTGGATTCTTTCCGATTTAGCGATGTATATGAGCTATTGTGAATATCCATGGATGGATATTTTCTTGGATATCATCATCATACTTCTGACTTTCCTCTTTTCTCCTTTACTAGTTCCTTCTAATTGTTGAAGAACCTCTTCTTTTTTACATGATTTTAGGTCTATTTCCTGTTATAATAGAATATAGCTTGTGTTGTGACTTTTCTGTAGTTTATTTCCTGCTTTTAAGGTTCCTGAAATGGAAGTTGAATACAACCCTTACAAGGAAGATGTGATTTTACAGAAAGAGTCTCAAGAAGATTTTTACATGATAATCTAAAGAGCATTGGTAAGTTAATATGTTGGGAACAATTACTTGAACAATGTGGAGGAAACAAAAGCATCCATGAGGTCCCATGTGGTTCTTATTCAGGTAATATAAGTCAAACTGGTGCAAATTGGGGAAAACCCATCAAGAAGAGAGATACTATTCACATGAGAAACAACTTCAATTCATTGCAGGAGCAGAATGTGAAGCTAATAATATAGCATGATACACTAGAAGAGCTATTCATACTAGTCGCGGCAAGGAGAGCTGAAAATGATAGCCGATCTTGCAGATCCTGCTTATAAGCTTGAGTTTCCGATAATTGGCAAGGTATAGACAAATCTCTATGTGGTTATATTTGAGAAAAAATAGTATTGAAAATGGGCAGTGCATTGACTATAACATACATAATGGATGTACTTGCAAACAGAAAAACTAATGTGAGTTGAAAATCTGATTTAGATTTCTCATTTTTTGATTTGCTTTAGAAAATCTGATCCGATGATTGGCAAGGTATGTTGCTTATTAATTAGTACTATGTATTAGTTGTTGAGAATGTATTATTTACTTTTAAAAGGTAATTTGATAACTTTATAATAACTATAACTCAACTAGTAAGCTTTTAATTATTAGTATGTAGTAAAAAAAATTATATTTCTTGTATTGATCTTCATTTTATAGAGATTGAACTTCAGTGAAAAGCAAAGTCGAAGTAGAATTTGGGGACTTGAAGAAAATCACCGCAGTTTGCTTCCACAAAATAGGTCAGCATCATCTCTTTTTCTCCGTGAAATTCTAGAAAATTAAAGTGTCTTCATGCTTCTTTAAAGAATATGAAAATTTGTTAGTTTTATTTCATGTGTGATTGAGAGTAAGAGGATTCCTTACTGAAAAAGATATTAGTGTAAATTTTTATCTATTAGTCATTGTTTTTCATTTAGCAATATATGATAAACATCTTTTCTAAAAGTTAATTAGTTTTAAAAAAATTATGGTTTATACACTTCTCTTTTATGGTTTTGTGGTTCCGTTTATGTTACACACTTGGAGGTCATGCTTTGAGACACAATGATCTGCTTGTGCTACTCGTTTTATCTAGAAAAGATTTAAGGTCTTAAGATGAGTTTATGGTGAGTTCTTGAGCTTTACAATTTTAGAGTTCTATCCACAAGACATGAAGATTTTAAATGAAATTCACCATTTGATAATTATGAGACTTTTTTTTTTAAGCCTAAAAAATGCTTCAGTTCAATGAATCTCTCCGTCTTTTATATTTCGAACTTCATACTCAGAAAAGTCATTTCTTTACTTCAAAAGGAAACAAATGCCTATTTTTAATCAAAATATGAAATTATCCAGATTTGTGTTTATCTAAACGTGGACTAACATTTGATAAAATATATTGATCCTATTTGAAAATCTAGTGATATCCATATTGTACATCAAGAACACCTTGAGTGGATGAATTAAAAGTCTTGAAGAAAAAATGTGTTTTCACTTTCGAAATTGTCAATGTTGTATTTAGCCATGGTTCAAAGTTTGAGTTCTCTTGTATGTCAAGGTATACATGTTGTCAAGTTTAGTTGTGTTTCCTACTACATCTAAATAACAAAAATTTTAAACTAACGAAGTTGATATGTTTCGATTAACCCTTGCATATCTGGCTACGCATAACATTTTTTTCCGTATAAAACTTTTCTATGAGAATGGTCCATATGAAGGTCTTGAACTAGCTGAAATAATTCATGTTTAACTATATGGATGAACATATAGAGTGTCAGTTTATTTTCGCCCTTGTTTAAAATTTTGAGATAAGTGCTTACCCTATTCAATTTGAGTTAGGAATTACAATTTTTGTTTTTAAAATTTCAAGTGTTGAATTTATACATGCTTTATTATAGAAACTTATTGTTTGTGCAGATTCTTATTTGGATGGCCATGAATCATGCATTCTGGAATTAGTAAAAGCCTCCTCCACAAGTGATCAACGATCAAGTAAAAATGGAGTGCAAGTATAAGTATTTTTACATTCTTTATAGTAAACAGAAATGTAAAGATAAGTTATGAATAGAAGAACTGTACCAATAGAGACTATATAGAGAGAGGATTTGAACAGGCTTGTTGGAATAGCTAGTTATTAGTTGATTTAATTATAACTCTTCTTATTTTTGTTTTAAATATTGTGTTTGTTGACCCAAAAATAGATTACTTTAAGAGTTTTATAAATTTTTATGTGCTAGATTTTTCTTATATACACAAATAATTATTACAATCAAATTAATATAATTTGGTATATTGAACCATTGCAATATGCCATTTGGTTGATGAAATAGCCTACCAAACTGTTGCAAATGGTTAAAATAACCATGACAATATGCAAGTTGAACCGTTGCTATAGCTTCAAAAATCGTTCCACAAAATGTCATTACAACACATTAGAAACCGTTACGTTTGGCTAATAATCCGTTGCTATAGATTTTCCTATGGCATCGAGTTTATATCCGTTCCTATAGAGACATCTATGGCAACTATTTTCCTACCGTTGCACAAAACCGTTGCACTAGACCTATCGTAACGCGATCAGATGAAACGGTCCCTAAACCGTTGCCATACGTATATTGCAATGGTTATCTTATCTATTGCAACAGTTTCAGAAATGTTGCCATAAGCCTTTTTGCTTGTAGTGTTACTTGGTATGACCGCTTATACTTATGTAAAGAAGTATAATTTGAGCGTATCAAATTTTGGCGCTGCTGCCGGGGAAACTGGCTTTTAGATTAACTTTAAGCACGACCAAATTTTAGTCAACAATTTCCTAGTTTTACTTTTTTCTTTTTCTTTTTGTCTCTCTCAGGTCTAGCTCTAGTGTATGCCAAGTACACGGAGCCTAGGAGAACCAACGCTTCCATATGATCCTAAACTGAACCGAACACTCTGCAGAATGAATAACCAACAGAATCCTGGTAATCCTGTCGATGGGGTCAATCGTCAACCTCCACCATCGGTAGATGTTCACAATCAAGTGGTTGTTGATAATCCACTTGATGATGCTTTAAGGAGGCAACCTCCCATCCCACGCCCTCAGGAGTTCTATAGGGGCAATATTAACATCACTCACTCTGATGGGCCTCTTGTCCTACCTCCTCTACCACAGGGTCACACTTTCGTGGTAACTAGTATCTTGATTCAGATGCTCACCGCCAGAGGTTTGTTTTCGGGGCTACCATCTGAGGATCCACATGCTCACATCGCCAAACTGAGGTTGGTGTGTAAGAGTTGTGTAGGGAGGCCACACTTTGACATGGATGTCATCGGGTGAAGAGTGTTCCCTCTCTCACTGACGAGAGAGGCCACAACATGGTTTACTGAGTTGCCCGATAATTTGATATATACTTGGGACCAGTTGAGGGATGTGTTCCTAGCACTTTACTATCCAGTGTCTAAAAAGCTCAACCACAAAGATAGAGTGTACAACTTTGTGACATTACCTGGGGATTCGGTGAGTAGCTTTTGGGATAGATTAACCTCATTCGTAAGAAGTGTCCCAAACCACCGCATTGATGATGAGTCATTGAAAGAATACTTCTATCGGGGGCAAGATGACAATAACAAAGCAGTGCTTGATACAATTGCGGGTGGTTCTTATGGTGAGTGCACTTATGCAGATATCGCAGAGAAGTTAGAGAAAATCTACCCCAACAATAAAGCTAGGAGAAATAGGAAGTCGAATACTGGGAGAAACACCTTTGCAGTGCAAGCTACACACAATCCGGCCGCCGATGAGATTCGTGAAGAGATGGCGCAAATGAGAACTGAGCTCGGGTTGGTTTAAAACATATCACTGGAGGTGCGGAGAAGGTGAATGCGGTGAATTATTTTACTAAACCACCACCGCCAAGTGATGAGTACTTCTATGAAGAGAATTCTTAGGCAGTGAATGAGCAGACGGGTGGTTTCCGACCGAACTCCCAAGGATCCAATCAGGAAAATTGGAGCCAAGGTCAAGGAAATCAAGGTCGGAACTATGGGAATTACAATATAGAAGGCCATTATGTTTGAGAAGGAAACTACAACCGCGACAACAACTTCAACCGGGGTAACTAAGGTAACAAAAATAATCGAAGTGGGCCCTATGTTCCGCCTCAAAATTGGAAAGTTGCTCCCAGGGATGGCGTACGTAGTATGGCGCGAGTTGAGGATATGTTACAAAAGATGAGGAGGAGGTTTGACGCTAGTGATGAGCACGCCAAGGAGTTGAGAGGTGATTTGGCTAATATTAGGCAAAAGGTGGATGAAGATGCAGTCTCAATCAAGAATCTTGAGTTGCAAATGGACCAATTGTCTACTACGGTCAACCCTCGTCAACCGGGTACTATTCCTAGCAACACCGTCTAAAATCTGAAAAATGATGGACATTGTATGGCAGTCACTACTCGAGGGGGTAAGCAAACCATTGATCCACATATGCCGTCTGGCATAGAAGATAAGGTGAGAAAATATGATGAGGTAGTAGAAGCTTGTGGTGAGTTAGTAGACGAAGCGGGGAAAAAAGCAGAGATTCCCAAAAAGGTGGTCCCCATTCCTAGACCACCACCACCATTCCCGCAAAGATTGGTGAAGTAGACAGAGGATGGTAAATAGCAGCGTCTTATTACTATTTTGAAACAGCTTTCCATCAATGTCCCTTTGATAGAAGCTCTTGAACAAATGCCCGATTATGACAAGTTTACGAAGGATATGGTGACAAAAACGAGATCGGTAAATTTTGAGGATGATGACCGAATACAACATTGTAGTGCTATTGCTACAAGGTCTCTTATGCAAAAGAACGAAGATCCGAGTGCTTTCACTATTCCATGTACTTTCGGGTTGTTACACTTTGCTAAAGCACTATGTGATCTAGGTGCAAGCATAGATCTCATGCCTCTCTCTATTTACAAGAAATTGGATTTGGGTGACCCAAAGCCCACAGCGATGCGATTACTGATGGTCGATCGAACGGTGAAGAGGCCTGTTGGGATATTACATGATGTGTTAGTGGAGGTTTAGTCATTTATATTTCCGGCCAATTTTGTGATTCTTGACTGTGAGGTGGATTTTGAGGTTCTCATTATTCTTGGGAGGCCGTTCCTTGCTACCGGCCACACCTTGGTTGACATAGAAAAAGGGCAGATGAAGTTTCGGTTAAATAATGAAGAAGCAACCTTCAATATTTGTAGGTCCATGAAGAAAAATGTTGAGCTCCAAACAGTATCTGCTATATCTTACAGGGTTGAGAGTACGTCTGAGGTACAAATCGAAGAGCGCCTTGGTGTTGAGGCACTAGCGGCAGTGATCATGAATTTTGAGAGTGATGGTATTGAAGAGAATGGGTCATTGGTTGCGGCACTTGATCAAGGTGAATTTCGGTTCAAACAAAAGAAATTGGAGTTAGATATGAAACATTACGAGTCTCTACCAGCGAAACCATCTTTTGAGGAGGCTCTAAAATTAGCACTTAAGTCTCTACCGCCTCATCTGAGGTATGTATTTTTAGGAAGAGAGGACACTTTGCAAGTAATTATTGTTTCGGATTTGAATGTACATCAAGTAGAGTGTTTGGTGGAAGTATTGAAGAGGTTCAAAAGAGCTATTGGGTCGACTATTGCAAATATTATTGGGATCCCTCCCGGTATTTGTTCACACAAAATCCAACTCATGCCCGACAATAAGCCAAGTATCGAGCACCAGAGACGTTTGAATCCACCTATGCAAGATGTAGTGAAGAAAGAGATTATTAAGTGGTTTGATGCCAGAGTCATATATCCCATTACCGATAGTAGTTGGGTATCCATGTTCAGTCAGTACCCAAAAAGGGGGGAACAACAATGGTCCCTAATGAGAAGAATGAGCTTGTTCCAATGAGGTCGGTGACCGGATGGAGAGTTTGTATGGATTACCGGAAGTGGAATGCATGTACTGAGAAAGACCATTTTCTTATGCCATTCATGGATCAGATATTAGTTAGGCTTTCAAGAAAAGGGTGGTATTGTTTTTTGGATTGATATTCGGGTTACAATCAAATCTCTATTGCTCCGGAGGATCAACAGAAAACCACTTTTACTTGCCCTTATGGGACTTTCGCATTCAAGAGGATGCCTTTTGGGTTGTGTAATGCACCGGCCACTTTTCAGAGATGTATGATGTCGATATTCTCCGGTATGGTGGAGGATACTATTGAGGTGTTTATGTATGATTTTTCAGTTGTTGGCGACTCCTTTGATTGTTGCTTGTGTCACTTGGCCGAAGTCCTCAAAAGGTGTGAACATTGCAACCTTGTGCTAAATTGGGAGAAATGTCACTTCATGGGGAAAAAGGGTATTGTATTGGGCCATCGCATCTCAGAGAAGGGATAGAGGTTGATCAAGCAAAATTAGAGGTTATTGAGAGACCTCCTCCACCAATCTCTGTAAAAGGTGTGAGAAGTTTTCTTGGGCATGCGGGCTTCTATCGGAGATTTATTAAGGATTTTTCAAAAATTGCACATCCTCTGTGCAAGTTACTTGAGAAGAATGTAAATTTTATTTTGATGAATACTGTCCGAAGGCATTTTGAGAGTTGAAGGAGAAGTTGGTGTCAACGCCCATAATTATTTCCCCGTATTAGAGTAAGCCATTTGAGGTGATGTGTGATGCTAGTGGGGTTGCTCTTGGTGTGGTGTTGGGACAAAGAAGGGATAAAATACTTCACCCCATTTGTTATGCTAGTAAGGCCCTGAATGAAGCACAAAAGAACTACACGGTGACTGAGCAAGAGCTCCTTGAGGTGGTATATGCTTTCAAAACATTTCGCTCCTATTTGCTTGGCACAAGAGTTATAATGCATACTGACCAATCCGCTTTGTGGTATTTGATGGCAAAGTAGGATGCGAAACCAAGGTTGATTAGATGGGTACTACTATTGCAAGAGTTCGATTTTGAGGTGAAAGATAGAAAAGGGACCGAATATCAAGTTGTCGATCACTTGTTCAGATTAGAGGATGAAGTTATGCGCGAGTTAGGTTAAAAGGCCGAAATTGATGACACCTTCCAAGATGAACATGTATTGGCCGCTTCTCATAAATTAATTCCATGGTTCACCGATTTTGCGAATTATCTGGCTAGTAATATCATCCCATTGGACTTGTCCTTCCACCAGAGGAAAAAGTTCTTGCATGATGTGGAAAAGTTCTTTTGGTATGAGCCTTACTTATACCAGAGTTGTGCTGATGGTCTTATTCGCCGCTGTGTGCCGGAAGTTGAGATGCTAAGTGTTTTGGAGGCATGTCATTCCTTGCCTGTGGGTGGGCATCATAGTGGTATCCGCACTACCCATAAGATTTTGCAGTGTGGGTACTATTGGTCAACCATCCACCAATATGATCATGAGTTCTCCAAGGTATGTGATAGGTGTCAAAGAGATTGAGGTATTTCGAGAAGGCAAGAGCTCCCTTTGAATCCCATTTTAGTAATCAAGTTGTTTGATGTATGGGGCATTTATTTTATGGTCCTGTTTATGAGTTCTCATGGGAGGAAATATATTCTTGTGGCGGTGGATTATGTGTAAAAATGGGTGAAAGCCATAGTACTTGCAAACAATGAAGGTAAGAGTGTCACCGCGTTCTTGAAAAAGAACATATTTTCCAGATTTGGCACCTCTAGGGCCATTATTAGTGATGGGGAATCCCACTTTTGCAACATGTTGTTCAAAGGGTTATTGGAGAAATATGGGGTTCGCCACAATGTAGCCACTACTCACCATCCATAGACTAGTGGGCAAGGTTAGTTGTCCAATAGAGAAATCAAGCAAATTCTGTCGAAAACGGTGAATGCTAATAGAAAAGATTGGTCAAGGAGGCTTGATGATGCTCTTTGGGCCTACCGAACAGCATACAAGACTCCAATAGGTATGTCTCCATACCAACTTGTGTATGGGAAGGCTTGTCACTTGCCGGTTGAGTTAGAACACAAGGCCATGTGGGCGATAAAGAAATTGAAGATGGATTGGAATGAAGCAGTGTAGCAGAGACTAAATGGGTTGAATGAGCTTGATGAGTTTCGTATAAAAGCATACAAAAGTTCAGCCCTCTACAAAGAGAAGATGAATAAGTACCATGAACAAAAAATTGAGAAGCGCGAATTTGCGGTTGGGGACTTGGTGCTTTTGTTTAACTCTAGGTTGCGCTTGTTTCCAGGGAAACTCATGTCCAAATGGACTGGTGCATTCTTGATCACTAAAGTGTTCCTTCATGGTGCAGTTGAGTTGGAAAACAAAGAAGGTGCAAGGTTCATGGTAAATGGGCAAAGAATCAAGGTCTACCTCGGGCATCGGAGAGTGCCAATGAAGTTGTTGAGGCATATCACCTTGATGAAGTCTGAGTAATCAAGAGTCATGCGTCCTGCCGAGACGTTAAATAAAGCGCTTATTGGGAGACAACCCAATGTGTATCCTCTTGCCAACAATAGTTTTTCTTTTCTTTGTAGGAATAGTTGCATTCTTTTGGTTTTACTCAATGTCATGCGTCAATTTTGTTTTATTTCTTTTAGACTGTTGGCTAGAGAGTAGTTTAGGGTCCGTCTCTAAAAATTGTCCAGAAAACATAAAACGAATGGCTTATTGGGTGCTCAATGTGCAGGGACCAAACAACAATAATTATGCTGAAATTGGTCTAGTGCACAGATCTACGACCAACTGACGGGCCGTCATCTCATCGACGGACCGTCAATGGTGTCCGTGAATCCCAGGTTTGTTTTCCAATTTTGTCTAAGTTAGGGAACAATCGACAGACGAGTCGACGGACCGTCGACGGACTTACGGACCGTCGACTGACTTAAGGACCGTCAATGGGGAATCATTAGTTCACTAAAACAAGTGACCCGATCGGCTATATAATAAAATATCCTTTCAGTTACCCTCCCACACCTTTTCAGATTCTCCCCCAATCGTTTCCCTCCCCTTATTACCTAAATTCCCCCTTAACTCCCACAATCAATCACTCTCATTCTCATCAGATTTCATATTCTCTCAAACTTCCAATATTCCCAGAACCTTAGTCCCCCAATTCCCCTCTATTTCCAGCGTTTCCCGGTCACTGTTTGAAGGCGGGCACGTCGATTGTTGTAGCAATATCACCCACCAATTCACTCCACTATAACGTACAAGTATTTCATTCTCATCTGCTCTATGAATTTTCGTTCATTGACTTAAGGACTAATGTATATGTTAAACTTGATAAAATTGAGTTTCATGTCCATTAGAATGATAGAAAATGAATGGGTTGAGGGTGAAATCTGTCTAAATGAACTACGCTTGTTTTTTTTTTTTTCCGACTTAGGGTTTGATAGTCTCTTAGAATCCATGCTCGAAAATTGCAAAATCGAAACCCTAGGAATGGCGAATTGGTCTTTTGATTGTTATTTAATGTTGGGTGTATTGGTGTTATGCTTGAAATTGTCCATTTGTTGGGTAAAAACAATATCCTAAAAACCTGTCTATTACCGACAGTACGATACACCATCTACGGGCCGTAGATTGATCGACAGACCGTCGATGGGGTACATCGATGGATGAACTCTGTACTTGCTTAACTTTGGGACGAAAAAAGTGGACTACGGTCCGTCGATTGATCGACGGGCCATTCTGCACGTCTGTCGTTTGTGTCTGAAACTTTGCTTTGTGAGATTTTCAAAAACTTTTTCTAAGTGTCTTACGACGGATGTGGACTACGGTCCGTCGATTGATCGACGGTCCATTCTGCACGTCTGTCATTTCTAATTGAAAGTTCTGTGGAAATATGACTTCTGAAATTTGCTAAGTGTCCATCGACGAACACTATCGATGGACCATTGATTCATCGACAGGCTGTCGATAGTGCCCATCTACTCAGTCTGCAGTTCTACACTAACACGTGTCTTGTGTTTCTTCATATTTTTTTGCTTCTATTTTGTGTGTTGGTTGATTACAATGAAACTAACAATGTCCTTTTCAGGTACTAATGGCCCCCAAACAAGATATTGTCTATTCCATGGGACAATCCAAGTCTGTGGCACTATAACGTCGGATGATTGGTTGTTCTGACGATGAGCGTGATGCTGAATACGTGCCCCCAGGCACCCAGACCATGACACCAACTGCTAGAGACACTCGGGGCACGCTCAAGATGGTGGCGACCGGCGTAGTCACTGCCACCCAGTCTGATAAGGAGCGCATACTGACCGGCACACCATCTGGGTCTGCCTCAGGTTCAGAAGGAGTGTCTGGCTCCGAAGAGGTTTCTGGTTCCGAGTCGGCCCACTCTTCAGGGTCGAATGAGGCCACTGTCTTCGAGTCTGGATCACATAGAGACACTCTCCCGGATATGCATTCCCCCCATGCCTCGTCTGATGGAGCCCAAAGTTCAGAGTCTGCTCCAGCACCCCGGCATGAGGAACCTGCACCGGTTGCTGATCAGCCTAACCGGTGGTGCATAGATGGTCAATACCAGATTTACAGCGATGCCAAGTTGCTGAACGATAAGGGGGTGATGACTCGGACTCTGGCAGTTGAACGACGGGTTCCTATAGGGAGCCTCCACACAGTCCCTGTGTTACATGACTTATTCACCCACCACGAGCTTGAGTGGATGGATAGGAGTGTGGTACCTTATAGCGAGGAGATGGTGTAGGAGTTCTACGCCTCTTACGTAGCAGCTCTCCGAGGTTTTTTGGAGAGGTGGGCTAACCCCGCCAAACATACACAGCCCACAGGTGTCCGAGTTCGAGGATGCCGGGTGGATATCTCTTCTCCTACCATTCACCGCTTTCTATACGGTGAGGCCACTGATGGCGGAAGGGTTCCCCTCACCCCAGAGTTTGACTACAGGTGGGACGTGGTCAAGAAAGCCATTTTCAGCGGGACAAAGATCTGAGAGAGTCCACCAAGAGGTGGATTGCCTAGCTGATATCCGTAGACGGTGAGGGTGCAGACTGGGTGCTGAACCCAAAGGCCTTATCAAGAAGGACAACCTCACGTTTGCAGCCAAGTTCATCTGGATTTTGGTCCGCCATCGCCTATCCCCTACAGCTGCAGATAACATACTTACCTGGGATAGAGCGGTCTTGGTAGTAGCTATGGTCGCCGGGTTCGAGATTGATTTTCCGAGATTGATGATCTCTGTCATCCATGAGAGGGATTTTAAGTCCTCTACCACTTACCCATTTGCCTGTATGATTTTTCAGTTGTGCAGGAATGCTGGAGTGCCCATTTGGCACATAGATGTCCTCCGTACTCCTACTGGGATAGTAGATATCGGTCTCATTAAGGATGAGGCCAATGAGGCAGCACCACAGAGAGGGCCTAGATTGGATGTGCAGTCGTTGTGTGATAACTTGGTGGATACGGTAGAGCAAGCCCAAGGGGCTGATCATGATACTTTAGAGCCTACCAACACCACCCCGGTTGAGTCTGCCCCTGGCACTAGTAGGGCACCGAGTTCCTCCTGGTCTACACCACCATCAGCAGCAGTGGTCCCGATTGCTAGGGTCCAGAAGCTAGAGGCTCAGATGACCACTTTGTTGCACCATATCCATCCTTGGATGCAGAAGTCCATTGCCGAGGCTGAGGACCAGATTGAGCAGAAGGTAGCTCAGCAGACGGAGAGGAGTATTCAAACGGTCCACCAACGCCTCGATGTTTTTGAGTTGAGGGTCCTATCATGCCCATCCCCCACCATTGATTTGATGACTCTTCAGGCGGCTGTGGGGAGTCTGCGGGGTGATGTTGATGTGATACTTGATGTGAGGGTACCCGAGCCTGAGGCCGCACCTACGGAGCTTGAGGAGGATACAATTCTTACTATACTATTCCGTACCCCCACTGCACCTCTGCCTCCGCCACGTAAGCGTGCCAAGAGGCACCGTTCTAGCCACACTAGTGGGACTGAGGAGGCTCGATCTATAAAGAAGGAACGGACAAATATGGAGGCGGCGAGAAGAGCCTCGTTGTTGATGAGGAGGTCCGGCAGATGATGGACCATGAGTTAACTGCTGGAGCGTCTAGTTCCAAAGTGGAGGTCGTTGAGAGGAGCACCACTGAGGGTGCAGATATTGTTGAGGGTATCATTGATGGTGTCCTTACTACTGAGGGAGCGGGCTCCAGGAAACCGGACCCGCCTGCTTGTTGATCTTCGGCGCATAGCGCCTCAGGTTTGCTTCACCTACCACCCTATCTTTTATATTTCTTATGCATTGGGGACAATTGCATGTTTTTTTGTTCGGGGTGGGGTAAATGGAAAGTTAGCGCTAGGGTGAAGTCTGAGTAGCCCAACTCACGATCCTCTCTTGGTTGTTTTCTTGCCTGTGTTCTTTTGCCCCAAGAGACTGATTACTTTACTGTTGAACCGACATGTGTAATCTTATACAAAGTATGAATGTGAAATCTGAAGCAAGATGGCTAAATATAAATGATATGCCGTTCTAAAAAGAATGCTTGCATGATTAGGTATAATGAATGTTGAACGTGTTGGCTCTAAGCATGACATAGAGATGCACCACTGCATGGCCCTCAATCTAATACTCGAACTAGGTGTCCGATAATATGATAGGGTAATAAAGTGTTAAGAGAGTGTGAGGAAATTTGATTGTTCCACTGTTGGTACCTAGCTAGAACAAGCCCGGTTAGTCCTGCAAAATGGAATTTGTGTTAGACATCTAGGAATAGATCATAGGACTTTGTTCAAATTAACCAATTTTTAGTCAAAATAAAAGAGAGCCAAATGAAATCGATCCCCTTTTGATCCAAATATTTTGAGATTACAATAGAAATTTATTTTCTACACCAACTCATCTTCCCTGGGTATAATGTGCTGGCCCTGGTCCCTCATTGGACATGTGCACCTCGAATTAGGCCAAAAAGCATAAGTTGAGGGTGGCTAATGCAGAAACTCACCTCGTCTTGGCCCTGACCCAACCTTGGATATTGTGTACCTCGACTATAGAAAGCCATAAGTTGAGGGTGGATATTATGAGTGAATATCCCAAAAAAATGGGGATAAAAAGAGTAACGTGGAAAAGAAATAGTAAACAAGAGAAGTGACTCAGTCAAAACAATTATCAATTGGAAAGGAGAAAAAGAGTGGTGAAAAAAGAAGAAGTAAGAAGTCACTTCCACAAAAACGAAAATAAAGGAGAAAATAAGGCAAAGATGATAAGAAAAGAAAAGGTAGGGCATAATAGACAATAAAAAAGGTAGGATGCTTAGCCATAATATCAAGTAGGTCAACAAGTCACTAAAATGTACCCATATGTATACCTGACCCTGAGACTACGTTACAAGCCAAGAAATTCCTATCGTGATCCTAAGAGTCTAATATGGTGAACTTAAAGCAGTCAAAATAAGGGTAAGCCTATGGCGACAAATACCAATTAGGTGAGAAGTTGTTTTGAGCGTGAGTGTCGAATAATGATCCTTATACTCAAATTTGAAATCACTATGTGAAAAAGGAGGATATTTTTTTTGATGTGAGGGCACTAGTTGAAATATTGTAAAGTTGGTACATTGGTGAGAGATAAAAGAGTAGAGGTGTCGGTGCATGGTGAGTCTGTGTCATTGTCTGATCCACATGAAAGAGCCCAGTGAGCCTAAGAGTAAAAGCATGAACTAAAGCAATGAACAGAGTCGGGATTGATAGTCATATGATTGTGAAAGCTTAAAAGAAAGTACTTTTGTACAACAGTGTTGTAGTGAGTCATAGTGCATTGCTTGAGGAAAACAATGAATTTAAGTTGAGGGTGTTGATGTACCACAATTTCATGGTACTTTCAATGCTTTTTCCTTAAGTTTAGTGTGTGTGTAGGGCCTTTTTGTAGTAATTTTAATGTGTTTCTGTTTGTGTTTTTTTGCAGGAAAGTTGTCCAAATGGAAATGCAGAAGGCTGTGCAGAAATCAGTGCAGAAGTGACCCACTAAGCCATCGACGGACCATCGGTGGTGACCGTCGATTGAAGGTTCAAGCATCTGGAAGCAACTCGGGGAATTCTAACCAAGTGTGGGGCTACGGAAGGATTGAAGGTCCGTTGACTGATCGACGAACCTTGCTGGAAACTCGTTGATGTGATCAGAGACTGTCCCAGTACCTGGTGTTGAAGAAAAGCTAAGTATGGAACGACGATAATCATCGACGGATCATAAGTACATCGACGGACCGTGCTGTTGGTCCGTCTATTGGATCAGAGAAGATGCAATCTGGAGGCTTAAAAAAAGATGCTAAGTATGAACTAACGGAGGCAGTCGATGGTCCATCGTTTCATCGACGGACCGTCTGTGGGGGCGTCGATTGAAGCGGCGTTTTGGAACAAAATTTCCTTATTTTGAACTCCTTTTAATTTAGGACTTTGTTATTATAAATAGGGTTAAAAACCTCGTTTTGGGGGTTGGATATTTTATTATTTTTCATACTTTTGTACTTGAGATTTAATTTTGCAACTTGGCAATTTATTCAAGGTTTCGGAATCGATTATCAAGTGAATTTTGTTGTTTCAATTGTTATTTTTGAATTTTCTTCAAACTTGTCAAAGTAAGTTCATGAATTATTGTTTATCAACTATGAATTGTGTTCTTCTAAACATGGGTAACTAAATCCACAACTAGGGTTGTGGGAACCATGGGTGATTAACAAAGTAAAAACTAGCTAAATAACAATTCTAGAATAGGTTCTTACATGTATTGATAATTCTTTCGCTTAGAAGTCTTTTTAACGAGTGCACGCGTTAGAACTTGCCCATCTACTTACCGGACCAAGGGGGTAGTTAATATGAAAAGAATTATCAACATAGATTTAGTGAGACGCTATCTAATAGGCTAGTTTTTATTGGTGCGAAGTAATAACTAAGCCATACATCGAATATGATGCTTAATATGAAGTAAAGGTAAGGGTTAGCAACTTAGACACAGTAGCCGGACCAAGGTACAGGGTGAAATTCTCGATATGCCGGACCAAGTATTTAGAGATACCTAACTTATCACTTTGCATACAAGACTTTAGGAAGGAATTGTTATATCTAGGATTACCGCATTATGAACCTATGGGAAACACTTACACCCTAGTTTTTCTCACAACTTGATAAACACCAAAGATTTAATCTTGCTACTTGTTTCACTTAGAAATGATTAAACACTCTTGTTTCACAGAACCCCCCTTTTAATTAATTGTTTTTGGAAAGGATTTGACTAAATAAACGTAATTGTATATTGAAGTGAAGTCTAAACCATTTTCCTCGTGGGATCGACCCCAACCTAGTTGTTTGGTTCTTTACTTGATACGACCGCTTATACTTCTGTAAAGAAGTGTAATTTTAGTGTATAAGAATAATGTGACCTAATATGATGAAATAATAGTATTACTAAAGGGAACAATTGCTTAGCACCGAAAAGGCATGTAAATGAGATGGAGGTCTCAAGTTAATAAGTCCGGCCTCCCACATGGGTTCCTCACGTTAGTAAGTCCGGATCCCCGAATTATCTGTTGTCTCATGAGATAGAAACCTCCACGTTCATAAGTCAAGGTTTCTAGAAACAATCTTTTTGACCCTTAACTATGTGCCCACATAGGACTCTAGCTTAGTGGATCCACCTAGATAGCTACGTACGAATGGTTACAACTTAGGTAAGTGTTAACCCTCTCTTTTCAGTAGGGGAGTAGAACATTGGATTCCATATAGCTCTCGGTCTCATGTCGGTTATTGCACTTCTTTCCCTAACATAAAATTAAATGAACAAGTTAAGTATGTGAACTCTTATTAGAGTGATCTTGAAGGCTTCTACATAGGGTAAGGGAGGGTATGGGACTTTTCTTACTCATTGCACATGTGGGGTCCTATAGGATGATTCTAGTAGTGTTCTTTTATGATTATGATTATGATTATGTTGATAAGTTATGATTAGTATTGATGTATGAAGCATGTTATATATGAGAATATGTTTTAAGTATGAAATGGATTGCGTAATGTGATACTTAGCTTGAATAGGGTTATGGAGCTTTATTCTTGTCATTGCACAAGTGTTGCTTGAGTTACTTGTATGTTGATATGACTAGGATGTTCCTTATATATGTATATTGAAGTGTTGGTCATTGTGCATAGTATTGACTAAATTGTGTCTTTTCTAAGGCATTAATGATATTTATGCATAGGGACCATACTTAGTACATGTGTTTTGTACTAACTCATATCTCCTCCCTTTTTCCCCAAACATTGTAGATTCGGGCCGTTGAGTTATCATTGAGGCTAAAGCAAGAAGGCTTGGACTAGACTCTCCAAGTTTTGGTATGCCCTCTATTTCGAGGATCCTACCACACACTTTATCTTAGTAGTACTTGTATTGTTTGATAGACATTCATTTATTTCCTATTGTTGAAGATATTGATGTAAGCCCTATGTGGCAATTATGAATTGTGTAAGGGCATTGCCCGCGTTTTTTGACTTTGTTTAGATGGTTGATATGAGATAAAGTATTCGACTAAATTCTTATGCGTTTTTATGTTGTCTATTGCGAGAAGCCTATGTATGCTTCCTATGTAGATGTCTATGTAAATATCCTTGCTATATAACCAAAAGTTTTAATTTTTCTGCGTTTTTTACCTATGATACGCTATGACGAATCTAAGAGGCTTTTCTTAGTCCTCTTCGAGGATGACGACGCCGGTAAGGACTAGGGTGTACTTTTGGTCGTTACAATCTGTTTGCTGATCCTCGACTTTCATTCATCATTCATTCACACACATACATGACAAATAGGCTTAAGCCTACTATGTCAAGAGATCACATATTCACATAACTTTCACGGATTAAAAAGAGGGTATATATATATATATATATATATATATATATATATATATATATATATATATATATATATATATATATATATTTTATTTGAATTACCCTTGGGTGGGTAAGGGGCTGAGCAGCACCCCCAGACCTTAACATTAATAAACAAAACAAAGTACAAAGGAGGGGGACATAAACCTAACCTCCAACAATCAAGACACAATATTCATCATATCATTTATTCAATATTAATCAAGTACCAAGTAGGGACACTAAGT